>JAOTOL010001655.1:465000-927500 GCA_034440575.1 Imbricaverruca yamaguchii | reverse complement strand
CCCCTGACCCAGTGTAGAATGACCTGACCAACCTTTTTCCCTTACCCACTCACTTCCCTTCAATCAATATGTTTGTTTCTGCTAATTCTGGGTTTGTTAATGGGAAAAAATCGGTTGCCAAACAGTCCGAAGTAGGATGCCTTATGTGCTTGTGAGCCTTGTGCTTGTGAGCCCTGTGAGTTGGTTGACAAATGGTTCGGAGTGCGATGTCTTATGTGCTTGTATCCGCACGCTAATTTTCATTTTGCGACAGGGTGTGCTCAATGGCAACTATTCCTGTCACGATTTCATGAAGATGTAGCATCCGTCGTGTACCTATAGGTCTACCTATTGGTGGTGGGGGGGGGGGGGCAGGGAATCAGTTGGTTGGTCATCTAGCCTTTAGGACACATCAACTGTAGTGAAGACCATGCTGGTAAGATAAACAAGCCATAGGAAGCAAAACAAAAACCGGAAAACAACTGTTGCACAAGTACGAAAACACCAGTTAAATATTAAGGTCGTCATGGCTTCAAAAAGCACTCTAAATCCAACGAAGACGCGGAATCAGTCACTGTACCTAATCCTATGCATAAGACGAAAGTTTGATCTACGATTTTAAATGGCCATTTTCGACTTCAGTGATCTGTTTATTAACTGCTTGACAAGTACAATAAGATTCATTGATGAGTTTTTCCATATCTTTGGCTGTCAAGTTGGAATCAAATCAACTAAGCGCTCATTGAAACAAATCAAATCGCAGGCTACCAAAAAAATTCGTCTAGATAATCCAACATTTTCGTGATTCGCGTCTGAAGCTGTTTACCTGGCACCACAGGAAGCGTGAATGCGGGGACGGGAGACACTTCGTCTCAAGTTCCCTGAAATTTAACATGTGTCTATGGCATTGCATGGAATGAATCGACGTATGACATTCTTCACCTCCACCTACCAAAAAAATAAATAGTGGAACCATCCATGCCAGACAGTCGACTAGTTTGCCAACAGCATAGATATAGTTCCAAAGATGTTCTTCGATACCAGTCCCCTTCCAAAGGTGGACATTGGTGAAATGTATGTTTCACGGGCAAACGTGCCGTGAAACGCCAGCAATATAATTAAAATGTGTGCTTAGGTAGCTTCTCAGACTTGTGTTTTCTTTCTGGGCACGACGCCGTGTTGCTGGCCGTGTGCTTTGACGCCGGGTCGGATCATGTTTCCTCGCTCGCAAAACCTCGGTCCCGCAGCTATTTTGGCTAAGCCTTCTTCACAGCCTTTGCATATTCATCAACGGTAAATTAAGCTGCTAAGTGAGTGCTGAAAGCCTCTGAAAGAATATCAAATGTCTCAGATAGTTCCTGTCTGTCGACGGAGCATCTTGCTCAGCTCTCTTTTCGAAGAAACGTTGCACATGTCGTGCGTACATGGTAGACGTGCAGCATGCGTATATCAGTAAGGCGCCCTCGGCAGCGCTGGCCAGGCGAGGGCAGAGGTCGCGCTGTAGGGCTCCAGCCCTTTGTGGCGCTGGTCGAGCGAGGGCAGGGGCTGCGCTGTAGGGCTCCCCCGCTGCAGGCACATGATCGGGCACCATACCGGTACTGGGAACTCATGGATTGACCGCAACTGAGCCCTCTTGGCAATTCGTGAAGACGTGTATCTTATCATATTTAGCATTCATGCAAGTGCAGGAATGAGATGGGTGCTTCATGTTTGGCACTGAAGCTCACGTGTGGAAACGGTGTATCTACGTTCAATATATGTACACTGAAAAACGATTGGCTTTAGCCGAAATTGGTTGTAGTCTTGCTGAAATCTTACTTATCTGGCAAATATGGCTTACATACCATAAATATGAATCCGCTAAACCGAACTGTCGAATTAGCATAAATGCCACGGTGTGTCGCGGTACTTGCCGACTCACAACCACTCCGTTCCATTCACGCCACACACAACCGTTCAACGGTGCACCCTCCATGGGGATGTCACCAGCCGCTCGGCTTCGGGGCATGCAGATCACGTGACGTGACGGCATAGCACGCTATCGACAGCTGACTGCATTACCCTGAGGCAAAGCGGACTGGATCGACACGGGTCAAAACACGTTTTAAAAATGCGCGCACTTCGATAAAAGTATCGTAGCGAAAGCTGTTAAGATCGACATTGAAATGCCATGTTTAATTCTGAGTGAAAGAATCAGGGTTTGAAGTACCACAGCGAAAGCGTTAATCAGATTTCAAAGGCGTGACGTGACGGTCGGGCCGTGCTGGGCCGCTCAGGTGAACTTTTGCCGCTTGCACCAACACAGGCGAAACATGCGATATATGTGCTGGCTCCAAGTCGAATGTCTGGAGAGGACTTTCCTTCCGAGCGAACTTACGTATGCAGCCGAGACTTTCGATCACAAAGGCACGGCCAAAAATGAACAGTGGCCAAAGTAATCGCAGCGGTAATTGGAAGAACGCTACTATGCTAACGAGGCCAGTGGCGGATGCAATGGCATAATTTCTATCGGAAGAAGTACAATATTCAAATTTTGTGCGTTCGTATTCTGGAGTTATTCATGCGCAACAATATTTTCCAACTGAACAGCAATGAAGCTGTCTGAAATAGGTGAAAAGTACTCTTGGAATATAATCAATTGAGTAGAACGTTCTTACTTCGAACTGAAATTCAAAGATATTTTCCGACTTTCCGACCACATTGTTTTTATCGGCCACCGTTCACAACGACCTCTCTAAACTTGAACGGCGAGGGGCGGCGGCGGCCTTTGGTACTTTGCTACATTGCTTTGCTATATTGCCACAGAAGCCCCTACAAGCACATCAATATGATTCTGTAAAGCTTCCGAGCTTCTAGTGTTGCAACCAAAGATAAGAACAACTACAGTACCCTTCGGGCGCACATACCCAAGCCAGGCCTTCGTCACATTTCAGCTTTCATAGATTGAACAGTTAGCACTAGCGCCGCATTTCAGTGTAAGTGCTTGCCATACATGATGCGAAAGGCTGCATTATAGTCCCCACAGCCTTCTGATTTTCGCCCAAGTGGAAGGGCCTGCAAATAATGAAGTGATCGTGGATAGAGGAGAAGTGAAGTGACTTGTGAAACTCTAAGAGTACTTGTAGCAAAATGCAAGGCTATGATTTGTATAAGTAAAAATGCACGATAAGGTCAGGTTCTTACGTTTCTTCTCCTCGGACTCCAGTCTACCAACGTCATTCTTAGAAAGTTGAACACACAGAAGTCCAGCCTGTCGATGGCATACTTGGACAGTTTGACAGATACCGGAAACCATCCCTACATCATTCGGTGGCTGAGCAGACACACAAAACACCAGTGGCACGGCTGAACAGAAGCAGATGATGCATATCGCAGTTGAATAAACATTTTCTTTTATTCAGAAATGCTTAGTCCGAATTCTTGTTCTAGTGGCTTTATGGACCATGGTCTTATTGCTAAGTAGAGCGTGTTGCGTGAACCCTGGCCCAACCACCCTATGCACGAATTTCAGTGGAACGGCAGAATTTCGTCTAGAGTTAAGCGTGCCATCAATGCACCAACATGGCCACCCCGGTAGCTTGTCCCCGGCCTTATAGGGCCAGTCGCCAACTGACCCTCCCAGTCGTGGTCAAGCTGCGAGCGCGTGGAGTGACTCTATCTCAGTGTTGGGCCAGGAGAGCGCAATGCAGGCCAGCGCTCTGGCCAACTGAGATACCGGGGCGGCTTCGCAGGTGGCAAAGGTAAACAGACACGGAGGAGGCGGGGATGGCCGAGTGGTTAAGGTGTCGGGCTATGGGTACCAAAGGCCCCGGGTTCGACTCTAGCGCCACTCAGGACATTTCCCAATCCCTCGACCCACCGGCGAAACAGTGTGGGCGGCGCCATTAGCCGTGAATGTGCATAAAGTCTGTCGTGAACCAACCAATAAACAAACAACAAACAAACAGACACGGAGGATGTAGGTGAAGCACTTGAGCATAACAGAACACACGCAGATCACTCGGGCGTTACAGAACAGAAACAGAAACAAAATGCAACAGAAACCTGCACAGAAGACGACACTGTTGATGGATATTCTTCTTGGTGGTGAATTCCAGTCTCCGTGATGTTGGCATAGAGGCTAGCATTCACCTGTAGGCTGCAGTAGCGTCCTCCGTACCCACACGACACCCGAGACATCGCATGATTATTTGGGCAAGTGTCAATCGACCATCGTCTTGCAAAGTTGACTGTTGTTTCATCAATGTATTCGTGACAGGGCTGTGTATGTCTTGAAGCGTTAAAGATGAAGATACCATTTTCTAAAAGAATTTGATCGTTATACTCTAAAATACATATGCTTAAAACATGCAGCATTCTTGAAATTAACAAAAGTCATCACGTACAAATCATTATGTTGTAAGTTGAAAGCAGCCTCTACCGGGTAAATTTTGCCCTATGCTCACTCAAAGTCCCATTGTTCTCCAGCCAGCGTGATAGTTCACGACGCGAGTACCAGATGTGCAATGACGTGAAATCCTGCTAGGGTGGCTTTATGTACCAGGATTATATTGCGAAGCAGAGCTTGTTGCGTGAACTCCGGCCCCGCAACTCGATCAATGAATTCCACTTCAACGGCAGAATTTTGGCCGAAAGTTCAACGTGCCGTCAACGTACCGACATGGCCACCTCGGTTGCTCGTCCCCGGCCTCATCATGCCAGCTGCTAACTGACCCTGCACGTTGGGGATTAAATGCGAGCACGTGAAGCGACTCGAAGTTGGTCTTGCCAGAACAGGGGAGACCAGCGCAGGCCGGCGCTCTAACCAACTGAGCTACCGGGGCGGCAAATTATTACATTTTAAAGTCTGTATAACTTGGTTTGTTTATTGGGTGGTTAACGACGCGCTTTTTGCACATTCACGGCTAATGGCGCCGCCCACACTGTTTCGCCGGTGGGCCGCGGGATCGGGATGTATAACTTGGTTGATTTTGTACTTCCTCCACCGCATAAAATATCAGGGGAAACGTGAAAAGCATCTTAGCGTAGCCTCACATGTGCTTCTTTAGCCGTAGTGCCACACTTCATGTATTGACCTCGTTCACTTGCCTTGCACAATGACTCTTCGTTGCGCTACAAGCGTACCTGTGCCATTCGGGTATATTACAAAAGCATCCATGGCGAGAAGCAGGACAACTACATCGAACGTTCCCTAACTATTCAAAATGAAACAATCGTGCAGCGATCTCAAGTAGAGAGGGCAGTGGTGGCGAGAGAATGAAACAATGGTGCAGTGTTCTTCTACAGCGGAGGGGCTATGGTGGGGAGAAAAGGCACACCGCTCAAAGTCCGTATCAAATTTCGTTTCGATTCGTTTTGTGGCTGGCGCAGGTTGAATTCGGCAACAACAACAAAAATAATCTGAAAAAGTGCCTTCGCCATGAGCGTTTTCGACCGTAGTATCAACAGTATTTCATCGAAAGGTGTAAGTTCATACCTTCAAACGTTTGGGGTTGACATGTCCTAACGCATGGGGAGCTCGCTCGGCAGCGCGCAGCTTGACCAGCTGACAATATATATATATATATATATATATATATATATATATATATATATATATATATATATATACATTTCCTCTTGGGTTGTGGCGGAAATGCTTCGGAAACGTTTGAGGGAGTGATTCGGTACATGGAGACGATACGGTGTTGACAAATTCCATTGGGACTCGTCACAGGGTCCCACGGTAGAACTACAACACGTTGCTCGCCATGTTTGCTGTAGTGACTAAGCGTTCTCTTTTCTCAGGCAAGTGCTCTAATGGACCCTATCCCGTTGAATGCATGTGAGATAATGCAAATTTAGCGAAAGGTGGTGTTCCAGTGACAACAGATAATGCTGTTGTTGCGGAGCCTGTAGTACAATTATTCACCAAGGTAAGCATCTATACACCATTACTTGTGATATCCTGAGTTGAAGGACGAAAGTTCAGCTGCACTAATGACCAGACCCCTGGATAGTCCCTCATCCACCGTGGAGAGCATCTGCAAGCCGGCAAAGACACCTACTGCAATCATTCATGACGAACGGAAACAAACCTATGGACCGATGTGGGCGCCGAGCCGGGCAATGTGCACCGTTGAGGAGGAGTGGCGATCGTCGCCGCTGCTCCACTCCCCAGGCCGGAGAGCTGCGGCCGCCGGGTGCGCCGACAGACACGGCCCCGGGGCGGCGTCTGCCGTCCGTCCTGTCCCTAATGACACCGCGCCGTGCCCACTTAACATGGCCGTTGCTATTTTATGATTCTTTTATTGATTGTCTCGCGGACGCAAGTCGGGCCCGGCACGGAGGAGACTGCCAGCGGCGCGCGGAGGGGGCCAGTCGCCGCGATACAGCTATCGCCGACTCATCTTGGTTAGGGAGCGACGCATTTGCAATGCTAATGCAGAGCGCGCCCTGAGACTCGCCAAGCCGGCCGGCCGGGGGAGCGATAGAAAATCAAAATAACGCTGCGCGATGTGCCGCCGTCGCTATCAAAACAAAGCCCTGATCAGAAAGGGGAAGCGTTGCGGCTGCACGGGACGCGCCGCAGGTCGTCCAGGTCGGTCAGATCGGTCAGGTCGGTCAGGTCGGTCAGGTCGCACTCGCACCTCGCTCTGCTTCGTGCTCATGATTTGGAAGTGTCTCTGAGTTATGGTCGTGCTACGTGATGAAGCGAACGAACAGCTGTGGATGCCTTTGGAACAAAGTATGGCCATGATATTGCGTAGGGTCATCAATTTCCCACGAGGGATAGGTCATAAGCAACAAAGTGTCGGAGAGGAAACCGAGCTTTCAACCTGACCTTTCCATTCCAAGTAAATTGAGAATTGCTGGGCTGCGCTGGGAAGTCTAGTTCGGCCATACCGGGCGATCTAGTCTCCATGGGTGAACAAGTAATGATTTCTGCATTTGAGGTCGGAGAGGCATACGTTCTTCCGAAAATATCCGAAAATGATGTCTGTTCTTGTGACTCTAGAAAGGGTCCTTGTAGCCATTAAGAGAAACCCTTTGGTCACCATCTGGTTATTTTCCTATCCATAGAATGCCCTCGAATTCTCCATATTCCCAGAAGCTCCGCAACTTTTAAGACCCCGGAAGTTCCAGCGGTATTCAATCTTCCAGGAGCCCTTCAATACCTGTAAGTGCCAGCAAACCACAAGCGTCCCATGCAGCGAGAAACCCAATCATCCCCCCCCCCCACCTTGTATCACATGCGATGTCAGGGCAGGTCTCTGCTGCCTCCCACCGCCACCGAGCTACGACTGCGGCGGCTCCCGCGTGCCCCGACCACCAGCCACACCGGCAGGCAGCCATTTTGGGCGGCCGGAGCAACTTTTGGCGCGCACGCCTCGGTGTCCGACCGTAAATCGCGGTCTGCACCTTCCATCAATCTGGCCGGCGTCGAGATTGTGTCGGCCGCCGGTATTGATGGACGTCGGCGCGCGTTTATCGCTTCGGCGGTGACCACGGCCGGCGGCGTATTTACGGCCGCCGATAGCGCCGCCGTATGACCGATAGATTCCGCCCGAGTCATAATCAGACGATAAAACACGCATAAATCGGCCGCGTGACCGGCCGGCCGGCCGCCGCCGCCGACCGGGCAGAAATTACCGCAAATGGCGACCGGCTGTCGCGCGGCCATTTGCGACGCTTGGCGCGCGGGTTGTGGCTTTGATGTTGCCGCTGGTGGCTGAGGAGCCCCGCGGGTGGGCACAGTTCTGCAGTGCATGCTCTGGTATGGGTGCTGCCATCCCAGGTTATGTGATTACCTGGCTGGAAGTAAGCGGACGTTTGTGGATCGCACACCGGCCCTCGTGCAAATTGAGTAAAGGCTGTTCTCTTGGTGGATTGATGTGTTGGTATGTTTTATCATATAATGTATGACTATCGGGACACATTGATTTCACATTAATCAAATTGGAATGTCAGAAAAAACGCAGCTGTAATTTATTTTCGAATGAACATTGGGTTCTTTCACGAATGTTTTCTGGCCGTGGTAGACTATGCAGGAGCCGGCTGCTCGCTGTTTGTGCCTATGGCCGTGTGATATTCGTTCTTTGTTATCCTTCCGTCTTGGGCTGAAAAATTCGCCAAGCGGGGGTGGTGGGAGTCAGGGTGGTGGTGGTGGGTCACTTGACAATTCTCTAAAGGATCGCCCTTCCCCAGTCAGAGGGGAGTCACCTTTCTAAGGGGTGGGCATATTATATTATATTGCATTATATTATATTATACCTACCCCTGTAAGGTAGCCTACGACCGTTCAACAGAATCATGCAACAACAACAAATCGGCACTCCCACCCCCACAGCACCAACCCATCATCATTTGTAGGGAGAGGACAAATGCTCTGCGCCTATCCTAACTGCTCCTGTGCCCTGATTCTGTCAACTGCAAATTCCATGTCCTACATCCATTCTGCTGTTATTCCGTGTGTGGTTTTGATGACGAAGTACTCACTACACAAGACGTTATCCATATAGATGACCTATCTAAGATTTCGTCACCGTGTGCCCACTCAGAACTCAGAGTAGCAACTACTTTTTAAACTGACAAACCCAACGAACAATATGACGCTCCAAAAAGACAAGCACGCGTATTTTCTTTTTAGCCTGCGTTGCCGTTGGAAGTACTGAGTAGCCCATTGCGGCTCCTTTGCCTGGTGTTAGCGACAGCTCAATTGTTCACATGACTTGCCGCATCACGAATGTTCACCGAGGCCGGTCCGTTCCAGGAGCGCCGTGCAAGCGGCACATCTTCACACCGGGCGTGGATCCGGCTCGGCGCGCACCTCCGCCGGGATCCAGCGGCCGTGCCGACCGGAGGCGGGTGACGTCAGTGGGCCGTGCGCGGGCCCACTGACGTCACCCGGTGTCGCCCGCCAGTGTCGCTGATCGATCTCGTCGCTCTCGAGCTCGCCCCCGCCGGTCGGGCGGCCGGCACACGCTGACGCCGCCTAATTGACATCGAATGTTTCCGCCTGATCATGCTGCCGACGGCCATTGGCCGCGGCCGTCGGCGGCAGCGCGCCGCTCATGATCAATGTGCTCGGCCGTGAAATCCGATTGCGCATGAGTCAGTGCGCCGCTCCCCGCCGCCGCGCGGCTTACCCGCACCAGCCGGGGCCGGCCGCCGGAGGGCGGGGGGGGGGGGGTCCCGCCGTCGCGCCGGATTGACGCGCCAAGTCACCGCCGTCAGATATGACGGCGGCGGTAAGCGGCCGCGTGCCGACTGACGCATCGCATCGGTGGGGGGCGCGGGGCTGTCAGGACCACCGGGCGCGTCGTCCGCCGGGCACCCGAGGCGAGCGGATCCACGGGGACCATCAGACGCGCGGATCCGTGGGGAACCAAGCGCCCAAAAACGTGGGTGACGTCTACCGCCACGCGCGCGGATCCATGTGACAGCAAGCGAGCGGATGTAAAGGTGACGTGGAACACCGGGCGCGCGCATCCAGGGCAACCATCACATGATCATATTGACGGGTAGGGTCATGTGAATGGTCAACGCGATATTACTAAGCGAGTGGGTTCGGCGATGGAAATTGGTTCTATCACTTGCAACATTTCCATTTCTTCGGGTAATCATACCAGTGAGATTTCCACTTCCGTTTATGTTTCACGATTGAATGTCTCACTTGGTATTGTTGAAAACCTTGGATCTTCCCCAGTTCATTCGCATGATGTGTTGGCATGTACTACTATTGAGAATGTGCTTAAGTATGAGGAGAATAGCAATTTTTGAATTCCGTGGTGTGCTTCACAAGTTCCACAAAAAATCAAACCACCCTGCTTCAGTTCAATCAGCCCCGTTGTTCCTCAGGTGTTACTTATGATACAAGTACTATATTTCGCAGTAGCAGACATCATCGCCGATTCTAACCCACCGTGCTGCAGCTCTCCGTCGCTCCATGTGTTTTACTTAGGATGTACTATGTTAGGCAATGACACACCATCGCCGATTCAAACTCATCCCGCTTCAGTTATCCGTTGTTCCCAAAGTGTTATTTAGGATGTACTATGTTTGGCAAAGGCCTAATCATCACCGATTCTAGCCCACCCTGTATCAGGAGTGCACCGTCGTTCCCTACGTGTTATTCATGATCTACTATGTCTAACAATTAAACACAATCACCGAACATGACCGGTCTTTTGGCGTTCTGTTCAGAGTGCGCCGTTATGGCCGCAACGTGGAGGCGGTCCCCGTGTGTTTCACAAGACTGGCCGTGTGACCACTGATCAGACGCACATGCTAGATGCGGTAATTTGTGTGTATGTATTTCGCACCCACATATGAAAATTAACACATGTGAGGATTTGCGACATCACCACTTCTGCATAAATGGTGGCGTCACTCGATGAAGAATCAGGATTTGCATATTTCCAACGTTCTGTATCGTGACATGGAACTTCGAAATCAATAGCATGCGTTATTCAACGTTTGCGTGCACGAATGCTTGCATTGGCGACGATAAGCGATGCTTGCATTTGCGATACAAACATTCCGTTCAAAACATTTGTTATGCGCATCATTTTTACCAGAACATACAATCCCAGTGGCTATCCTAAATACTACTGCCAAATCAGCTGGATGCACCGGACAAGAACAACTTCTCACCAACAAGTAGCATGGGTAGCCCGTGCCGCCGCTCTTTACTATCGCAATGCTCTTTCGGACTCCTTGAATGTATGTAGTAAGAGTGTTCGCCGATCGACCTCGGCAGCTAAACACCACAACTGATTTTGTTTCTGGTGTTCTGGTGCTCTGATCGCATACTCTTCCGACATTAATGTCACACACAGGCAGCGCCCTGTGGTGCTGTTATTATCGACATCGTTGATGTGCGGGAAATATGATACAGTCCGTACCGAAGCATGAGCCTGAGTGAGGAATCCCAGACCAATAGAACCTGCATAACTGCCTGTATCCAAGCTTCTCGTTCTTTTAAGGTCCATCGCCAGTGACCAGGAGCGCCAAGTAATCGAGGACAGGAGAAACGTCGGGTTACCAAGATTGCCAACCTCTGTAAGAACCTTTAATTTTCACCGAATGCAACTCAAAAAGTCATCGCAGCAAGGAATGGAAGACCATGATATGACCATGATATGACTTAAATATGACCATGATAGCAGCACTCAACATTATATCAATCCATTGATTGAATTGAAGCGATGAATGTAATCATACTCAAGGGAAGCAATTACTGGCCACTAAAGGGACTGACCAACAAAAGACAAGCAATTAATTCACGAAGAAAAGATGTTGAAGTCGAAACAATAAATGTTAATAGCTGGTTGACAAATATATGGTTGGGCGCATTTATGATCATCTACTCACGCTTCCTTTGGTTCCTCCCGCAAATCCAACTGGCTAAGCGTATCCCTGTTAGACGAATCGCGGGATCCATATTTACATGGTCTTCGTTTAACACTTTCGCTTCTCATCCCATAGCCCAAGTGCATAACAATCGATAGTGAAAGGGCAACGTCCTTTTTGTTGAACAAAATCTGTGCTGGACGTGGTTCAGTAGCTGTCTTTGACTTCGTGTATTAATAGATTTGATCGGTACAAGAGTCATGGAATTAGACTTGCTGCAATGGTGACTAAATGCACCTGTTACACGAGACCCCAACTTATAGCCCCCTGTTCTCCCGGTTCGTTCAGCACAACTAATGACGTCTTGTTCCTTATTTTGAGTTATGGCCGTGCGCAAGCTGAACTACCGCAAACGAGAAGTCGCTAGGCTTTTCATGTACGCCAGGATCTGGGAGTTCAATCTTGGGGAAGCTCGTCCGTCCCCCCCCCACCACACACACACATCAGCTTAGGGCAATACTGTTAACAGTATGAGCTCATGCGGAAATTTCCTGGCGGCAATTTCCTGGCGGCCATGGTGCCAGCAGCAGGCATCTACTAGAAGCATTGTCATCGGACAGCCGTGGTGTGAGCAACGTATACCTACTAGAAGCAGTGTCGTCTTGGCATTACTGGTGTCATCAGCATATGTCTACTAGAAACAATGTCATCTGGCAGTCGTGATGTGAGCAGCACATCTCCACTACAAGCAGCGTCATCTGGCAGTCGTGATGTGAGCAGCACATCTCCACCAGAAGCGGCGTCACTGGCAGCCCGGCCGCACAGCGCTAACGTCGCCACACGTCACGGTGCCGACGCCACAGCGGCGGCGGGGAGCACCCTCTCAGCCGGAGCGCCGACTCTCCAGGGGTCGGCGGCGGCGGCGATTCGTTCCGCAGCGGTTCGCGCGCGGCGCTGGCGCGGCGGCGGCGGCGGCGCGCCGCTGGCTGCGCCGCGAGCGCCGCCTCACAATGGGCGCGCCCGCCGACGGCGCGCTCTCGGCCGTCGGCGGGCGGCCGCCGCGGCGGATCGTCGTTTTTCTGACTGGCGTCGCGTCGGCAGCCGGCAGGGGACTCGGTCGCGCGTTGTGGCCGCGGCGGCTGAGGCGGAGCGGCGCCGCAAGGAAGCCGAGTGAACTGGTGCGTGCGGGCAGCTGCCTGCAGGGTGGTCTCAGCTCAATTTGTGACCACACGGGGTCTTGATGAGGTGGCTGGGAAGTGACTGACGTTGGACATCGCCCTGTCTATCTACACTCAATGGGACAGGGTGGAGGGGAGGGGTAAACCAACAACCACTGCTATCCCGAACAGCTTCGGTAACTTTAATATCAGTCAATTGGCAGTAAGCAAAGGGAAAAGATTGTAAAGTAATTTTCAAGGGCGAAGCGTCTCCCATTCTGCACAAATACGCTTCCACGCGTTGTCTTTGTCTGTTTCTACTGGTTGGTGTACTCGCTTAACCCAGGGCCGACTTGAACATCTATATCGTCAAATATTACATTAAGGATCACCAGAAGTATCGAATGGGTAGTCGCAATACTTCAGGGGTAATCATAAAAATGAGTGAATATGGGCAACACTAGCATGAAGTATGTTATTACTGCATTGAAATGATATGCATCAAATATGAGCTGCTAACCCGCGCCGTCTTTCCGGTCAAATCCTCACACCCCGTCTCGGTGGGGGGCGGTTGAAGACCTCCCTCTAAAATCCTTACTAAGCATCGCACGATAAGGAAAGAGGTGTCATCGGAAGGCGCTCGACGAGTAGGGTCTGGGTCCACCCTCCAAAACAATTTCCATCCAAAAGTGACGTCACCAGGGGGGATAGATTTTCATGACTTTTCACGCTTACATTATGTTTTTGACTCTGGGGAATTCATTTTCGGGGTTATATGAAGAAAAAAATGTATTTGGAATGAGAAAAGGACAGCGAAATCGACCAGGGATATAATTATTTCCCCAAAAAATGAACATTGTATTTTTTTTTAACTTTAAAAATTTTGCGTTTTCACGTTTTCTTGAATTTTCCTTTTCCAGTGGGTAGAGCAGACAGAGAAACGTTGTTGCAAGTCAACTTTCCTAATAAAAAATGTTTACTTTAGCCAGAATCCTCTATATGAAATGCAATTTCGCTAATACGCAAAATTCATATGTAGTCAAAAACAAGAAAAAGAATGAAAATTCCACTCGTACGTTTTGTTGCATCCGTAATGATAAGCAAACGCTGAAAGTTTCATTACAATATCTGTATCCGTTAAAGCGTGACGACTGGTTGAACTATTTTGGAGGTGACCTTACCTGACCTTGACTAACTCGTTGACCCTAGATGACCTGATCTAAAAATGTTGAATCAGCATGTCAAATTGATGTGGAAAAAGGTATGCCAAATTTGGGAGCGCTACCGCGCGCCGTTCGTCCGCTATCCGCGAAAAATCTGAGGGGGCGGTTGAAGACCCCACACGAGACGGGACGGGTTAATGGGTGACTTTGCTGGTTTGCGTGCAATTTCATTGATGTTTGGTGAATCATTACACTTAATTTTAATATAATTTGCATGATGCTGGTGATAAAAAACAAGTACCTAAGTCAGATATTTAGATGATATGGGCTTCTTCATCAATGTCATATGATGACCTTTCCTCCATGATTATAAAAAAAAAACAGTCGAATGCTACTTTGATATTGGTGTATATTCGGGTATAACCCTTCGTTAACACGCGCCCTGGAGGGCCTCGGAAAATTACGCGCACTGGAGGGGTGGGCGGATTCCGACCCCCTCTCCCCCTGAGATCTCGGCTCATACTGAGGCTAGAGCAACGAAATTCGCAGGGTGGATGGGCACGAAAGTGAACTGTTTGTTTGCACACAACACGAAAAAAGTGTTGTGTGCAAATTTCATGGCCTTAGGTCAATATATTCCAGGTCAAATGATGTCAAAATAACAAAATTTTCTGGTTTTGCGTTGCTTGGCTTGTCATTGTTATGGATCGCTATGAGTGTGTTTAAATGCTCCAAAATTGGCATTAATGATATTTTGGACATTACTAATGATGCAATACAGATGCCAGATCCGCCATTTGACCTCAGATCACCTATCCAGGAGCACTTTATCAGGTCATTACCTGCTCCAGTTACCGGAACCGGTCTGCCAACACGACTGCTCCGTTGGGTGGCTCAGCACAATCGGCTTCGCAAAGAAAGGAGTGAAATACATGAATAAAGTATGGAAATGCTTAGGCACACAATGGCAAACAGCAGATTTCGGGATGTATAGGGAGTAATATGCAAAGTGACCTCAATTGCATGACAGTCATTTGCATTTATGACAACATTCCAGTTGACCAAGTTTGGCTCCATTAGCCTGTCATGAACTTGACCTGACTTGACCTCGGCGACCTAACATGACTTTTAAATTATATAGCATAACAATATGCATCAAACAAGTCACTAGTGCTGTCAAGAACACTTCCCTTTTGCCAATATACGGGAAGAGCATCAGCGCCGATTTTTGTGGTCTGGAGCTGCGAATTGATTTTACTTTCACGGCCCCTAACTTGAAAAATGTTCGGGCGATTTTCCTGTTTTTTTACTTCAAACAATGCACCGGTCATTTCTAAGTAGGTACGTAAAACTGGCGTATATTGGCCGATAAAATATGGAGTTATGTACCACAAGTCGGATGGGTGGGCTGATTTCGCCATCCCCCCTCCAGGGCGTGTGTTAACCTGTCATGAACTTGACCCGACTTGACCTCTGTGACCTGACATTACTTTAAAACAATATAGCATAACAATATACATCAAACAAGTCGCTAATTTTGCCAAGAACACTCCCTTTTTGCCAATATATGGGAAGCGCATCAGCGCCGATATTTGCGGTCTGGCGCCGATAATTTTTTTTTACTTTAGCGACCCTTAACCCGAAAAAATTTCGTTCGATTTTCATTTTTCGTCCTTTAAACAACGCGGCGGTTATTCATAAGCAGATACACAAACAATGGCGTATATCGGCCGGTAACATCTGGAGTTATCTACGAAAAACCGGAGGGGTAGGCGGATTTCGCCCCGCCACCCTCCAGGGCGTGTGTTAAACCGGAAAAGTAAGCAGGTTGCATTGCTTATTTCTAGTGGTTCGACCAAGGGTTGTACCAGAATATACACCAATATCGAAGTAACCATCGACTGCTTTATTATAATTATCGAGGACGGGCCATAGTATCATGGCGCCAAATTATTCCTCTTCGCCAGAGCGCTAAATTATTTATATCGGATTCTTGGTGTCGTTTTAGAAGCAATTAAGTTTGGTCGTGATATCGCCGAGGCCGAATCATTCTTTCTCAGGAATGTGTCATACAAGCCACACACACAAAGGATGAATTATTGGGACTTCATAGAGCAGAGCTTCTCTATATTTACGATCAAATCATTATTGATGTGGACCGTCCCATCTATCTTCCTCCTTGATCCCATGAACCGACAATAAACCCTCCACACTCCTTGTGGCTAACAGACAAAGTCCGTGTAATTCCTAGGAATCCATTTCACATCACCAATGCGGAACTGCCGAAGTGACACTCGCAAGCCATTAGTGTCACTAGGAAACGTGGAGGTCATACGTTTTTCATTAATCACCATAGCCTTGGTTATTGCTTGTTCTTTGTTAACGATGTCTGTTAATCCTATTCGTGCTCGGTTATTTAGCCAGGCTTTAAAGTCACAACAATTTACCGTAAGCATTTTTTCGCAAGATGTACGACGACAATCGTTCGTTTTTCATAAGTCATTCCACGAAACGAAATCTGACCGTTTATTTCCAATCGAAAGGCATTGAAAAACACAAGAAGCAGAGACGGATTCAGTAAACCCAAAAATGCTGTTTTTCCGATGATCATTTCGCCTTCAGAATCTACTTTCGTGTTGTTCAGATTTCGATGGTTGAATACTTAAGCTGTTCATACATGTCCATTCTAGCACCAACACATACAACGTGTACTTCAGCCAAAGGGCGTGCTTAGGAACGACGAAATCTCCGCTGCTTTGTGCCGTTCAACATCCACTAGTGTGCACTTAAAACCAATAGTTGAATACCCGCTAATGTAATTCAAATGATTCCTTGTGGTATAGATATCGCTTTTGAACTCGCTAGCAATTATTTCAATCGGCAGGGGAGAATACTCAGGCACTCGAAATTGGCTACGGAACGTGAAAGTTTCGAGACATCGAATTTTCCTGTGGAATGTTATGTTATCTACAAACAATGCAATACCCACACTCTAGCTGCACACTCTCTCATTTTGAGCATTGAACAAACCGAGCAAAACCGAGTATAGAAAGGAAAATATTAAGAATAATGTGTACATTTTATATCTCGCTTGGACGTTGATACGATTTTTTGGTCGAAGAAACGGTTTCACAGCAAAGCATAGCCAAAGACAGAGGCCTAACGAGCCAACCACCGGTCACGTGATTGCTGACACTTCAGCTGACATGTGTCGCAGTCAAGCGGCTGTGGCACCAACTACGGATATGCAGCACTCGAGACGGATCAAGACCGTGACGATCCGCGGGTTGTGGCGGTGGCGTTTCTGCTGCCAGTAGTGTCTGCTGCCCGGAGAGTGTGACCTCTGGGTTAGCCGATGGCTATCCTGATGATATCAAATGTACTCGAACCGATGCACAATTGTACGTGGAGTCAGTTTATTGAGTTGTATTGCATTGCGCTTTTTATTGAAAGCTGACGACATCTAGGGGTTGAAAAATGTTTTCAGTGCATGTTTTGAACGAATGAAAGACCGGCATGAAGTTGCGAACGACACTCAGACTGACGTGAATGTTTATGTGGAGTCATGGACGTAGCCATGGGGCGATCGCCCCCTCCTTAGGCTCCTACAGTCCCCTGGTGCAGCCCTTTGGGCCGCTTCAGGGGCCCGAAGTAGTCCTCATACGCGAGCTCGTAGTCTTCTACGAGCTCGCTATAGTGATAATAAAAAGCAAACAACACTTCATGTGACTGTTGCTAGGCTCCTAGGAGCTATTGCGAACGTTCACGGATCTTTTAAACGTCTACGGCCCCATAAGAACGTGTGCTGATCATTACGAACGTCTACGGGCTTTTACGAAGGTTATGGGGCCTGAGGGGCGCGTTCGGACCCATCCAAACGTCTAACTTAGGACGAAAAAGAAGGCCTCGAGGACGAAAAGGAGGCCCCCAGGACGAAAAGGAGGCCCCCACCAGACGAAAAGGAGGCCATTTAGGCTGGAAAGGAGGCCCTCCAGGATGAAAGAGGCCCCAAGGACGAAAAAGAAGGCCCTAGGACGAATAAGAGGCCCCCAGGACGAAAAGGAGATCCCATGAAGAAAAGGAGATTCTACAAATTAGGGATCTTCAGGAGGAGGCCCATAATGTGAAAAAAAGTCACCTAAGAGAGAGGTAGGAGGCCCCAGAAATCGAAAATGCCAAAAATTGACACGGAGGACCCCCAGGACGAAAAGGAGGCACCCAGGACGAAAAGGAGGTTCCACAGGACGAAAGGATTCTTCCAAGACGAAAAGGAGATTCTCCAAATTATATGCCACCAAGAGAAGCCCGTAGTTTGAAAAAAAAAGAGTCACCTAGGAGATAGTAGGAGGCCCCAGAAATCAAGAAAGTGCCAACAATTGGCATGGAGGGCCCCAGGACGATAAAGAGGCCTCCAGGACGAAAGAGGTCCCCAGGACAAAAGGAAGCGCCCAAGACGAAAAGGAAGTCCCCATGAAGAAAAGGGAGCCCACAGAACGAAAAGGAGGCCCCTGGACGAAAAGGAGGCTCCCAGGACGAAAAGGAGGACCAGGACGAAAAGGAGGCCCCTAGAACGAAAAGAAGGCACCCAGGAAGAAAAGGAGATTCTACAAATGAGGAGCCTCCAGGAGGAAGTCCATAATTTGAAAAAGAAGTCACCTAGGGGAGGGTAGGAGGCCCCATAAATCAAGAGAGTGCTAAAAATTGGCACAGAGGCCCCAAACATTGCAAAGGAGTCTCAATATGGGAAGGGACGCCCGAGGAAATGAGAGGAGGCCCTAAGCCGGAAATGAAAGCCAATGGATATGATATGAGGTTTCGGAGCAGGGACGTCGCAACCGGGATGGGGGCAGCGGGGGCAATCATCTCCACCCCTTACATTGAGACTTGTGGGTGGACGCCCCTGTAATTTGAGAAGACCACTATCCGGAAATGCATAGGACAAACAGGTGAGCAAGGAGCCCGACGGGACAGATGATGGTGCTGTCAAGGAGGATCCAAGACTGACAACGAGGCCCCCAGGAAATATAATCAGGTTCCTATATGAGACATAGGGGGCATTCCACGTCAAATCGCACAAGATTGGCTATTTTGAACCCGACCCCCTCCGATTTTTATGAAAATTGATACACCTGTAGTGCCAAGTGAACGAACCTCACACGCCAACTTTCAGCCCTGGGTGACCTCTGGGGCCAGATTTAGAGGTCATCCTAGGTCGCCTATTTTTACCGACTTGACAACAATCAAATGCATATATATTAGATGTTAATTAACTTAGCGGAACGACATTGGTGTTAAGGTGCGCAGAAACCCTTGGCCATTCAGAAATATGGCAAAAGTTGCACGTGACCTCTCCGTGACCCTTGACCTAACGAGGTCAAAGTATAAAAATGCATTTTTATATATGTTTGCCTGCCCCTAATTCGACTAAACGTGGCTGAATTAATGGTCCTGATATTATCTAAGAGCGTGCAAAAAGAAAGGCGGAAACTCTAAAACTTTTTGAGATATCGGCTTTTGAGTAGGTATTGTCATAGGACCAAATCGAAGCATGCCCCGATGCTATTTACCATATCATCGATGATAACTCTGGTTTCCTTGGTCCGATGATCGTCAAATTTGGTGGGCAAATCATCGGTGGCAAGCTGAACTATTTGACAGATTTTCAAGTTGACCTGACCTCACATAACCTGGCAGTGACCTCTCCATTACAAGCCAACAGGGAAACACAAATATTTTCCTGAACAAAAAACGCTGAATTTGGCTCGTACAGGCTATATTACCTAGTTTTAGGTTAGGCTACTCCAAACGAACCAAGTTTTATTTTGAACAAGTGTCTTCTGCAAGGTCACGTGAGGTCACTATGAGGTCATGTCACACTTTCGTCAATAACTTTATATAGAATCAAGATAGAGAAATAATTTAATGCCATCGAGATCCTCTGGTTAATCATGATGTATAATATGATCAAGCTAGGTCATCACTTGACCTCGGTTTAGGGTGACCTGGAGGTAAACTGGGGTCAGGATCAAATGTTCAGCTAGCTAAGTCATGTGATACATCAATCAACGCGGCCTGACGAGGAAAATATAATTGTAACAAAATTATATTTCTATCTTTATTTTGGCAAACGTTTTTCGCAAAAAATATGTTTCCTCGGTTTTTATAGCCTGAATATATTGTTTCAGCTCGCGTGGGTTTCGTACTAACATTTTATCGGGAGGGCCAGTAAATGTTTCTGATATGCAAATAGCCGCGACCATAAAACAAGTTGAACAGCAGTACCGTATATTCACGAAGAACTACCAACCTTTTTCGCCACACGTACCTCACGGTCCGTCTCGCTGCCGGAAAACCATCTCACAACCACCATACCATTACGTGGAGACGGAGTAGCACGATGGACATTCCTTGTTCCCGGTATTGTGCGAGCAGCTGCGAATATGTCATTCAACGCTTTAGTTTCTTTGACCCACTCGGTTTTGGGAAAATACTCCACGCACGTGCCGGTGGCATGGTTTTTTACAAACTGATAAAACTGGTCCGGGATCTCAATCAGAGTTCCTTGCAGACTTCCCTTTTTAGCTAACCTTTTCAACGTCCCACCAATGCCATCACACGGTCCCTTTCCGTGAGCGGTTGCGAAGAAATGCCACTCGGCGTCTATTCCAAAGTCGACGGAATGCTCTGCCAAATTTAGGAAATTCTTACAATTTTTGTATAGCGAGGCAGCCCCATCTGAAAAATAAAATATCTTCTTGGGGCGCTGGCCTAATTCTGCTTCCAGGCGCTCAATGAGTTTTCCTTGAAACAGGTGGACAGCCACAGTATCATGCGTCAGGCAGTCGGAAATGGCAGAGTAAGAAAAATGTTTGAGGTCCCCTGCGTTGTTTCGCCAATAAGCCACAAACGGATGGATTGTCACCTGCAGTTTGTTCCAGTGATGGGACTGTACCTCATCCTGTGTAACCATAGCGTAGTTTTCGGAAAAATCTCCAATAACAATTACCTCTGCAGGAGCTAGTGTTTCCTTTAGGCCTTTCAGATAATTGCCTTGGGCACGGGCGACAAAATCATGCTTTACAAGTATTTCCAGCTGCTCGCAAAATGATCGCACAAAATCTTCAGAAGTTTGCGTAACCACCTCTAAGGTGGACCTATCAGTATTAGTCCACTTTCGGTACTCAATGTTATCGATTTCTCGGTTATCATGAATCATATCATGGCCATGAATATTCACGTAAGTTGCAATATTGCATGTATTTAGGCAATACAAACTTCCCAAGGTCATGTTAGTTCATGTGAGGTCATGTCAACCTGAAAATCTGGAAAATAGTTCAGTTTGCCACCGATGACTTGCGCAACAAATTTGACGATAATCGGACGAAGGTAACCAGAGTTATCATCGATAATATGGTAAATAGCCTCGGGACATGCATGCATTTGGTCCTATGACAATACTCGAAGGCCGATATCTCAAAAGTTTTCAAGTCTCCGCCTTTCTTTTTGCAGGTTCTTAGATAATATCACGACCATTAATATAGCACCGTTTCGTCGAATTAGGGGCAGGCAAACATATATAAAAATATATTTGTATACTTTGACCTGGTTAGGTCAAAGGTCACGGGGAGGTCACGTGCAACTTTTGCCATATTTCTGAATGGCCCAGGGCTTCTGCACACTTTGACACCAATTTCATTCCGCTAAGTTAAATAACACACGAGATATTTGCAATTTATTGATGTCAAGTCGGTAAAAAATCGTGACCTAGGATGACCTCTAGATCTGACCCCAGAGGTCACTCTGGGCTAAAAGTTGGCGTGATGTGTTCTTTTACTTGGTACTACAGGTGTACCAATTTTCATCAAAATCGGAGTGGGTCGGGAATTTCTTGTGCGATTTGACGTGGAATGACCAATTAGAACAGAGATTGTGAGGAGGCCCCAGAGCGAAAATGAGGCCCCCAAGACGAAAAAGAGACCTCCAGGACGAAAAAAGTGCCACCGAGAAGGGCAAGAAGCCACCCAGGGTTGCACGTGAAGGCTTCCGATGGGTGGCAAGATATTCTTAATTTGGAAAACGAGGCCCCCAAGATGGAAGAAAAGGATCCTACAATAGAAAATAATGAAAAGATAGATTTATCCGGACGCAAGAGCGGGCCCCAAGATGGGTAAGAAGGCCAACTAGGAATGAGAGAAGGCCACTGAGACCAGCCAGATGAGGCCCACATTTTAGAAGACGAGTACCCTAGAAGAGAAGATTTAGGACTAGGACGCAAAAGCAACCTACTAAAAGGATAATGAGACTTCAAACAAAGATGAGGAGGCCTCCAAGACGTGAAAGGAGTCCCATAATTTTAAAAAGGAGTCACCTAGGTGGGGGTAGGAGGCCCCAGAAATCAAGGATTGCCAAAATTGGCACGGAGGCACCCATAATTCGAAAGGAGCCCCAATACGGGAAGGGAGTCCCCAGAAAATTAGAGGAGGCCCTAAGACGGAAAGAAAGTCAGTGGATATGAGATGAGGTTTCGGAGACGCAAAAATGGGCACCAAAACGAGTAAGGTTCCATCAAGATGGAACAGGATGATAGAGAGACACCGCTAATTCGGAAGAGGACGACTCAAGATTGGAAATAAGACCCATGATGAACGAGGAGGCCATCAAATTGGAGAAAAAGGTCATTGGATAAGAGAGATATCTCCCAGACGGAAAAGAAGGCTCGCAGATGGCCAAAAAGGTCCCCGGGAAATAACAAGGCCACTGAGATAGGAAAGGTTGTGAATAATTTGGAAGAGGAGGAACCTGGGAGAGAAGAGGAGTCCACCAGGAGATAAGATCCCCAAGACGTGAGAGGAAAGAAATTTGAAAGAAATGACTCTAGAAGAGAAATGAGGGCCCTGCCGGACTCGAGAGGAGTCCCCAAAAGGAGTAGGTCTCCAGGACTGGATGAGAGCCCGAAGACCGGAAAGATTTCCAAGAAAATGAGAGGAGTACCTTAAGGTGAGAGTGGTAACTGGTATGAAGGTGTGTGAGGTTTCCAAAATTGAAGATTCCCTCAAGACTGGTAAGACTTTGCCAGGATAAAGGAGGAGGCCCACGAGGTGTGGCAGGAGCCCTTAATTTTGCAGATAATGCCCCTGGGACATGAGAGGAAGTCCCATGCGATAGTAAAGGGCCCCAGGATGTAAGGGGATGTAAGAGAGGGCCCTTCAAGACGAGAGTGGACATTGAATATGGAGGAAGGTAGGACATAAGACATTGAAAACCGGTAAAGAGGCTCCAGAAAATTGGCCGAGATACTTATGGCGCGAGATGAGCCCTATAATTTGCAAGAAACCCCTAAGAAATGGTAGAAATTGTGCCGGGGTGTTTCAAAATTACGATATGGACCCAAAAATCCGGCCGGGGCCCCTGAAAATCACGCTGAGCCTGGGTGTACCAGAAATGTACGACCAAACCATGAAAATCAATCTTGTGGCACGACGGGTTGTACCATTACACAACAGTATCATTGGGATCAAAACAAATGAAGCCGGAGCAACGAAAAACACTCTGGACATGGATCCAACTCTGAAAAACAAACACAAAAACACACACCAAAAAAAAACACTCAAATTCTGGCGCCCAACAATGACGCCAAAAACCTAAAAGACCCGCAAAAAGTGTCGAGGCAGCTAAAGTTCGCGCTGGGGATCCAAGCAAATGACGTCGGGCCCAAAAGATCACCTTGGACGATATATAAAAAAAATATCGTCGCAGCCATTGAAAATCACTCTGGAGGCCCAGAAGGGCGCACCGGGCCCAAAACGTTGCAGCTGCTCCAAAAACCAATTATTAACCGGAATGTCACTCTAGGACAAAAACATACTCCTTCAGTGGCCGCAGTGGCATATCAAAGGGGCAAATGTCCCTCTATCCTGAGAGGCATAAGCTCCCAAGAATCGTGCCGGAGCTCCAAAACTCGCGCTTAGGCCACCAAAATTCGCGTCGGTCCACCAGAATTCGCGCAGGGGTCTCCAAATATGTACTTCGGGCACCCGAAAACTCGTTCCGAGGCTCGAAAACTCTCAATAGGAACCGCCAAAATCGCGTTGGGTAGCAGGTAAGTACCACGCTTCCACACAAAGTCGAATCTGTGCCCCAAAATATCGCGCTCGGGACCCACAATTCCCATCGGTAGTCCAGTCGAAGCTCCACAAAATTGGCATCTAGGCCCACACGTTAGAACAACGTGACCACAAAAACCGAATCGGTATCCGAAAAAAAATCAAGCTGGAGCCTTCCAAATAAGAATGGATTCAACAAGATAAATGTCCAGTTCAAGAAAATGGCTCTGGAGCACCGAACATGCTACCAGATGCCTTCACAAATTGCGTATGGCACTGAAAAAAAACATACCATATTTTGAAAAATTAAGGTGAGATGCAAAAACGTGGCGCCAGGTAGTCGAAAAATAAGGACGGGATTCGGACTTCGTAAAAAGATCCACAAAAATCGCGTTGAGCCCAGAAAACTGGGGTTGGGTCCCTGGAACCACGCGCCTGGGCGCGATAAATCGCGCTGGAACTAAGAAGCACCGCACTGAAGCCACAAAATCGTACTGGAGCACCACAAATGTGCGTCAGTAGCCCCAAATAAACACAACACGAACCTAAGAGCACAACGGGGGCCGACAATATAACTGTCCCTCCAAAACGCACATAGTCTCCTAAAAAGCGACAGGGCCTTAACACATGCGTTGCAGCCATAAATAAACATACCTGGACCTCTAACAAAATACACAAGAAGCTCTTAAGGCACACAGAGGTCATAAGGACGCACCAGGGCCTGAAAAAGAGACTGGGGCCGCAAATGCAACGTGGTTCCACAACGAGCAAAAGCACCGAGCGTTAACTGAAGACATCGGAAACGAGGAGGGGGTTTGAAAGTGCATTAGATTGCAGCGCAGAAAGGCGTAGTGGGTCCAACAAAGAACACCGAGGAAGGGCCCCGGTTCTATAGCCATTCTGGGAGGATAGCAGCAAAGATATCAGGTGCATCAAAGCTGAGCGGAATCTGCATTTCATAACTACCAGAAAACGTGGGAGGTAGGGAATTAATGATCGGATTTAATCACTCGACTTTTCGCAGCGAACGCTCATACTAAGCATTCCAGCACGTCAAATATAGCGCAAGTCTGTCATGTAGCAGTAATTAGCAAAAGGCAGAAGGCCTAGCACAAGCCGTAGCATCGCACGAAGTGTGGCGAATGCGACGAATGCGCAAGATGAGTGTGCACGTGCACGGATGTTGGCATCGTGGCGACTGGATGATATGCACTGGAATGCCTGAAATTGGGAAATTTTATCATTCAAAGTGATTGGTAATATATTTTATATTCAAGTTAGGGGTTTAATACATTTTCTCCTGCTCGTTTTAGGGTTCCGTTGCATTTTATGCACGGAAGATATTTTACGTGTCAGGGCGTTTTCGAAGGTGCATCAAGTTAGCATGGTCACTGCGTGCCTTGAGAGCTTCCAGTGTGTGTTTTTTTTTAGAGCCTTATGTATGTTTATTTACGGCTGCAACACATGTTCTGAGGCTCTTTCGCTTTTTGGGAGATTGTGTGCTTCAGAGCGTCAGTTGTATTTTAGGCCCTGTTATGCTCTTGGGTCCTGCTGTGTTTATTTGGGGTTTCCAACGCACATTTGTGGGCGTTCGGTTTCGGGGCTTCGGTGCGATTTTTATGTGTCCCAGCCTGACTTATCGCTCCCAGGCGCGTGGTTCCGGTTACCCAACGCCAGTTTTCTGGGCTCCATCCTGTTTTTGTGAATCTTTTCTGATTTTTTTCATCTCAAATGTCCGAATTTCGGCCCAACATTTCGAGACCCTGGCGCCATGTATTTGCATCCCGTTTCGATTTTTCGAGATTCGGTATGTTTTTTTTTGGCGGCGTACACAATTTGTGAAGGCATCTGGTAATATGTTCTGTGCTCCAAAGCCATTTTACCGACCCTGACATTGATTTTTGGGGAATCCCTCCTTTTTTGGAGGGCTCCAGTTTGACATTTTCGCATACCGATCCGGCTGTTGTGGTATGAGTGTAATTTCAGCAGTGTGAGTTGATTTATCAATGGATACCAAAATAAAACCGTAGAATTGGGTGGGGGAGTTAGGGATGAAATCCGACGAATCAGGAAAGATATTGGTAGATTAGGCCCCTCCACAGGAGAATTTAGTTGATCACTAATCATTTCATTTCGATAGGTCCCCTTTGACAAAATTGCGGTCGAAATCCCAGCCGCGTGAATTTATTCGCGAAGAATTTGTTATTTTAGCTTGTTTGACTTAGCCTTGCAGTCAGCACCAAATGTTGGAAAAATTCGCGAATTCCTAAGATTCCGATCAGAAAACCAATGTAACCCACTTCTTGTTGTCACCTTCGCGAAATTATCGTCCTAGGACCGAGAAATGATCGCTTAAGCTTTGCTTAGGGCATCAAGCTGGTGGTAATAAATAACGGTAGTGATGAATCTAGCTATATTCAGTAATTCTTGGAGGACATAACGGTGGGTTGATCAATGGGAGACATCTGAAAGATGTGCTTAGCATCAGCCTCGCTGCAATCTAGAGGCCAGCGGGAAGATACTTCTGTTCGAGAAAGCATTGAGACGTTGGTTGGTTTTGACACTTAGGTATTTATCCACATATTACCTATTTATACCTTGATATGTCCCAGTTTTCAGCGAAAAAAAAGGTTATTGCTTTTGCGTGATGAGTAAATAATGCACCATGCCAAGAACAAACAGCACGTTAATCTGAAATCATGTTTCCTATTCCCGAACCATACTAAGGGCCTAAAAACAATAGGAGACCCTAACACAATGGAGGCCCCTATTCGGGGAACAGGAGGCCCCTTTCGGTCTTGCCTCCCTGGAAGAATCTTGTGGCGACGTCACTGGATCTAGTGTATTTTTGGTTGCTAAGTGAGGCGGACCCGATTGGCTGAACGTGTGTGTAGGGATTCAAGAAAACTTTCTGTAAATTTTTGGCGCTTTTCTGACCTCTGGGCCATGTGCCGGGTGGTCTGAGATCACGAAAGGTACCCAGACTGATGCATATTTTACGGGGAGTCAAATGGAGTGTTTTTTTCATCGAGTTCCGAGCATTTTTAATGGTTGAACAACACTCCCACTCCTGGAGCGTGGGTATTTAAATACTGCAAACTGTTTGTCTTCAACTATTCCACGTAAAATCACAATATATTGTATATACATATATTATTTTTCTAATGCGAATTGGACAGGCATAAAAGTTGTAGGCCTGAGTGACAAGGTTTGGCGTCAATCTAGTTTTTGTGAAAATCGGCTAGTTTTTAGTACTTTAATATCTACTTCAAAACGGCGCGATTGAGACGAACGGTCGCCACGAGCAAGACTACGAAAGCTTCGAGATAGATCGGACGAGGCTTACAAGACGTTAGGTGTGTTAAGGCCTTCGTTCTATGCGTGATTTACATTAATATATGAGTGATATAAAAACCATGGTACCTGCATAGGCGCGCTCCGGTACGTTGCGTGCGTTCCGCATCAAGATCGATTTCGTAAGGTATTTTGTGTGGTTGAAGACGAAACATTTCATACTAGGTGGTATTACAGCGGGTTTTTGCTTTCAGGCCACGTGGGCTCAGAAACAAGATGGAGTGATGAGACCTCTCATAATGATACACAAAATTAGAAGAGATCAATAATTATCATTTCCACCACTGCTGCAATAACTAGGTAGGTGACTAGGTAACTGCAATAACACAATAATTAACCTAGTCATAATTACCAATTGCTGAAATGAATAGAATTAAACCTACGATCATCACCAAATCACAATACTCTTTCTAATTTATGTGGGGACTGGTAAGGCCTTTGTTCTAAGTGTGACTAAGAATGCAGTTATAAGCCAATTTCCTGACCACCAGTGGATACAATTATAACAAGTGTATGTAAACCAATTTTATGCATCCATACATGCTACTCCTGAAATGCTCACACAACACAATTAATATTCATAGCATTGCAATAGGATGCTCAGGCCCAGACTGATATGCTATTTGCTGCATATTGGTATGTGAATTTTGGAATATGAAAGTTTATTAAAATTATGCTGAAAACAATTGGGCAAAGATCATTCTCTTCCCACTACCAAACAATGAAATGAAATGAATTCACGAAAAAACCAAAAATGACTTGGGAGGGTCAAAAGTGACTAGATGGGGGAGTAAATTGCTGTTGTAAAACCACCTACTGATATGAAGTAAGCCTTGTGTTGACAGCCTATTTTGATACAATATAGATATGGTGTGGAGCCTGGGTGTATGTGGACATAAGACAAAAGATTAGTGCAACTATGAGCCACAAGGGCCCTTCTTGGTTGCACTGTGTAAACTCAACCAGTTGCCCACCAAATCTGTTGATCAGCCCTCCCTGTAATACTGAAAAGCAAATGGAATGTAGACAGTGCCAGATACAGCATGTGTTGATATTGATTGAATTATTCATAAATGGGATTGGTACTAAATAGGCAGGTAGGTAATGGGGATAAATGTATGTCTGTGCCAGTAAAATAGTGTAGGCAGAGCATGTTCCTGAATATAAGATAATGTGACCATTCATTCATATAGCAAATATGTACTTTTCATTTGGAAACAACTATCATGTCATTCCTTCACCCTTGTTGATGAAAGATAAGCATATTTGTAGGTTTTGCATAGTTAAAGCTACAAACATTTCACATGCCTCAATGAGATGGTCCGGGGAAGAATACCACAAAAAAAATTTCATGCTGAGGGCATTTTTTCAAATGGAAAGCCTAATGATTGCATGAGGCACTAGATCACGACTTCCATGCAGTAAAGATTACATACAGGCATAAAAGCATAAAAGATTAATGCAACTATGAGCCACAAGGGCCCTTCATTGGTTGTATTCTGAACTGAACCAGTTGCCCACCAAATTTGTCAATTAGCCACCCCCCCCCCTGGAATACTGAAAAGCAAGCCCTCTATTATTATGATTGTGTATGCTGTTTTTGAAGATGTTCAGTGTCCTGCTATTGACACTGTTTTCTGGCAGCTTGTTCCAGTGTTCTACTGCCTTGTTGGTGAAGAAAGGCTAACCTTGCCCTGCTGTGGTTAACTTTAATTTTGAATTGATAACCTCTAATTGCATCATTTCAGTTAAATTTAAACATTTCCCTGATATATCCCTTCTCCTGACCATGAACAAATTTAAAGAGCTTGATAAGTTCTCCTCTCAGCCTTCTATATCTAAGTGAAAACATTCAATTTCTTCAATCTTCTCCCATGTGTCATGTTGCTTATACCATTAATCATTGTGTAACCATCTTTTGTACTCTCTAAAAGCCAACAATCTTTTTCATAACTAGGAGACCAAGCTTGGACACAGTATTCCAAATGTGGCCTGACATGTGCACAGTAAAGCTTCCTGATGACTTCCTCACTTATGTATGATACATTCCTATTTATTGCCCAAGCATTCTCAGTGCCTTCTTGGCTTCTTTGGTCTGTTCTGAAGCCCACAATTTTGTGTTCAAACTAACACCTAAATCCTTCTGTTGATTCACAGGTAGTACTTGCCTGTACTATCAGCAGCCACAACAGCAACTGCAATCAAATTTGGTGATCATTCTTGAAGCTGCTGTTGATCCTGAAGAAGTCAGAACAAATAAATAATCTAAAAATAATTCATGGATAGAAAAACCAACCACTGAACCTCAACCTAATCTAATATAATAATATAGTAAATAAATAACAGATACAATCCAAATACAATAGCAAAATACAGTTACAAAATAACAACTCATCATTGTACATTTGTGTCACACTAGTTGAGTTTGCTTTCTTGCCCTTTCTTCTTCCTTCCCCTATCAGTATTTTGATTACTAATAAATGATTGATTACTGAATTTGATTACTAAAAATGATTTTACACCCTGAATCCCAAACAGATATATGATTATCCTTCTTCTAGTCCTGTCTATTTTTCATATAGTATATGGTGATGATCTTCAATAACCTAGTGTTTGGATAGGAATAATGAGTGAACTCACCAGGGTTGGTAAAATGTTGACCAACCTGGTTTTTATCATGCCAGTGGTATTAGCTGGTAAAAACCATTTTCTGGCAACAACTATTAACCCTACAGACCATGGTGCAGTCTCCAGAAGTGTTCGAATTTGAGTAGAAGCTCATGCCTTATGACAATCTGCACTTGATGTCACTTTCTTTTTGACATCATTGACCACAACTTACTTGTTATTGCATGGTATGAGTAACATTTGGGTTTTTGAAAGAGTTTATGGTTTCTTGCAGCAGCACTGTTGAATGGCAAAGGCATCAAATACATTACTGACATCACCATCATCAAACAAACAACAAAGTTCATAAAAAAGAACTCTTAATGGACATTGTTCATATACATTTTCACATATTTGACATTAGTTGGCCATGTTGGCCTCACCCCCTCACTCTCTGACCTAAACTCTATGCTAAATATACTTTTTAAAATACTGCCACAATGGGCCTATTTATCATGGATCTGGAAATCCTCTGAATTGAGAATCACAATCCTATTGTGGTCTCCTGCACAGAATAGATGTAGCTTGTCATCAGTCTATTTTGCCAAATCTCCATTACATGTTATTAGCCAGCTGATGCCAGCATCTTGCTAACCCACTCACCACAAATGTTTTCCTCCATTCGCAGATATTGCTGTTGAAGTGGGGAATCTGTAGCCAATAATTTGGTGTCTGATCTCCGGTACGTGCCTGAAGTGGGCAGTATGTCCTCTCTAAGAAATGCAGTGAAGGGGCAGAAATTCCACCGTGAAAGACACCAGGTGAGCATGAATGCTAGCCAATTTGTGTGCCAGCTGTGATGTGCCTGAGCTAATTAACAGAGAAGGGATACACCATATGGAATGTACAAAGTAAGATGCATCTTATGTTCTGTACATTCTTATGCTATCAAATTGTAGCTGTATTATATCATTTATCAGAAGGTGTAAAAGCTGTTTGTAAAAAAATGTGTGCCTTAAGGGCATGAGGCTTTCCATGTTTTCTTCACATGCATGCTACTCTGAACATAATGAATATCCATAATTGTGTGGTACCTGATACATCTGGTAGTCTAACACTGATGGTCACATCTTTCATCTTGAGCAAGCATGAAAAATGTTGTGCATTGAATGCCAACCAAAAATTGAGCTGCACACAGGGCCATGTTAGCCATTCAAATACAGTGTTCATGATTGTGCTACTTTGACATCTGGAAGGGGAAAAATGATGTTTTTATAGATCGTCATGGTTTCCCTGGCGATTTTTAAAACATGTTTTCACCTTGGCTTAATTTGTCTTCCACATCTGCGGTTGCATTCTAATTTTATAATTCTAATTTGTTCCAATGGTATGACATGTGCAGTATGTATTATTGCGTGAGACGAAATGTACGACACTCAATATACCAGGAGGTGCTGAGTTTACATCAAAAGTAACGTTAGGGATTATGCCATATTACTCAATCTGTTCAATCTGAAATTACGTCTTGAAAATAAGAGCTTGGAGTCCTCTGGCTTCGGGAGAGATCCCCGGCCGTGGAATGGTAACATGTTTGTTCATTTTCAGCCTGCTGCTAGACAGCACTTGGGCCTTTTTGGAGAAGAAACGAGACTACAAACTTAGAGCAAAGTATGTATACAAATTGTGTTAAGTGTTCATATGTGTTTTGTTATGTAAGTAACTTTGTGTAGTGCTAGTTATTTGAGCTGAAGGGCTCTTCGACCAAAACAAAGTAGGTCTAGTGTAAAAAGTTAGTTGTGCATGCACTCATTGTCAGCATACACCATGTGTCATTCAATCGATATGTATTATGACCACCTGTGTAGTTTTGTGAATATTCCGGTATTGCTGCCCGAACTACGCACATTACCGACCACATATTTTACCGACTAATCCGAATATTTGTCTGGGCGTCGCCTTGCTGTTTTCTGACGGGTGCGTTGTGGAACACTCAACACACTCCCTACTCCAATTAACCTGCAAGTCCGACATCCCCAAAACTAATGTGGATGCCGTGCGAAGAAGTGTGTATTATCGCGGGCTTTGTGCATAGCGCCACGATCCGGCCGTGTCGGTGTCGACGCTTGGGCCGGCGGCGCGGATCCGCTGCCGGCGATGGTGTGGCCGCCGGCCGCCGCCTGTTGTCAGATTAAGTCAGCAGCTGGCGGACATTACCCGTTATTTGCCGCGCCGTGTCCGCCGCACTGGACACGCGGCATAATCGGCTCCGGTCCGCGTGTGACACCCGGTCGCCGCGGCCTGGTTCCGGGGCGGGCCGCGCGCGGCGGGGGCGGGGCCTGCGCCGCGGCAGGCGTGTACCGGCGCGGGCTCAGGCTTCAGCCACTGGCGGGCGTTGATCGACTCAGGCTTCAGTCACGGCGGGCATTGATGTGCCCGGTGGGTTACACACTGCCCTATCGCATCGCGTCGTACCCACAGAAGGGGCTGACGTGTCGCTGGTCCGGTCAGATATTTCGCAGCTGTTTTTGGTACTTACGGTCACATAGGTGACAATTCGGCTGTGTTGTGTGTCTTTGTGTATCCTTCCTTCATCCTGACCGCCGATATAATTTTTCATCGGGGCTTAAGAGTGTCTTTACAGAACCTTCTGTTCCGATGTTGTGGAATGGCGTCCAACTCCAGTGATGCCATATGTTCTGTCAGAATATTTGTAGGGTCGTTCAAAATTATCAGGCACACATGGGATGATTTCGGAGGTAATATGGGTCACTGAAGCAGAGGTCTCGAAAATAGTATAGGGCCCTGCTTTTTTGTGACGGTGTCCTGGTTAAATTCCAATCCCCTTCCTAAAATGTGAATGTTTAGCTAGCGATTGTATTATGTCATGATCCAGTAATTATTCGAGAAGTATGGTGGAATAAACCACTTCCTGAACACTTAAGTAGTAGTATCGTATCGTGAGAATTAGAGGATCCTATCGTAAGAAGTAAGAAATATGTTCCCAAAGTATCGACATCGTGTTTCTTGGTGCGTTTTTGCGGTGTCTTCATTCCTAGTTTCTAACTATCCCGTTTACACACAAGTATCATGCTTATACTCACCGTAGCTGATCCAGGATCGTGATACCGAACATCCTGTAGCACAATTCAAGGCGAATGTATTACCTATGATCTGCTATGTTATACAATGTCAATTTATAGCACAGGTAGCTGTATCGTTATCAGGGATATCGGTGTCCCCAAATTAGGTACATCACAAAACACAAAATGTGAACAGCCAGATGTACACAATTGTCTCCAAACTGCGTTTGTAGGATTTAACAGCAACAACAAATCATGGCGATTTCGACATCCTGCTCTACTCGTTTCGACATCTCGCCCAAACAGAAATAATTATTTTACCACTGTCCCTATCCGAGGCGATAGCAGGTTTTAAATTGTGATGGACCCTGAGAAACAGCAAGAGAGTCTATTTGGTTAACAGAGCCAATCTGAGGACTGAAATATCGTTTAAGCCATCGGATTGTTCTCGTAACACATGAGTGGACGCTCCATATCGCGGGAGACCACCCTCCGGAATTGGATGAAAGATGCTGAATGGCAGTGAGTCGAAAGAAGGGGACACGGCCATCCTTGGGTTAATGGCGAAGTGGGTGTTTTATGTGCGTTTTGCGTGCACGAGTAATCCCATAGCCTTGTCTGTTGGCATCTGCAATACTGACCACCAGCACCGTTACTATCATGAGCCTACTGTTACCTGATGTTGCCTAATGCTACCTACTGTTGCCGGATGTTACCTGCTGCTATCTACTGTTGCCTGTTGTTACCTACTGTTGTTCTTATCCCATCCATGGTACTACTATGGTTATCCAGGCCGGTGAACTACCGCTGATTTATGTCAACGTACCTCCTGGAATTAATGCCTACTATCGGAATTGGTGCATTACTGCTGTCACATCAGCTTGCTGTCTGGAAAATCAGTATGCGTGGCGGTGGCGAGTTCGAAGCCGTTCTGACCTACCCAGTCCGAATCGCGAACATCCGTTTTTGTTGTGCTCTTCCCTGTCAGGATATCGAGAGCACTACTTCTCTGACAATTCCCCTCATTCGTTGGACGATCCATTTTAAACCACTCCAATTGATAAGCGATGTCTCGAATGCTGGGTGGTTGGGATTTCCCCCGCCACGTTCAATATACTGGCAGGCAGCACTGGCATGGGGCTTCCATTTTGCCTGCGTCTGCAGAATTAATTGTGTATCGATTGGTTGAGAAGAATAGTGCGACCGACTTGACAATTTATCAGATATCGATCCCCAAAGTCAAAACTTAGGTTTCGAATCGGATAGACAGCGATGCTTTATGATACCTTTGCCGCACTTGTGGTGGCTAATATTCATATCAAGCTCACGGAAAATGATGATTGTGATATTAGAAAATTAGAAACATTCCATAGTCTATTTTTGTTTCGGTCGTGTCAGGTCGACAAAGATAACTACTCGTGTTAGGGCTATCCACGATGCGTTCCTGGTTGGGATAGCCCCTCGTAATTATATATATATATAATATAACAAAGAATGAGAGTCATGGGTACAAAGTCCGTATACACAAGCACATTATAAACGCATGAACTGACAACAAGTGCATTCGATGCCTGGCCAGATCTAAAACAGACGGATTATGCTATGTTGACACTAATGGGCGTAGCGTAGTGTAGGGCGTAGGGGATGTTCACCTGTAACATCTACTTCGAGAACCCTAATCCGCAAGTACCCCAGAAGTTGTCTGGTTAACTTTCTTAGTAGCTGGGATCATAATGCCGAGGGTGATGAAGCCTAGCCCCCATCGACGCTAAATGACTAAATGTATATTCTGGGTGGTACATAGGGTCGCGGTAGCTCCGTTGTTAGGATGTTCAGCTATTAATCGTAAGGTCATTGGTTCGAATCCCACAACCAACGGGACTACTGAGACCGCCCGTAACCAACTGGCGTGAGAGGTCGGCGACGCCATGGTGCTTAGCAGTCGGGTGCGTCGTCAAGGGACCGGAGGTTCTTCCTCTGATCGGTGCACCCTAAACCACAAATAACCAATCAGTGACACCTGCTCCTTCAAAGTGTGTTATTGACACTAGTCCACGCACATTATCAAGCCGGACGACGACGGTGACCGGTGTTTCGCGATTGTTACCTTTATTACCTTGTTACCAGAGTTGTTTTAAAACATGTCCGTGCTTAAGAGGTTATGTGTCCGCAAACAAATGTCTAGCCCCTTCAAATATACTAGGCAAGTGAAATGCTTAACCAGTCGAAGAAAAATCCTCGAAATATTGTTAATGTGTTGCCGAACTGTTATGGGCAGTATTCCCACGGAATATCGTCAGATACGCACACGTATATTTGATGCTCGTCTATGCCAGTAGGGAAGTGTATTATTTCTTGCCCACTTCCTGTCGGGAGTGGGGGGGGGGCTGGGGTGGATCATTCGGACTGTTTCTCACTATCAAATATTTGTTTATCAGTAATGGGTATCCACTAACAAGGTCTTGGTGGACGTGTGAACCCGAGCCAGCCGCTCTGAAATTGCGACTGCTCGGGCGGAGGTCAGTTCAGGTCATTTGATCACTCGGTCACGCTTATCACCCTTGCATGCAAAGCTTGTACTCAGGTTGTCCCTTCTGATAGCCCAACTGACCTCTCGTAGTCTAAGGCGTCCATGTGAGACTTCCTGTTCATACTTATACATAATGGGTCGATTCATGAAAGCGAAAATTGGTAGTAGGATTTGTTAGCGTATCATCTTATTCCCATACGCGGACAGTGTAATCTGCTCCTGATCTATATTCTACTGTTAGTGCAATTCACAGAAGGGGAATGGGGGTAGACTCAAGGATGAGTATTTTGTCATATTTTGCACATTTTATTATTCAGCCGTGGACTGAAAATGTACGGACAGTAAACACAACATGGTGTAGGGGTGAAAATATCGGAGATATGAAATATTGCTGTTGTTCAATTCCATTATATGGAAGGCACCCATTGTGGTCTTATCGCAGCACAGTCAAATATAGAGAGGATATGCCTCGAGGTAACTCGTAACTTGTTTGATGCTGAACCGTTCTGACGCTATGACGTACCATAATCACATAATGTTATTTGCCTGTAACTACCCACGGTTGACGGCCCAGTGCATTTCCTCGTGACCATAGTCGTTTGCATAGCTTCTTGCGCATATATATGTGTTGTCCTGCGAGATGAAGGCATCGGACCTAGTGAAATTCCTAGGGTGTGTTCTGTTAGCAACTGCTAATATATTAATTCGTCACCGTTTCACATTGTTATCCAGGTGCTATGTGTACTATGTCATTTTTTGTTTATTTCAGTGAAGACAACAAGAAGAAGCACCAGCTGAAAGCCTTGAGGAGAAAGGCACTAAACCGGAATCCTGATGAGTTCTATTTTCACATGGTCAAGGCCAGGACAAAGGTACGGGCCGTTGTTGGTTCCTTGGTGTATGTTATTTCCTGATGCGAGCCAGCTAGCACGATTGATGTTTGCGTTTTGCCTAAGTGCTGCAGGGCTTTCTAACTTCTGTTCGCGGATGGCACGTACTAACCCTCACCCCACTGGGGCAGAGCAGGATCTGCCCCTATGGAATTTTCTTAATATCTCGAACACGTGCAGCAATGTCAGTTTGAAACGTGCACTAGTTGTTCGCACACCAATTATATAGCTCGTGGCCAAAACTTATATTCCAGCTGACTATGGATCAGGCGTGAATGACGTCATATTGACGCCACCTCCCACTACTTTGGACCGAAAGGAAGGATAAACATAAAACAGTGAAAATCGAAAAAGAAAGATATTAACAACTGCTTTTCGTCGACTGACAGGGAATTTAATGGGCAAAAACGCTGCTATCTCAGAATGAAAGACAATGTTTTTGTTTCTCAAACGTGTATGACCTAACAAACCGGAATACTTGTAATTCAATCCCGGATTTTTAACATTCATAGTAAATTTCAAGTAAACACACTTCAAGATGACTGAGGTATGGCATACCAAGTTTATAATGGTGGCCTTAGTTTTGTAAGAAATTGAGTGTCGCACGTCGTCGCCGCACTGTTTGCGGCCATCATGAAATCAGCGTCGTAGGCAGCCTTTGACGTAGTTTGAAATAGTGTACCCCTTTCCGCTTTGCTTTTCAAAAACAAAATACAATTATTTTGTACTCCAACAACAGTGTTAAAATATTCGTTTTTCATTAGGTGTGAGATGTCGAAAAAAGGTGCAGTGGGATGTCGGAATTGGTCATATACACGACGAATATAGCCACTGAATATAGCCGATGAATAATTAAAGCACAATTTTGATCCAACAGCATACTAATATGCCCACCTTTTCCCTTTGTTTTGAGAAACGTAATTTAAGGGTAACTGTTTGAGCGATATCGATACAAACTACCTACCCTGATCATCTGATGTATGATAAACAACATCATAGGTGATCATCTTGCCTGGAATTGTGATAGCAGATGTTCTTGCGTCACAATCTGCTATGGGAAGTATCCGCATGATACTTATCAACAAGAGACCTTTATAAATTAGATATGAAGACTGCATAACGACTCATCACGAAGCACGATGTCGGTATTCCGTTGGGAGGGATGTCAATTAAATGTTCAGAAGGCGGTATATTCCACTTTATTTCACGATAATTTATCACTGTCCAACAATGTACCCCCGTGTGTTCGGACGAGTTTTGTATTACTTCTGTCGTGTTCGTGGCAAAATTTAGGCGTAGAAAATACATCACATGGGTGTAAGACCAGATTCAACATTTGACCTCGGAATACGACGTGACCCACCGTGACCTCGATCTTGTCTTTACTCATGGGTGCCTTTACTGGCTATCGTAGTATGTAGGGCGTATGGCGGTGCCAAAATTCGGCCTCTGCACTGCTTAATTGCATGATGCTCGACAAAAGTAGAAACCTCGCTAAGTGAAGCTTTAAGCTTTAGATCAACCTGTGACGTCACATCACACTTAGGGCAATATAATTGACATACTGATGTAGGAGCACCGCAGTCGATGCGCCCTACCCCCTAAATAATTGACATATGCGAGCTCATCTTGTCGAGCTCTGTCGTTTGCCGCCAAAGGCAACGATATTGACCCATAGCTCTTCCAGTCAAGCATAGGAGGGTGGAATCTTCCCTCCTCCAGTGGAGTTGGTTGAGATGCGGACCCCAGTGGCGGGCGTGTCACGTCGTCTTCGTTGACCGATTATTGGCGTGTTGGGGCGCGGCGGCCAGTTGGGCTGTCAACCCTGGCCGGCTTCAATAGTGCCGCCCCTTGTCTGCGCTGACGTCGTCATCATTTTGAAGGCGATTCACACCGATGGGTAGTATCGTACCATTTGGCGTCGAGTTGGAGCAGAACAGTGAAGTAGACGATTACCGCAGATTCCGTGGGACAACGTCTTTGCGGTCGTTTGTGAATTTCATGTCTTAGATTGAATAGTTGTTCCAGGTGGCGTCGAGGGGCGGGGATGGCCGAGTGGTTAAGGTGTTGGGCTCTGGGTACCAAGGGTCCTGGGTTCGACACTAGCGCCGCTCGGAACATTTCCCAATCCCGCGGCCCACCGGCGATACAGTGTGTGCGGCGCCATTAGCCGTGAATGTGCAGAAAGTGCGCCGTGAACCACCCAGTAAACAAACAAACAGGTGGCATCGAATCCTGGCTCTACACAATGCGTAGTTACTGTGTTGGTATTGCGAAACCAAACATCGTGCGTGTTCCCAACGGTAACAATTCTGACAACTCTGGGCAAGTGATGTCCATCGGTCCCATGACCAGATCGTGAATTCTGATCGTTTGAATGGTCATTTGGTTCAGTCGTTCTCGGCGGGGTGAGCCCTCAGAAAGGATTCTGAAACACTTACGATACTACGTGAATAACGACTTTGAGATCTTGTATCATGTGGGGTTATTGGGCAAGACTAGCATGGGTCATAGGTGTATTTGCACTGCAGTGTCTACGCAGTTATGCTGTATAGTATGTTTGTATTTATATTTATATTTATATATATGTATGTTTATGTATGTATGATACGTGCGATCTGTATGTACTGCCGAATCTCCCTCCCTTGCAACATTGATAGCCTTTTTTCACATCGTTGGAAGTACTAATTCCCTAGGAATTAAGCCTGATTTTCTGTTTTGTTTTAGCAGCTTTCACCACAATATCTTTGGGGAGTACGTGCATTCCTTGTTCATAGAGCGGTTGTGTTGATGGACTTGCCTGTGTTGATCCAGCCGGCTCCAACTAAGGGCTAGCAAGTCCCCTCCGATCACGTGATGTGTCGTCATGACACATGGTCTGAGCGTCCCGAGGTCGGGATGCTGTGACCATTGTCTGTGAGATGGTGAGGTGGTTTCGTGCTAAATATATTTTGTATTCGGCATAAGCTGAGCGGAAAGGCTGTGAGACAAAAAGAACCGTGAAATTATGTCATGGGTGTGACGTTAGCTGGTTCTGGGGGGTGGAGAGGGGGCATATGTTCCCCTGTTTTATAAAAGGCCAAATTTGTCCCCTCCAGTTTTTGGTCTTGACTCCCCTCACCCAGTTACGGATTTTGTCCTCGTGAAATAAGGCACACACTCTAAAGTTGAATATCTACCGAGTTGTTTAACAAAAAAGTTGTCCTTGTTTCTGGAAAGCATCTTGAAATTTCTAATTTATATGGAAAGAACACCGAATAGAGCGTTAATGTATTACTTTTTATCGAAAGCCCGAAAACCCAAATATCCAACAAACTACCACCTAATATAAGCTTGTATTAACCTCCATGGAACACACCTTGAAGTGTTTGAACTGACTTGTATAAACTTCACAGTACTTACCACAGGAGCAGTTCCTAGATTCACCACGATTGCGTGATTACTGAATTAGTAATCTGAATTACGCTACTGACAATAACCGTTTTCACTTTTCGACATAATTTTATGTCGGCCGTGTTGCCGATTTGTTTCGATGGAATCCCTCCTTTTGACGTGTTCCACTTATGCCCTCCGTTCTACGATAGACGAATTTGATGATTCTGCTCCTGAAATGTGTGCCCTTCCACCAATTTTGAGCGCAAGGTGTCGTCACCGGCTGCCAATACAGTAGAGCTGCGGTCTGTCCACAAGTGGTTCGTGCCGCTGTGTGGTGCCTGATCCCGTGCCCAGCAGCATGGGAGTGCCATAGAGCACCTCCTGACCTCGCTCTCCACCCCCACCCCAGTGTAAAATAATTGACCATGTGGCCTGGAAATTCACAGTTAATGGAATTGTGCTATTTCATCCTTGTCTTAGGTTTTTACCGTTTTGCCACATGTGTGGGCAGTCATTATATACACGACTGCTAAATAATGTAAAATGCATGTGACTGAAGTGAAAGGCATTCCGCTTTTTGCATTCCGCTTTTTCAATCCTTAAGTGGCGATCCTTTGTTTTCTTCCAATCTTTCACAATTCCCAAGCAACTTCTTTCTTCATCCACACAGTTAATGGTGAAGTAATTTTAGGACACTGCCCCACCCCCACTACATCCAATGGTGTCCTCTGCCGGTTTCAGGTACGTCGTTTTACGTACATCCAACTATTGTCAAAACCCTTAGCTCAGTTGGTTAGAGCGTCGGCCCGCACTGGTATCTGCTGTCCTGACAAGACAGGGTTTGAGTCGCTTCATGCGCTCGTAATTAGCCCCTGGTTGGGAGAGTTAGTTCGCAACTGGCCTGATAAGGGCGGAGATGAGTTTCCGGGGCGCCCGTGTCGATTCGTTGATGACACGTTCAAATGGGGGTTAAAATTGTGCCATTGAAACGGAATTCATGAATCGGGTGGTGGGGCCAGTGTTCATCCAATAAGCTCTGCGTATCAATATGATCCTGGTCTATGAAGCCATCCCAGCAAAAAATTCGGACTGCGTTCGCTCTTTTTCTGAGTGAACCCAAATGCTGGTTTGACACCTCTTACCCCTCCCCCATCCTTCCGAATGCTCCCCAAACTGGTAGCTTGTAGTTGCCAGGCTGCTAATGCTGTATGGTGCCGAAGCCAGTGCATGCTCCCTGCATGATCAGTTGCGTATAATTTCGTCGTAATCCTCGATGATGATGGGCACTGTGACAAAATTGGTAGCCTGGGTTATGGCAACCACGAAATACATGATACGGCAACGGATCACGCGATCCGTCAAAGATCCGGGAGCATGTATATATGGACAAAGGGTAGCTTGTCAGCTCATGTTTTAGAAAAACGAATGTATTGTCAGCTCCAGCTGCCAGCTCCATTTTTTTTACGACGAATTCCAAGCTATTGCTATAGCTCACTATTGCTTTCAGCTGTTGTTTCCATGTTCTTAGTTATGTAATAGAAGTCCAGGGACGTCTGATTTTTTACTCGGATGAATTCATCCGGCTGTTTTATGCCAGTATAAAATGCTTATTGTTATGCTGTGCACTAATATGCCATCGGAGATCGGTTTATTGGCTTTAATTAAACAGCAGATGCTGCACTTCTATTTGGTATTCCACTGGACTACGTCGTCGGCATTGTGCCCTCTGTTCTGGTGGTGGCGCGTTGGGTCGTTAGCCATCTGCAGCGTGACATTGTACGTGAGTCCCGCAGGACGAATGTTATATGGCCCTGTATAATGCAAGTCCAGCTGCCAACTGGTCAGACTCGACCTGAATAGCCACTGCTGCAACATCACCTGGGCTACATAAAGACGAGTACGGGTAGCACTTTTGTTCTTATAGACGGATCTCAGTAGAGACGGGGATGGGGGATGTTCCGTCGCCTGTGGTTTTTCACTTGTCATTCCCCAACTATGCGATCAGAACATGAATTTTGGCTTCTAACTTTCTTTCCCTGCTTTCTTTTGTACACTTCTCACGAAAAGTTTACTGTCGTAACTATGCTATAGGCGGCCCCAGTATCGAGTATTTGGAGGCACTTCCAACATGTTTTTGCGAAAACTTTGCAACATCACGTGCATCGGAATACTTTCATCGCTTTGTTGTTCAGGTGACTAGTATTTATAGTTCAGCTGCTCATGCTACCTTACTTATTGACGCAAATGCTTGTCTTGAACCTAGCGAGGGAGGCAAACATTATAAACATGTGGCCGGTTTTCTCCAAGCGGTATTATTTGCCTTGCCATCGGAAAGTTGGGAGATGGGGTGATTTCAGGGCAAGCGGTAATAATGCATCACAAGCAGTGTCGAAGCCAGAAGATATTCCCAATGGCGGATGTTCCTGGTGACAAACTCATTCAGGTTATGCCATATTCAAACCACGCCAAGCAAGGGCGTGGCGGAGGTGATTGTCCTAATAACGGAACAAGAAGACGGATTATTAAATTCAGGACAAGCTAGTATATAAAAAAAGATCACGCACAACGTGGGGTAAGGTGGGAGTGTGGATGGGGTATTTTGAAATGGCCATTGCTATTAACCTTTTCACACAGGCCTCCAAGGATCCTCCATAGTATGATGATCTGGTAACCCCTGTTAACAAAAACCTTATGGTAAGTGTTGATGCTATGTAATAATGGCAAAGTAATAGGTATTTGTGGCACTGACTGAGAAAGGCCTTCCACGTTGCGGCGACAACCTGTCTGTGGCCCATATTTTCAGCACATGTCGTCATCTTCGAGCGGAACGTCGTCGCTTCTTTGGAACCCCATCGCCCACCCTGGTGGAACTATTGGGCGACGGGTCACACCATGTCGCTGAACTCTTCCCATTCCTGTCTGAGGTTGGAATTGACGTCGTGTACCCACGCCAAAGTTAGGATACAAGCGCCAAACATTTTTATTTTCTCCTAACACGTCATCATGAAGTGCACTAGCGTATTGTGACCCCAGTCTTCCAATTTACTCCATGTCGATACGTCCACACCTGGTTTGACTGACGAAGTTATGGGCGCTGTATAACCTCTGTAGTTGATGCGCCCCAAAACCCCAATAACAACAACGACTGAGAAAGGCCAGCCATAAAAAGTATACCCACCCCTCCTTACTCTAGTGGCTACGCAATTAGCTTTTCTGCATGGATGTGTAGCTTTTCTGCGTATACGGACATCAAATGTTGCTTTGGACCATTAGGGATGATTCATTCCCAACCATGAACGATTTTGCTTGTGTGGCGTGCAAACACGGTCCTAAATGGTTTTCATAAGTTACCACCAATTTTTTTTTGTTCCGGACTGCCATTGCGAAAAATTGTCAAATCTGAGCATTCTAAAGGCGTAGATTTTACCAGTAGAATTCGTTTCAGGTATTCGGTTAGAAATGACATCAGTGTATTCCTGGACCTTATGGAGGAAATCTGCCCACCCGCAGATTTAGGTCTAAAAAACCTACTACCGTAATGGGGTTAATAGCAGTATTGTTAGCCCAGGAACGATGTTGGATGGAACCGTTCACATTAAGGAACAATGGATATGGTATGGTAACGCCCGGCGGCCTATTGAGAACGTGTCCAAGGTGAAGGAGGTGGACATAGACTGAAGGCTAGCCAAGTTTTCAGGCGGCTTTTTCGCGTTTATTTGGGTTAATTTGTTCTTCTGCCGATGGGATGGGGCACGGCATGATGAACACGACTTAGATACACTCTGCAGCAACTATGTTCATTTACATACCACACCCCCACGCGACTTGGTGCAACTGACAAACTCGCGAAGACGCACAGTTTCCGTCATCTGTATCCATCCCAGGAATTGATGTGCTCCCAGCGCAGAAGGGCGCCACTAGACACTTCCCGGGCGCCACCGTTGTTTCGCTCGCCCGTGTCCACCTAAGCCGATACGCCAACAGCACACCACAGGTGCTGCGCTTATTGCATTTGCATAAGTAGAGCAGGTGTCGCGAGCGCTGTGTACATGCATGTATGCATCGGCGGCGAGTCCATGCGGGCCGGCAGGAGTTACGGCCGGTGTTTGCCGGCCGTCACAGCACGTGGGTTTTGCGGGTCGGCGGCGATGTGCGGGCCGATACAGTCGGCCCGCCAGACGGATGGGGACAGGTGTGGAACAGTGGGCGCGGCGCGCCGACGGCCGCTCGCAGGTGCGGTGTGCCGGCGGCGCACCGCCACAGGAGCCGGCCGCCGCTGTTTATGCCCAGGGTCGTGGCCTGGCCGGAGCAGCTGGAGCGGAGGCGGGGGTCCGCGCCGAGGTGTCCGCCGGCCGTGTTGGCGCAGGTGTCGGCCCGCCTCTGCATATTCAGCGACTCGACACATGAAGAGCGCAACAAAGACGGGCACGTCGAGTGCATGTGTGGGTTTTTAATTCAAATCGGACGCCGTCGGTGGCCGTTTTAGCACGCCGATGGCCGGCCGTGCCAGTGGTGCACTGTTCATTTTCCGATGGCAGTGTGCCGGCCCAGTACGCACGTGGCCTGTCATGACGGTGGTGCACGTGGCCCGCCGTGCCGGTGGCACACTATTCATCATCCGATGGCAGTTTTCCGGCCCCGTGCAAGTCGCCGCCACAGCACTTGGCTTCTACTGGAATGGTGTGCAATTGTATTACGGCGACTTCTGGATTGTGCAGCTAAGTCGCTACCAATCCGCGTGAGAGTTTTTCAGCGCTGTACATCGCACAAATTGAAAATCTAGACCTCAGGACTGTTCACCTTATTCTGCCAGCTTGTCTCCTAGTTGTGTCCCAAGAATGCACGTTATTCCGTAGTGTTCCCACTGCGTGTATTGAAGCGCATCTGGACTCATACCACAGTGTAACGCAGTGGCGTGGCGTATATTTTACCAGGGACTGCTGTTTGAGGAACGAAGAGGCTACTTACTGTCTTCTTCTCCCGTTTGACTGGCGATATTTGTGTATAGATTTTAACCCGATTTTTGTGCAACATGGATTCTGCTTGTACCTAAAATCTTGGAAAGCATTGACCCGATTATCTCTCTTCTGTATTCCTATTTGCATTTACTTAATAGTACTTGAACGAAAGTCATGGCTATAATTGTACAGGAGGAAAATGAAAATATGTGCTGGCCGGACAACAATGGACTTGGACCTGTGGAGTTGCTGTGTCTGTACCGTGTACCCATCGCCAAGACGGTCTGCACCATGAGGGGACCTGTAGAGTTGCTGTGTGTACCGTGTACCCATCGCCAGCCGTACCCGGCACGGTCTGAACCACGAGGGACCTGTGGAGTTGCTGTGTCTGTACCGTGTGCCCATGGCCAGGACGGTCTGAATCACGAGGGGACCTGCAGAGTTGCTGTGTCTGTGCCGTGTACCCAGCGCCAGGACGGTCTGCACCACGAGGGGACCTGCAGAGTTGCTGTGTCTGTACCGTGTACCCATCGCCAGGACGGTCTGCACCATGAGGGGGACCCGTGGAGTTGCTGTGTCTGTACCGTGTACCCATGGCCAGGACGGTCTGAATCACGAGGGGACCTGCAGAGTTGCTGTGTCTGTACCGTGTACCCATCGCCAGGACGGTCTGCATCACGAGGGGACCTGTCGAGTTGCTGTGTCTGTACCGTGTACCCATCGCCAGGACGGTCTTCACCACGAGGGGACCTTAGAGTTGCTGTGTCTGTACCGTGTACCCATCGCCAGGACGGTCTGCACCACGAGGTGGCGCCCGGGGAGGAGCTGCCCGAGGAGCAGGTGGCGCTGCTGCAGACCCAGGACGCGCGCTACATCCGCCAGCGCCGCCAGCTGGAGACCAAGAAGCTGGCGCGCCTGACGGCCGAACTCCACCTACTCGACGCCGATGGCAAGCAGAAGAACACACACGTGTTCTTCACCGACACCAAACAGCAAGGTGGCTATACGGTTCGCTAGAGGGTTTTGCGGGCGTTCTCTCCGGCTGATTTGTGCCTCTCGCCTGCTATTCCGCATTATTATGCATTATATTCCGATATATACGTATCATATCCATTACAGACTATTCATACTGTACATGAAGTTGCTCGTGAATCGCTTTCTTGAACCACTCATCAGGTGTTTATCGTGGTATTAGCTTGCAAATCGCGAAAGGTGAACCAAGAAGCAATATTTTAATTTGCTATAGAAGTGTGTTAGCTGATTTCAGGCTATGTTGACGGCGTGGTTGAATCACCTTGCCCCTGCGCGTCTCAGCGGATTGATCTACGATCATTAGCCGAATTGCCTTTTTCCTTAGCTATGTCTTGTTATTTCCATCCCCTGGAAATACCAATTTGACTTCTCAAATAATTTTAGTTCGAAAAGAGAAATCTGTGGTTTGCTCTTTCTCGATAGCCTTAGCTTTGTTGTCACGTCTTGTGCGTAGTATGCACTCCGCCATTTGTATACTATATTTCGTTATAGAGCATCATACCAGCCTCATCATCTTTACCCACTTTGGTACAGCGGAAATAAGCGGCTGAATGTGACACTGTAACTGTTTGTTGTGTTATATCCCCATGGCTGACACGTACGAAGATTAGCCACTATCTCCCTGATGTGCTACGACAGTAGTTTTACGATGACCGCATGCCACAGCCCACAGTCTGACCATGCCCGCGTGCCACGACCCAAAGGTTGGCTATGCTTGTGAGCCACAGCCCGAAGTCTGATGATGTGTGTGCCGCAGGTTACAGTCTGACCGCCTTCCTGATGTGCCACAGTCCGTAGTCTGACGGTGTCTGTGTACCGCAGGCTGCGGTCTGACCGCCTTCCTGATGTGTCACAGTCCGTAGTCTGACGGTGTCTGTGTACCGCAGGCTGCGTCTGACCGCCTTCCTGATGTGTCACAGTCCGTAGTCTGACGGTGTCTGTGTACCGCAGGCTCGTCGACCGCCTTCCTGATGTGTCACAGTCCGTGTCTGACGGTGTCTTCCAGGTTACAGTCTACCGCCTTCCTATGTTCACAGTCCGTAGTCTGACGGTGTCTGTGTACCGCAGGTTACAGTCTGACCGCCTTCCTGATGTGTCCAGTCCGTAGTCTGACGGTGTCTGTGTACCGCAGGCTGCGTCTGACCGCCTTCCTGATGTGTCACAGTCCGTAGTCTGACGGTGTCTGTGTACCGCAGGTGCGGTCTGACCGCCTTCCTGATGCAGTCCGTAGTCTGACGGTGTCTGTGTACCGCAGGCTACAGTTCTGACCGCCTTCCTGACGTGCACAGTCCGTAGTCTGACGTGTCTGTGTACCGCAGGCTGCGGTCTGACCGCCTTCCTGATGTGTCACAGTCCGTAGTCTGACGGTGTCTGTGTACCGCAGGTTACAGTCTGACCGCCTTCCTGATGTGTCACAGTCCGTAGTCTGACGGTGTCTGTGTACCGCAGGCTGCGTTCTGACCGCCTTCCTGATGTGTCGCAGTCCGTAGTCTGACGGTGTCTGTGTACCGCAGGCTGCGGTCTGACCGTCCCCCTGTGTGCCGCAGCCCGTAACCTGAGCGTGGCGGACCGCCTCCAGACGGCGCCCGAGCTGCTGGACCGCGCCTATAACCGGCCGACCCTGTCCCAGCTGGCCAGCCTGGCGCCGCCGCGGCTGGACGAGAGCCAGCTGGAGGTGAGTCACACGGCGGGATCTGCATGTTGGACGGACTGTGTGGTATGTGGCGTTGGGGGGGTTGTGGTACGTGACTGATGTGGCGTTGAATTTAGGCACAGTCGCGTGTCGGCGCACCAGATACAGATCGCCTGGATGTGACATGGTCACTGCATGTGATCGGCTGAATGTCACCCCTCTAGGTCACATGTCCAGCCGCCGTCGCCAATCCCAAATGTGACGGTCCAATGTAGGTAACCTCCAGTAGTAGGGTGTCACCACCCACTGCTGGTCCGCTTGTGTACTCTGATTTTGCCATCGATGCTAGCTAGCCTCTGGCCGACCCACATGCGGTTGTTGCTTTTAGCTGTTTGACCATTGGCATCTCATCGACCTCCACTCCGACAGAGTAGTGGAGGTCTTCCACTACGACCTCCGGCGTCTTCCATTTGATCTGCTCCTTCCTCGTATCTTATCCGCGCTCCGTCCCCATGGCGATAGCGTGCGTCGTATCTACTTCATTACTGCTCCGGCAGCGTATCCTGGCTGAGAAGAAAGCGCGCTACAGTGAACTGTCCAAGCGGCTGGAGCGCGAGAAGGTGTTGGGGCTGATGGAGCGGCGGATGGACCTCAAGCGCCACCTACAGGTACGCTGGTGCTGGCCACCAGGCCGTGGGGGTGCAGTGACAGATCTGTGGGCACGTTGATGCTGGCCACCAGAGTGTAGACACAGAGGCAGATATGCAGGTACGTTGGTGCTGACCACCAGGGCGTGTACGCAGGGACAGGCCTGCTGTTGGTCTGACGTCCTGACGGTGACGGGCGACTGTGTGGGTAGATTTGTATCCTCGTAGTCGAGTGAATGTGGGGTAGGGTGCGGCCAGTGGTGCGTTGTCGTACACCGACGACACATCCATTGCTGTCGGCACAGCTGGTGCAGAATCGCTGAAGGCATGGCCGCGTGCGGCGACTGTGGCGGCCATGGGTGCCGGATAGTAGAAAACGGGGCGCAGGAGAGTGCGGCTGTGATAGGCGGCTGGCCTGGCTTGCCGTGTGGGTGAGGGGCAGCTGACCTGGCTGACCCTGGGATGAGGAGGCAGCTGACCGGTCTTCACACGTCTGCACTTCCTGCACCGTAGCGGTGCTGCGCTACCTGCGGCGCGTACCATATCGGAGGTCACGTGACAGTGGCGACAGGCAGGATTATTTTGTTTTGATATCCCGAAGTAGTTCAGATAGCACCACGGAGGTTTTTCACCTTGGTAGAACAAAATCACTTTGGAACTTCTGAATCTTAGTTCAAATCATAATGTACTGAACGACTGTGTTCATAATGCTGATTCCGGTTTTGCATTTCTATCAATGGTTAACTTTCTGTGTCAAAATCGATGCCTCTTGTCTGGTGATGTTCATTCTGAACTACCCGTGCTATGCTTATTGCTTAGGCCTACATAGTTCAGTGCAGAAACATTTCCCCTCATTTGTTCCTGTCGCTACTCTTCGCCCGCGACCAATCGGCGTGAGAGATTGGCGACGCTACATAACTCAACGGTCGATGTGTCGTAAAGCCAATAACCAACCAACCCCTCATTTGTTCTGGCAAAAAAAAAGTCACCACTTAGACGGAAAGTCTCCCTAGGCTCAATAACCTTAAAAACCTACGAAAATGTACACATTGAACTTGTAGGCCATGTGTTATGTCGTCATGTGCAGTCTGTGTGCAATACAATGACTGACTTGTCAGTGCACATATGAATTTAGTTAGTTATTTGGGTTTTAGGGCGCATCGACTACTAAGGTCATTTTGCGCCCAGTGCACATGTGAAGCCATGTGCTCTTCGGAAATAGTTACGATCGATCTTCGCTACGTTTGCGCACTCCGTTACCTTTGGCAGCTGAGGTCTCGACACCTTCGCAGCAATTAAATTGAGTACCTTCCCAGGTTTGAATACGTTCCCCATAGTTATAGGTCTACACATCCTTCTACCTTCGTTCTTCCAGCTTCTTCAACCACAGGTGCTTCGATGAGCATTGACCTGGGCCTTTCCTAGCAGCCACAGGCGACGTACCCCGCAGTCAATATATTTGGACACCGTTTTGCATCCTGTGGATGTTTTTGGCTATTGGCATAGCGTTAAAATTGAGAGGTGTTGTTAAATGAAGACGTCTTACCCCATAGTATGTGCGTCTTGAGAGTGACTCGTGACACACCAGAACCGCTGAAGATGTCAGAAAGCCTCAGATGAACTTCAATGTTGTGCGTTGTGTGCAATCAGTGGCTGTGTGTGGTCGGCGGCGTGCTACCGTTGGCTGGAAGGCAACACATCGTATTCCATTGTTTAATACAACGAAAACCTTGTTAAATCAAACCAATATCAGGAGGCAGTTTACATAAAAACGTACAATTGGGTGTCGACAGGTCAGAGCCACCCTACATGGCCCCTGGCAAACTTAGTAATATGCATAATCCCTAACGCTATATTTATGTAAACTCAGCACCCCGGATATAGGGTCGTACATTCGTCTCACGCAACATCGTATTCCGTTGGAACATCGTCCGCCTGGGTTCGGATCTTTCTAGCCATTCTGCAACACGTCTGGAGATAGCACGCTCGTGCTTCCGTCAGGCGTTGCAGCGCTTCTTCAGCCTCTGCTGTCCTACGTAGCTTCCACGTCCCAGAATCTGTCATTTTCCCGTTCGGCTGCCGAAATCAACGCCGAATCTGGCGCCAGGAGACCAGTCGATGTGCGTCTGGAAATTTCGCGCCTTGTGACACGGCTTTTGTGTGTTCACAGGACAAGAAGGTTAAGCCTCCGAAGAAGGTGCACCCGGGCAACGCTGGGAAGGCGCCCGTCTACAAGTGGAAGACCGAGCGGAAGCGGTGATTCACCACGCAGACAGCGGTGAATCGGACTGGGCGCGTAGGCGTACCGTGAAGTGGGGTCTGGGTGCGATGTGCGTGCTAAGCAGTCGCCGGCAGAGCGCTCATCGATGTCATGCTCTTTAATATACGAGGAGTTACAGCCGCTGCTTTCGAGCTTTCGGAGCTTTCCCCGGCCGTGTGGCAGACGGAAAGCCACGGCATGTGTCGGCAAATGACCCAGTGTTCTTAATTTCTGGGTTTGGGTTATAATAATTGCAGCGAGGTTGCAGGTTTCCCACCGGCGGAGTACGGCCAATACGACAAGCAGCGTTATAACTATGGAGGTCGCGAATGTCAGATAGGGTCACGTCGGATTCGCATTCAGCAAGCTCCAACTCCTACACAATGCGACGGTAGGTAGGTAGGTCGCATTGTAGCCCCGACACCATCTGCGAAGCTACAGATGGGCGGTTTGCTCGCGAGTTGGTCGACCACACGCTGTGTGGAACTTTCGAGCTGCACGTCTGTTCAGTCCCTCCGCACATTGGTAGCTCCACGCTTTCCATAATTCCTCAGTTGTACGTACAAAGCTCAGCGTTTTTCATAGTTGCTCAGTTGTTCGTACAGCGGTTTATGTTTGACAGAAGCGTCACCAGTATCAAACGGTGACGAGCACGCCTCGTGTTTACGTTCGCACTAGCAGGAAACGAGCAGGCTCAGGACTGGATTAAACGCTGTCGTTGCACGGAGGAAGAAGATAAAGCCCATTTCGCCTCGTATAGTACTGCACAATAAACACAATTTCAGCGCCATTCTTCACGTAGTGGATGAACCATCGATACCATCGACCGAACCATGAACCATCCTTTGCCAGAGATATTTGAAAACATTCAACTGTTGTGCCCCACCTTGTCTCTTGTCATAAGACCAGGAATTGTGAGCTGGCTCATATTTCACCTCATAGTGTGATGAGTTAGTCATAATCGGCCCGGCATGTAACCAATGTAACTTGGCTGCCAATGCCGGGGCTGCGAAAGCTGGGCGCCGTATGAGAGCACTGGTTCAATTTCGACTATTTACGGCTGAAATTGGGCCTGAACTGGGTCTGCCAGATGGGTGGTGGATTCGTGTGTTATGCAGCGAGCTTCTATAGACCTTGATCTCGAAAAGCCATCAGAGCTGGGCGCGAATGATCAACTCTGGTCGAAGCGTCCTAAAGCCCAAATAATCAACTAACGAAAAACCATTAGGGCGAAACGTAGTTTTGAAAAAAAACATGAACGTCTCTGAATATGTACCGATTTTCTGAAGTGGCTCTTTGGAGGTAATTTGTCAATGTCGCCAATCGTCCAAAACCCCTAGCCCTTGTTTCTGTCGGCACCATGTGGTCAGTCAGCCGATGACGCCTCCTCCCCCAGATGGCTGCCCCCCCCCCTGCTGCAGATTTTCAAGCATCTTCCTTATATTCAATCTGACGCAGTAGGATAATATACCAAGTGTTAAGTTCCCAACTAGTATGTTCATGTCCAGTGTCGGACGAAGTAGTTTTTCCATATCTCCGCATGCCACTTGTGAAAGCTGTTTGCTGTCGCGAGGCGTGGTAACCAGATGGTGTGTTGGCGGGTTGCTTTCAGTATTTGCTACTGCTCGCCGACGCCAAATCCAGTATGAGTCCAACCCACATCGGTGATATATATTGACAAAACGTTAATAACACCAGAGAACATTTGCAAAACATGTACGACATCTTCGCGACCAAATATCTACGACCGGGCTGACGAGTATTCCATTAATCGAAATCGTCCTCCTCCATTTTGATTTTGCGCGGATGGTCCGTTTTCCGTTTGCGCACGGTGAGGTCGAGGCCTTCGGCGTCCGAGCCAGAGGCGGACTCCTTCTCCAGCTCCCGCTTCAGGATCGGACAGTCGGCGGCCGGCGGTGGCGGCTGCGGCTTCGGCCGCTGGAAGCGCGCCAACAGCTCGCGACACAGGTCCACGGGCACGGGCACGGGCACAGGGAGGGGCACGGGCACGGCCACCGGCACGGGCAGCAGGACAGTGATGGGCGGCACGCCCAGCGGCAGCGCCCCCGGCCGGGGACCGCCCAGGTGCGACTGCAGCAGGTGGTAGCGCTGCCAGGCTGCCGGCGGGGGCGGCGCCGCCGCCGGGCCCACGGAGGTGGTCGGAGGCGCCGGCGGCGGGGGCGGCGGCGGCGGTGGAGCGGCGGGCGGGCAGGCGGCCGCGGCGCTTGACGTGGCCAGGGACGGCGCCGGCCGTGCTGGTGCCGACGGCCGCCGTCGGGCCCGCTCCCGCTCCCGCTCGCGCAGCTCCAGCGCCGGCATGGTGTGGCTGCGGGCGCGCACGCCGCGCACGGCGGCGCGCTGCGGGTCGGGTCGGACGCGCCGCAGCCGGCGGCGGTCGGCCGACGTGCCGCCGCCGCCCTCGTCCGCGCACAGCAGCGCCCTCTCGCCGGCGACGGTGGCGCCGCCGGCGGCCGACCTGCCGCGGAGCCACATGTCGGGCGTGATGAGCGGGTCCTTCGAGGAGCGCGACACCAGCTCGCGCAGCTGCGGCAGCATCTGGATGTGCGCCTCCGTCTCCTTGCAGAAGATGTTCATTTTGTACGCGTTGAGGCAGCTTTCACTGAAACCGACAGTGACGGTTGATGTCAGGTGGAGGAAGGTAGTGTCAAGTAGAAGAATAATGGAAAGGGCCTCTTTCGACTAGCTGGCAGAAGTGGCAATCTCAATCCTACATTCCAGCGATTGATTTCCTCGTTTTGGTCCTATTACATGCAATGTGCCTTCAAGACTTAGAAGTGTTCACGCCGCTTCTAAAGCCCGATTTGGAGGGAGAAGTATTGATATCTCGATGAGCATATACTTGCGCCAAACTGCGCCGTTGGACCGGCCAAAACCGTATTTGAGTGTTTGTTTATAATGTCGGAGCCAAGTAGAAGTAATAGCAACCATAGATCACCCAGCTTCAAAGCAGGCGCAGATGCCAAACTGAGAGCGATTCTGGCGGCCTCCCATTGTCACCTTGGCGGCCTTCGGCTACTTTCGGGCACAGGCGCGGAGAAGGACGAAGCATAAGGAGCGTCGTACTTACCTGCAAAACTGGAGTTGCTGATCGCCATTGACATACTCAATGTTTAGCGTGTCCCGTATATTCTTGCACCAGTCGCACAGCTTTGTTTTACGGAAGTTTGCCACCCTATGGGACAGACGAAAGATCGAGTGAGAACCAGCTAGTGAATAGGACCCTCGCATCTTGTGGCAATAGGAGCGGTAGTCCATTCCATTCGGTAGCTAAAGCGACTGTTGTGCACACCGTGACGTATTCACAGCCGTAGAAGGGTACCATCATACATGTGCAGTGCCACACGTGGTGCTGCATGGAACTGAGCGACTACAGGACAGCTCCCGCTGTAGCTCCACCAGCCTTAAATTGATGTCATGAAGTATAGCGTGTTCATGTGCTCAACAACGTTCACGGTCCGAGTATTTTAGTCGTCGGTCAGCTCCCTTGATGCGAGGATGCCCTCTGATCGCCATGTAGGTGTGGGCACGTACAATGACAGCCTCTTGCTCGCTTGATGTGAGGATGCCCTCTGACCACCATGCAGGTGTCGTGGACGCGAACAGTAACATTCGTGGTCCGTGTGTTTTAGCCGTTGAGTCAGCTCGCTTGATCCTAGGATGCCCTCCGACCGCTATTTAAAGGTGTCGTTGGCACGAACCGTGGCAGCCTCTTTTCCATTTTGTTTTCGGTGCTTTTGTATTTAGGTCGAGATATTCAAGCCAGACTTGTGCTCGACTCAGTTTTGTTTTAGTCCACTGACATGTGACTCAGGGATCTTGAGATCTGATTCGACTCGCGACTCAAACAGACTGACATAAATTTGAAACGATTCAGGTCGGACTCAGTGGTATCAGACTCATGAGCCATATGATTCGGCGTGCGCTGCCCACACATAATATTTGAATGATTGATTCATGATTCGACTCATTTTTTAGAAAGATGTGATTCAACTCACGTCTCAAGATATATTTTGGGGAAAAGAATCGATTCAACTCGTAACTCATCCAAAAACGATTGATTCATGAGTCGATTCTCGATTCAACTCGAGTCCAGCACAAGTCTGACTCAAGCAGTTGCGGTTAATGATAAAAATAATGGGGAAGGTGTGAATGAGCCGAGCAATGAACTTGTCCGTTGTTTGACGGGGTGTATTCTGTGTACAGGTTCAAGCCAAGAAGAGGAAGCACAAAGAACAAAGTACATGGCGATTGCGACGGAGTTGTGGAATGGGAACTTAATTGGAATAAGCTGCATGTCAAGGCATTCTGGGCCTCGATGCCTTGGAGTTTGCTGACGAGTACTTAGGTTAGAGCAAAGAAAACAGAAGAGGATAGGGTGCATAGTGAAAAGAAATGAGAGCATCATGAAAAGGTAGAGCTAAGGGGAAACAAAGAAGACATGAACCAACACGGGAGATATCCTATCGCCACGGAATTGAGTTTGAATGCCCAGAAAGGGTATTCCAAGATCCCAAGAGACTCTTCAGCACGAGCGTTGCCTCAGTGGATGATTGGTTACGCTCCCCCACCCCCACCCCGATTGCTTTCAACAGTAATGACCGTCCAAATGTCGTAGAAACCGTTTTAAAGTTTGCGGGGTCATATAATCATCGTAGGAGATGGGCATCATCATGGGCATTTAAAGCTGGCGTGGGTGTGTCTTTAAATTCGTAGTTTAAGTGTTGACGCACACACGACCTTGGTTCAGAAAAAAATTCTGAGCTGGGGAGGAGGGTGGAGCTTAAGAAATATTCCGAGGGCCCAGCAATGTCCAAGCTGATGGAGGCATTGGAGGGCTAGCCTGGCTGACAAATAGAGTGTTCCATTTAAGCTTCTAATTATTGGAACTGCTTAGCCAAGAATTGGAGCGAGGTCGGACTGAGAATATCGGAGGGTCTCGAGCCTCTCGAATGACAAATAGCTTCACACATGGAGAGCGATAACGTTTACTCAGGATAACCTTCAGGAAATGCTTCTGTGTGTGTGTGTGCGGGGGAGCATGGATGGTCTGATCTCCAGTTGTGCATAGTGCGTCCACGATGTACTCGATGGGACTTGTCCACTTAGATACTGGCATTCAGTCAAACCGACTAAGTTTCTTTTACTTGATTTTTGGCTTCCGTTTTATGTACGTATGTATGATATATATATATATAAAAAAAATTATATATATATATATATATATATATATATATATATATATATATGTGTGTGTGTGTGTGTGTGTGTGTGGTTTATTCAGCTAACCACAGTGTGAGGTTTCATTAGCAGGTATCGCCCCTTAGAGGTGCTCTGTCATGTGGTGCCCCAACAAAATAAGTGTCTGTATCCCTACAGGTTCTGATATAACTTCTCCACAGCGTGTAGACATTACGAGGTGAGTAGCACCATACGTCTTGACAAGGTGCATGTTTTCTGCGAATTCTGAAGAGGAGTGGAAGACTGCAAGAGACCTTGGACTTGTTTAATGAATTGGCAGGCTTTTCCTGTTTGAGATAGACGAAGGTCAGACGCAAGTGAATGTGCGCAGGGTGACGTCACAAACATCCTGGGCGGTGCATCCTGTTTGCAAATTAGGACGACCACATCGGATACCTGGTTGCATCCCGAAGTGGAACGGATTCCGGGAATGATCAGTTGGACTGATGCAAGCTGCCATTCGCCGAGCGCTGGAAAGACCCATTATCTTGCGAGGGAGCCGACCGCGTCACCACGTCGCGTAGAAAAGAGACGTATGCTGAACGCTCGCGCCACCGAATGTGGTGAACCATGATCCGCAAGATCTGGAGCCACTGTCACCCTCTCACTTAGATGTTACATGTTCTCCTCTGGCCCTTGGGCTGCACCGACAGCGCTGTCCGGCCGCTGACTTCATCACAGACATGGTCTGGATCACCCGCACAAACGTCGGCCGCGGGAAATGTCAAGGGAGTCGGAAAGACCACCGATGTTAGTCTAAACAGGATAAGTGTCAGGTCCTAATTGAAGGCGGACCAAGTTGGCAATCGCTTCACCACGCGCCGGGTGCAGTCGAGACTGAGCACCCCGGCAGACGCCGAAGAGCAACAGCAGAGACTGAATAGTAGCCGGATATTGCCGTCGACCAACACTTTTGGACCTGCCACCTGGAGGGCAAATGTCAGCCAGGTTCGGAGGTCGCCAGCAGTGTGCGCCAATGCTTTGTGACTCTCTTGTTCATGTTCATGTTGCTGGCAGACGGGAGCGGGCGTGAAGGATCTCAACGGGTGTGCGTGATTATTATAGATGATCATAATTGGTACAAGTGAACAGTGGCATATCGTGAACTGCAATAAAGGGGCGTCATATCGTAGAAGGGGGCGGAATCAATGACAGCCAATGAACGATGTGCAAGGACTTCACAGCGTGAAGAACACATACTCCTGCTGGAAGGACGAACCGATTGACTCATCGGATCCTCCCCTGGCTGTGCTACTCGGCTCACCTAGAATACTTACTGAAAGCTATATCCGAACATCCCTCACCGTGATTGGCTGAAGCATGGCTCAGAGCAGAACGCCTTGGAGCCCATTGTGTACAGCTGAGCGCCTAGCTTATTGCACCAGGAGCACACCACCGGTGTCCTCTTGCAGCCGGCATCTGCGAACATGGACACATGGCTCTTAATTACGGAAAACTAACTACGTAACAGCTGCGGACACGCAACTGTGATCACTGCAACAGCTACGGACACACAGCTGTGACCACTGCAACAGCTACGGACACACAGCTGTAACCACTGTAACAGCTACGGACACACAGCTGTAACCACTGTAGTACCTACGGACACACAGCTGTAACCACTGTAACAGCTACGGACACACAGCTGTGACCACTGTAACAGCTACGGACACACAGCTGTAACCACTGTAACAGCTACGGACACACAGCTGTAACCACTGTAACAGCTACGGACACACAGCTGTAACCACTGACGGACACACGCTGTAACCACTGCAACAGCTACGGACACACAGCTGTAACCACTGCAACAGCTACGACACACAGCTACGGACACACAGCTGTAACCACTGTAACAGCTACGGACACACAGCTGTAACCACTGTAACAGCTACGGACACACAGCTGTAACCACTGTAACAGCTACGGACACACAGCTGTGACCACTGCAACAGCTACGGACACACAGCTGTGACCACTGTAGTACCTACGGACACACAGCTGTAACCACTGTAACAGCTACGGACACACAGCTGTAACCACTGTAACAGCTACGGACACACAGCTGTAACCACTGTAACACCTGCGGACACACAGCTGTACCACTGCAACCTACGGACACACAGCTGTGACCACTGTAAAGCTACGGACACACAGCTGTAACCACTGTAACAGCTACGGACACACAGCTGTAACCACTGCAACAGCTACGGACACACAGCTGTGACCACTGTAACAGCTACGAACACACAGCTGTGACCACTGTAACAGCTGCGGACACGCAACTGTGACCACTGCAACAGCTACGGACACGCAACTGTGACCACTGCAACAGCTACGGACACGCAACTGTAACCACTATATTACCTACGTACACACAACTGTAACCACTTTAACAACTACGTCCGCGGTCACCGGTGATATGATGCCATCAAAAGATATGACAGCGCGTTAGCAAACATGACAGACCGCAATCAGGGGAGACAGGTCGTGGTCGCGCGCGGCCATTGGTAGTGTATGTGACGATCAGTGAGCAGACGAGACCAGCCGTGGGCATACATGGTAGTCAGCTTGATGTGGCATGAGAAGACGTCGCTGGCGAATTTAATGGTGAGAACTGTATATGTCTCGCACACGAATGTAATTTCTGAAGCTGGGTGTGGCTGGGTTTGTTTATTGGTTGGTTCACGACACACTTTATGCACATTCACGGCTAATGGCGCCGCCCACACTGTTTCGCCGGTGGGCCGCGGGATTGGGAAATGTCCTGAGTGGCGCTATAATCGAACCCGGGACTTTTGGTACTCATAGCCCGACACCTTAACCACTCGGCCATCCCCGCCCCTGGCTGGGTGAAAACTGCGGAAGCGGTGTCAGGCCGGGTTGTTAATGAAGCCGGTCATTGCGTTTAATGCGGCACTAAAGGCGTGGATGTCGAACTGGATTGTCCTTTGAAAGCAGAAAGCAGAAAAGAAAGCATCCGCATCCTTTGTCCACTTCTTTCTGACACATATAAACCAAGATCGTTCTGGTAGCTCAGTTGGTTAGAGCGCTGGCCTGCGCTGGTCTCCCATGTCCTGGCAAGATAGGGTTTGAGTCGCTCGCATTTAGCCCCGGCTGGGAGGGGTCAGTTGGAAACTGGCCAGATCAGGCCGGGGACGAGCTACCGGGCGGCCGTGTCGGTGCATTGTCGGCACGTTAAACTCCCGGTCAAAATTATACCGTTGAACTGGAATTCATGGATCGAGTGGTTGAGCCAAGGTTCACACAAGCTCTGCTTAGCAACAGGACTCTGGTCACAAAGTGAATCGATATCCCAAAGCTGTGAGAAGTTCTCCATTGTTCACAGCTGATGCAGTAATCTATTGCACAGTGGCAATCAGAAAGGAATGATTCCTCGGCTGCTGAATAGTAGACTGGCAACCATTCGCAGAGCCATTTACAGAAGATGCAGTTAGGAATCTTGTCACACGCTCACTATTCATCTGATTATTGTTTTATTATGAACATCGGCTGGTACTGGCAGCTGGTTGGTAACTTCAGCTAGCCGTTAGGCCCTCAATTTGGTGGCAGGCCACACCTGGCTGATAGGCTCCATTTGGCTGCTAGGCCTCAGCCGGCTTGTATGTCCCAATTGTCTGGTAGGTTTCAGCTACCTAGATTGTGTCACCTGACGACATTAGATAATTCCAGGGGTATAAGCGTCAGGCATAATTTCTGCGATGTCTTCGGGGTTAATTTCAAATGTCGTATTCGTATTTATCCGGGGTCGATTTTATGTGGAGTTCTTGAGACATGTGGAAAACAATCTTTTGCTATTTCCGGCAGCTAAGTATCCTAGAGCACTGTCACCTTTCATGATTGTAGTACAATCAGGGTACAATTTGTACCCTGTTTGTTTCCAGACTTAGTGGCACAGTACCAATATGTCGGACGGACAGGGTTAAAATAATGGTTTTTCGTTAGGTGTGAGATGTCGAAACGGGCACAGTAGGATGTCGAAATATGCCATGGAATTAGTGCCATTTAAAATGCTTTTGATGTCTTTCAAACCCATATTTGAACCAATGGATTATTTAGTAATTATGACTACATTTACAATTTGCCTTGAGATTCATAATTTATGAAGGGCTATATTCGGGACAGGAAAAAAATTACCTATGCTATAAACTGGTGCCGTACGCCATATCACATTATAGTTAATCCCCTTACCAGAAATTGCGTTGTGAAATGTTCGTGCATCACTATTTCATATCAAGAGCATACCTATACCTATATACGAGATACTGTAAGAAATGAGACATGAAGACTTCATAAGCACGCCTCAAGGAGCAGGATGTCGATACTTATTGGAAAAGGATGTCGATTGAGTGTTCAGAAAGTGATATTTTCCACCCTATTCCACGAAAATTGTATCACTGCGGACGGATCATGATAAGCCACACGATCTGGACTCGGATGAGATTGCAAACCAGAGGATCTTAGCGCGCGCCAAGATCTGGAACTGGATCTTGGAATACCGAACATAAGTATGAATATCATCTGTATCGAAATACGAGATGCATGAACGAGATGGAAGATAGGTTTCCGTAGTCATGGGTGCACAACAGGGTCATGTAAGACTATGACGCCAACCGTAACCATGGATACACTGGAGTTATGTAACCATGGATACCATTGAGTTATGTATGTCTGTCACGTCGGCACAATGAAAGGAATGGACCGATTTGTATATACAATGGCTACCCTAAGATGCACATGTGTTCTGATCGCTGCAGTTACCCCATGAGAATCATTATAATTGAACTGGGTGGAATTGAAGGAATGCACAGATTATTCTGTGCAGTGGCGACCCTGAGGCACACATGTATTCTCCTGACAAACTGCAATTTCACCACGATAATCATTCCACCGAAGACAATCTTGGCCGGCGAAGATTGTCTTCGGTGAGTGAAGATTGTCTTCGGTGAGTGAAGATTGTCTTCGGTGAGCGAAGATTGTCCGGCGACTTGGTGATAACCGGAAATCTACCGACACCTTTTAGGATGGCAAGACAAATATATCAACCATTTCAATCGGTTCATGTTAGAGAAGGGAACATCAGTGGCTTTTTTATATCGCCATATACATTTTTGGTTGACTGGATAACGTCACGGTACAGTCCCAAAAGGAAAACAAGCGAATGAGAAATCTGGACGACGCGGCCCCATGCAAATGTATCGTCCGGCGGTAAAAGGTTGGTACATACCACGAGCAGAGAGGCTCAAAACAACAGAACGGCTGACAATATCAAAACTATGCGCTCCCAAAGAACATTGGCGGGGCGGCTACATAGAGTATCAGGTTTAAATCCGTCATTATTGGAACAAGAACGAACATTAAGGGAAGGGACAGCTACATGGAGTACCATGTTGGCATCCGTCACTGGGAGTCCATGTTGATATGAAGTGCCATGTTGGCATCTGCCATTAGGAGCCCGGACGAACATTGGACGTGCTCGGACATATTGAAAGATAAATGAACTTCACAATGGGTGGCAGCGACCAGTGACATTCGTTCGGGGTGGCTTCGTTCCCCTCATTTACGCAGTGAATGCTTGTTGCACTCCAGTTACACCTGCGCCATCGAGCCTATCAGAGGAAGATCCGTCGTGGAGATGTTAGTTACTGCCGACAACGTTGTTTACGAGTTCATGGATTCCTTTCATACCTCGAATGTTCACGTATCATCCGAGTCTGCCGCTCACGCCTGCCCCCGAGGGAGGGGGCGGGTTAAGGGTGGAGGACGGGGCGGCGCAGGTGGCCGTCCAGTCGGAACGTGATCAGTCGGCGCGGTATCACCTGGCGACGCGCGTCGGCCGGGCGCCGTGTGCGCATCTCCGCCGTCCGGCACCGGCGCCCGCGTCGGGTGATATTACCCGGCGGCGCCCCCGCCGGGAGCGGCGCTCCGCTCCAAATGAGGGTAACCCGAGCCGGCGACACGTCAGCTCGGCTACCTGGCCGGCTCCGGTGGCCAGCGCCGTCGGACGCTCCAAATGGCCGGCCGAAAGACGATAGCCGCGGGGGCGGTGCGCTCGAGGTCCCGCGCGCTCCGGTCCAGCCTGGCCGCCGGCTCGGTCGCAGCCGACGTGGTTGCGGATGCTTGGTCCGTGGCTGATGGCCGGTCAGCGGGGCAGGTGTGGTGCTCGATAGGTGATGACCGGTCAGCGGGGCAGATGTGGCACTCGATAGGTGATGGTCGGTCAGCAGGGCAGGTGTGGCACTCGGTAGGTGATGGTCCGTCAGCGGGGCAGGTGTGGTACTCGGTATGTGATGACCAGGTCAGCGGGGCAGGTGTGGCACTTGATAGGTGATGACCGGTCAACAGGGCAGGTGTGGCACTCGAGAGGCCAGGGTGGCACTCGGTAGGTGATGGTCCGTCAGCGGGGCAGGTGTGGCACTCGATAGGTGATGGTCCGTCAGCGGGGCAGGTGTGGCACTCGGTAGGTGATGGTCCGTCAGCGGGGCAGGTGTGGCACTTAATAGGTGATGGTCCGTCAGCGGGGCAGGTGTGGTACTCGGTATGTGATGACGAGTCAACGGGCAGGTGTGATACTTGATAGGTGATGGCCGATCAATGGGGCAGGTTGGCACTCGGTAGGTGATGGTCCGTCAGCGGGGCAGGTGTGGTACTCGGTATGTGATGACGAGTCAACGGAGAAGGTGCGGCACTTAATAGGTGATGACCGATCAACAGGGTAGGTGTGGCACTCGGTAGGTGATGGTCCGTCAGCGGGGCAGGTGTGGCACTTAATAGGTGATGGTCCGTCAGCGGGGCAGGTGTGGTACTCGGTATGTGATGACGAGTCAACGGGCAGGTGTGATACTTGATAGGTGATGGCCGATCAATGGGGCAGGTGTGGCACTCGGCAGGTGATGACGGGTCAGCGGAGCAGGTGTGGCACTCGATGGGTGATGGTCAGTCAGCGGGGCAGGTGTGGCACCCGACATATGATGACGGCTAAGCGGTAACTGAATTGATGTCGTTTAGCGCAGATCCCACGTCGCCTTTCTGTCACCCATGTCAACCTTTTGCAGCCTTCAGTCACCTTTTGGTTCTGCGCACTTGACGTAAAAACATCCTGTTGGCCCACTAGATCTCGCGATGGCCTAAGGAGCACGTAACTGATCTGGATGGGATTAAAATGGAATTGGTCTATCGCGCGCTGCAGGTCCTCCTGTAAGTGCAGTTGGGGCCATCTGTCGGTCTTGCTGGCCTCTTTTTCGCGTGCTATGGCTTGCGTCAGCGTCCGACGGTATGGAGTGTCTGTGTCATATCACCCTCTCCCTGCTGCCGTCAGATGCTCGAGGATAAGTTACTCGTGACATCCACCACTCACCAGGTACTCTAGAGTGGTGTCGGTTACACTATCCGGGACCAAAGGGATCCACACAGCAGACTGCAGGTCGATCCCGCGTGCACCACTGCGCAGAAGGGCATACCCGTGCATGATAGCAATCCTGGTGCGTCAACCCAGCATCATAGTGTCCGTCCTCAGTCCCCACTGTGACCTCACCGTCAGCTGGCCCCGCCGTGATCGTGACCTCATCGTCAACCAGCACGGTCGTGATCATGGCATCACCCTCAGCCAGAACAGCTGTGACCGTGGCCTTACCGTCAGCCAGGGCGGCCGTGACCATGACCTCACCGTTAGCCAGGGCGGCCGTGACCGTGACCTCACCGTTAGCCAGGACGGCCGTGACCGTGACCTCACCGTCAGCCAGGGCGGCCGTGACCATGACCTCACCGTTAGCCAGGGCGGCCGTGACCGTGACCTCACCGTCAGCCAGGGCGGCCGTGACCGTGACCTCACCGTCAGCCAGGGCGGCCGTGACCGTGACCTCACCGTCAGCCAGGACGGCCGTGACCGTGACCTCACCGTCCCCAGCCAGGGGCCGTGACCGTGACCTCACCGTCAGCCAGGGCGGCCGTGACCGTGACCTCACCGTCAGCCAGGGCGGCCAACCGTGACCGTGACCTCACCGTTAGCCAGGGCGGCCGTGACCGTGACCTCACCGTCAGCCAGGCGGCCGTGACCGTGACCTCACCGTCAGCCAGGGCGGCCGTGACCGTGACCTCACCGTCAGCCAGGGCGGCCGTGACCGTGACCTCACCGTCAGCCAGGGCGGCCGTGACCGTGACCTCACCGTTAGCCAGGGCGGCCGTGACCGTGACCTCACCGTTAGCCAGGGCGGCCGTGACCGTGACCTCACCGTTAGCCAGGACGGCCGTGACGTACCCGGCACCGTGCCTCCCGTCCTGACCTCACCGTCAGCCAGGGCGGCCGTGACCGTGACCTCACCGTTAGCCAGGACGGCCGTGACCGTGACCTCACCGTTAGCCAGGGCGGCCGTGACCGTGACCTCACCGTCAGCCAGGGCGGCCGTGACCGTGACCTCACCGTTAGCCAGGGCGGCCGTGACCGTGACCTCACCGTCAGCCAGGGCGGCCGTGACCGTGACCTCACCGTTAGCCAGCGCGGCCGTGACGGGCGACACGGGCCGCGGCGACACTGAGCCGTCCGTGGTCGGTGAGGCGGGTCGGCTGTGGCGGTCGGTGCCCGCCGGCGGCTGCGGCGAGTCGCGCTCGTACTGCGGCGGAGAGTCGCGACGGTCGTAGCCGTACCAGCTGAGCATCTCCTTCATGGCCGTCTCGGCGAACTCCTGGCGACGGCGGCGGCGGTGCGGTCAGACGTGAGGAACACCGCAGCGGTGCCCCCGGGCAGGTGGGGCAGTGGTAGCTGCGGTACACCTGGAGCTGAGGATGGGCTGGCAGTGGTGAGCGCGTCATCAGAGACGAAGGGAGGGGAGAGAGAAAAGTAATGAGATACATAGACAGAGATGGGTGTAGAGGCAGAGACACGGGCAGCGGGAGAGGAAGAGGAATAGACGGAGAACGAAAAAGACAATGATAGATAGATAGATAGATAGGGAGAGAGATGCAGTAATTACTATTATAGCAACAGAACCTGGAAGGGATGAAGAGAAGCAAGAGTGTAGCCAGGAGAAGCAAAAGCATCGAGCCAGGCTTCGCTCAAGGAAGGCAAGATATTTTTTTACCCCCTCTCCTCTCAAAATTGCAAAGTTCCCCAGATTTCGGCCACTAATTTTCCAGGGCCCTACAATGTTGATTTTGAAAATATGTTTGGCATATTTTTCCCCATAACACCAGTGTATGCGCAGGTACACTGTTGCAGTTATAAAGACGCAAGGTTCGGATTTGGTCCCGAGTGTTTTCCACTCCGCTGATCCGGACATCGAAATCGATTGAACCCACAGGTGGAAGAACAGAGAGGAAGATCTTCTGCCCCCGCCTCCGCACTACACCCCAGCTGTAAGCTGAGATGGCCCTGGAGGACACTTATAACATGGTTAGGAGTGGCGACCCGAGGCGTTCTGGCAGCAGGCTTGACTGGAGCTTGCATGTGGATGGAAGCGGCGGGGTGTGACTCGTAAGTAGGAATACAGCGATACCAGTGAAACCAGTGTTCGTCTCAGCAGGGGTGTCAATTTCTGAAATCTTGGGAAAGCATGGAGGAAATGTACAGGCCGGAATTGATTCATGGAAGCCCACCCATAGGCAGGAGAGAATACAGGGTCACTGGGGGAATGCTAGTCCCATGGAGAAGTGACCGACGAAGGCGTCCTTCCGGGAAGGTTCGAGTGCACACTCTAGTTCAATGCATTTTGCAGCCAACGATGCCTCTCAGAGGAAAAGGCGCCGCCCATTTAGCAAGCTTGAGTGCACCTCCCCGGTCAAGGACTTTTCAGCCGTTGACGCTCCTACAGGGACTATTCGCCCTCTCCGTAGAAATTCTTGGGTACCCTGCACCTCTGTCCATAGGGTTCCATGTTTTAAAAAAATCGATTTTTTATGGCAAGCCAACATGAGGAAGGGCCAATACCACGGCCTGCCCCAAAATGCAGTACGTTAAACCACGTCTCGATCAGAGGCTACAGCGACAGCGAGGGGCAGCTTGCAGGCTGCAGCCCATCCCGTTTCGCTGGAACGTTCCTGGCGAGATCATGCTCGGAGGTTTGATGGTGTGCACGCACCACTGGGCAAACGCGCGATCAGCACAGCCTTCAGCGCCTCATGGCCGGCAGCCAGCTCAACCCAGCCGGGCCGCCGACCGTGCGACACATTACCGGCCGAATCGGCCGGCGTTTCGGCGGTCTTGCGTTTCGCGAGATTCGCGGTGTGCGTTGCAAAACAACGTAACCGTAGCGGTCGTCTATTTATACGGGGCCGCGGCTAAACAGCCGGCCGTGTAGGGTTGCGCCATTTCGACGACACCGGATCCGCGGAGGCGGCAGCGTTCTGTTACAGACGGCCCACCGGGCGCATCGCCGTCGGCCAGAGCTTCCCGCAGCCGCCGCCGCGCGGCGCCCGGCACCAGAGCGGCCCACCGGAGGCGGCGGCTCCGGTTCGGGGATCGGGTCTCGCGAGCCGGGGATGTGGCCTCCGGTGACAGCCGTCGGCTGAAGATGCAAGGCACAGATGTGGGCTGGAGACGTGAGCCGTTGTTTTTTCCGTAGCAGCTGGCCGGTCTGCCGTTGCCAAGTGACATCCCTGAGATGCGACCAGAAATGTGAGCTGAGCTGGGCATGCGAGCGGGAAACTTCTGACGCCCAGATGCCACTGAGGCTCGGAGATATGTTACAGAGATTGGAATCAGGAGCGGAGGTGGATATATTGTATACGCCAGAAAATTATACCCGGAAATATCCGTACAATATTTGAAGAGATGGTGACACCGCGAGAATGCGGGCACCGGTCAGAACAGGCGCGGAATTTTCGATTCTGAAGATTATCCGAGGTTATTACCTGGAAGTGTGAGTTTGGTACGCGACCTAGGCGTAAAAGCCGGCAAGGCTGGACAAAAAGAATCGGTTGAGGTGGGGGAATAAAAAATGCATCAGTTGGAAGAAAAACCTTATGATTTGAACAGCAATATTCGTCAGGTCCTCTTCAGATAATATTGATGTGATGAAATATTTTCATATTTCGACAAAGTGTCGTTGTAGGGCAAAATGTGTTTGGTAACTGCATCTCAGGGATGCGGCACGGTCCCTGTGCCCCCTAAGTCCGCCGATAGCGAGAAGTGAGCCGGGACCAGAGACACCGGGCCGACGCTGAGACGTCAGCCGGTGACTAGAAGTGAGTCGGGACCAGAGACACCGGGCCGACGCTGAGACGTCAGCCGGTGACTAGAAGTGAGCCGGGACCAGAGATACCGGGCCGACGCTGAGACGTCAGCCGGCGACTAGAAGTGAGCCGGGACCAGAGACACCGGGCCGACGCTGAGACGTCAGCCGGTGACTAGAAGTGAGCCGGGACCAGAGACACCGGGCCGACGCTGAGACGTCAGCCGGTGACTAGAAGTGAGCCGGGACCAGAGACACCGGGCCGACGCTGAGACGTCAGCCGGTGACTAGAAGTGAGCCGGGACCAGAGACACCGGGCCGACGCTGAGACGTCAGCCGGTGACTAGAAGCAGCCGGGACCAGAGCCATCGGGCAGACGCTGAGACGTCAGCCGGTGACTAGAAGTGAGCCGGGACCAGAGACACCGGGCCGACGTTGAGACGTCAGCCGGAGACTAGAAGTGAGCCGGGACCAGAGCCACGCTGACGCAGCCGGACAAGTAGCGGACCAAGACCTGGGCCGACGCTGAGACGTCAGCCGGTGACTAGAAGTGGGCTGGGACCAGAGACACCGGGCGGACGCTGAGACGTCAGCCAGTGAATAGAAGTGAGCCGGGAGCAGAGACACCGGGCCGATGCTCAGACGTCAGCCGGAGACTAGAAGCAGCCGGGACCAGAGCCATCGGGCAGACGCTGAGACGTCAGCCGGTGACTAGAAGTGAGCCGGGACCAGAGACACCGGGCCGACGCTGAGACGTCAGCCGGTGACTAGAAGTGAGCCGGGACCAGAGACGCCGGGCCGACACTGAGACGTCAGCCGGTGACGAAGTGGACCAGAGACACCGGGCCGACGCTGAGACGTCAGCCGGTGACTAGAAGTGAGCCGGGACCAGAGACACCGGGCCGACGCTGAGATGTCAGCCGGTGACTAGAAGTGAGCCGGGACCAGAGACACCGGGCCGACGATCAGACGTCAGCCGGTCAGTCCGGGATCTGTGCACAGCAGCCACGATATCCGACGCTGACATGTGACCTAGTGTGAACATCCTGTTCGCCTCTCAGCAACGCCCGGCACGTGACCCGTTGCGATATCCCGTTCAGAGCTGCTGTGCTGGCCAGATCGCGTCGGGCAATAAGCCAGCGTGCGCGGTGTCAGATCGTTGTCTCATTTTGCCGTCGGGAGGATGGCGTGACATGGGTGACTCTGTGTCTCAGGTACTGGTCCTTTATTTATTATCGAGTGGTTGACGGCGCGCTTTATGCACGATCACGGCTAATGACGCCATCAGGGACTTGTCAAGTGTTCGCATTATCTGATTCTGGCGAGTAAGCTGTGTGGTGTGCAGTGTTCTGTTTATACACGCCTGGCCAGCCTTGATCAAGCGAGGCTGACCAGAGCCGGTCATAAATCAGTTTGCACGCCACCACCCTGGTCAATGTTCCACACGAGACCTTGGCGTGCAGTAGATGCTCATCGCTGGCCCATGCTGAAGTCACTGAGGCAGCAGCACAGCCCTACACTACAGCCGCCGAAACGCGGTAAATATTGTCGCAAGCAACACGGGCAAGAGAGAGGCAGTTCGCACAGTTGCCACTGCAAGTAGTCTGTATGACTGTTATGTCCAGATGCTGGACGACCGGCTTGTTTCCTTCAGTGTCACCTCTTGATTTAGCATCCCACAGCACCCCACAGCATCCTATAGCACACGCAGGTCACTCAACACACACAACATCCCACAGCATTCCACCACAGTATCCCACAGGATACGCAGCATACGAAGTTCACTCAGTATCTCACCACAACATACCACAACATCCCAGCGTAACATCCCACGTGAAACGCAGCACATGCAACATCATACAGCTTCCCACCATAACATCCCACAGCATCCCACCATAACATCCCACAGCACACGCAACCCACAGCACACAGATCCCACAGCACACAGATCCCACAGCACACACATCCCACAGCACACACATCCCACAGCACACATATCCCACAGCACACATATCCCACAGCACACAGATCCCACAGCACACGCCCGCAGCACACGCATTCCACAGCTCTCGCATTCCACAGCACACATATCCCACAGCTCTCGCATTCCACAGCACACGCATCCCACAGCTCGCATTCCACAGCACACGCATATCACAGCATCCCACCGCAGCATCCCACAGTAGCTAGCCGCAGCATCCCACGGAACACGCAGCACAGCAGCATCCCACAGCATCTCACCATAATATTCGCCAACATTCCACAGCACATGCAGCATCCCACAGTATCCCACCATAACGTCTCACAGCAACCCAAAACATCCCACAGCTCCCACCATATCATCCCACAACATCCCACAGCACAGCCAGCACACGCATGGCAACGTCGGTAACAGCTTTTAAGCGGGTGTGACATTAAAACACGACGTCGAAGGCAAATAATTAAAGAACATGATTCCGTCCCCATTCACGCCACAATATTTCCTTATACTCGGGTACGTGTATCTGGACATCACTTGGAAGGTAATACAGAGGATATAAATGTAGAACATAGGGGAATGTACTACGATATATGTAAGCTTGGTATGCACCCTACGACATTCACTACGGTTTAAGATGTGACTATCGCCCCTTAAATTCGGATGCTTCGCATCCAGTGTAATCTGGTATGACTAGACTAACCTAGACTAACCTAGACTAACCTAAACATAACATAGCCCTTCCAAGCCTATCCTAGTAGACAATATATCATTTTTTTCGTTTGTTCATGCATGTATTGGATTACGCATGATGTGACAATAGTAAGTGCAATCCTGACGAATACAGGCCGTTCGATCTTTTGTCGTACACTAATTGCTAATTTGTGTACTACAATTTTGATACACGTATTCATTCGGCTGTCGAAAACATGTATTTTGCCCGTTTATCCCCCACTTTTTTAATCATTGTCAGTGTTGCATGATACAGCGAACTTGGATCTTTATTACGCTTTGAATTCAATGCAACATAAAAATATAGCCGCATGAGCAAACATCAGGAGTATCAGTGAAGCCTCCGTTGCAATACAGTTCTGTCAAATGTTCAACGTTATTTTTCCCTAATCACTATAATCGGTCATGAAAACGTCAGTAGTGGAATTACATTTGCAACCACATAGATGGCACGCACACATAGAGATGCAAAACAATGCTCGAGAAACAGTTTACTTTTGATTGCTGGATTCTTTCTTTTTTTTTTTTTATGGTACGTAAAAAAATATCTGTAAATGTTGTTCCTCAGTTGGTTAGGTATACTCTGGAAGGGACGTCGAGGTCTAGTTGTTCTAGTGAACGATGTAAGCAAAATGGAACTATGTTTTTATACCGTGTGTAATTAGTTTAATTTAATGCTGTTTTTCCCATGGGTACTGTCCCAAACACCACTGCCCAGTGCTCAGCCATATAATGCAGGGTATATTTGTTATATGGTAGCACCCTATGGTAGCTTGCGAAGACATACAATGTCGGTATTATTCAGCACCTACCGTGTACAAATTGTTTGGTGTATCAGCGGCCGGCGTGCTTAGTCCAGAAATTGCAGCATTCTATGACAACATAGGCGCACCAATGGGCAACTGCCGCTGCATTATGCGGATTTCGATCTCACACAGCTATTGTAACCGATGTCTCAGGTCCATATGAGGTTCAGCTCAGGATAGCGTACTGGACAACCCTGACCAGTCGCTCACAATCGATGCACGAGGAGCACCACCAAAGCACAGTACGAACTGCCGGCGAACACACCATCAAACGACCCTCCCCTGCCTCACAGCCCACGGCCCGGGCGGCGGGCGGCCCACTGCCGACCGGCGCGGGTCCGGCGCCTCACCAACCTGACGGCAGCAGCTCGCTCCGGCTCCACCTGCCGTCGGCCGTCGCGCCCGACGCGCGACCTCGCGCGGCCGTCGACGGCGACGCTGTCGGGCGTTGTCGGCGCGCGGCGCGGACTGGCGCGTCTCGGCGGGCGGCGGCGCCGACCGGCCGCGCACGCCGGCCCGGCCGTGTCAACAGCGGCGGCCGCCAGCCGCCGCGCGACACCAGAGCCGCCCGGTAAATACGCGCCGGCTCCGGTTACGTCTTGTTTTTCAGCCGGCGCGCCGCACGGCCCCGCGAGCCGCCCGCTGGACCGGTATGCCGGCTCGGGGTCCGGGTCTGACCTGGCCGGGTCACTCGGTGCGGGCGAGCACGGCACGTGGGTGACCGTGGGCGAGACGCTGGGAGGGTGGCGAGGGTGGAGCTGCTGTCTACCGTGCTGGTCCCGACACTCGTCAGTGCCCGCCTGACTGTCGTCTGTGGCAGCCTGACCCCGCGCCAGTAGTCATCACCGCGGCCCGGAGGCTGTCTGACTCCACCAGTAGCTACCACTGCTGCCTGGAGGCTATCTGACACAGCCAGTGGCCACCACCCCTAGCTGGAGGCTATCTGACACAGTCAGTGGCCACCACCGCGGCCCGGAGGCTGTCTGACTCCGCCAGTGGCCACCACCGCAGCCCGGAGGCTGTCTGACACCGTCAGTGGCCACCACCGCGACCCGGAGGCTGTCTGACTCCGCCAGTAGCCAGCTACATCGACACCGCTGTCTGGAGGCTGTCTGACACAGTCAGTGGCCACCACCGCGACCCGGAGGCTGTCTGACTCCGCCAGAAGCCACCACCGCTGTCTGGAGGCTGCACCGCCAGCCGGCCGGCAGCGTTGCAAGCACGCCCGCTGCACGCCGGCTGCACGCCGGCTGCACGCCACGCCGCCGACACGCCAGCCACACAGCCGGCACACGGCGACCTTCTGCGGCGCGCCGTCGTCGGGAGCGGCGGACGCGGCTGCGGCGCGCAGTGTTCTGTTTCAGCCGGCTCCCACCCGCTGACGTGTCGGCGGCGGCCGCCCGTCGTCCGGCGCTGGGGAACACGATCCGAGGCGGCGGCAGATGTCCCCCCCCTCCGCCGGTCACGGTGACGACAGACATCGTGACCACAGCAGGATCTGACGGGCGGCGGCGGCAGATGTCCCCCCCCACACCCGATGGTGAAGGTGACGACAGACATCGTGACCACAACACGACCCGACGGGCGGCAGCGGCAGATGTGCCCCCCCCCCCGATGGCGAAGGTGACGACAGACATCATGACCACAACACGACCCGACGGGCGGCAGCGGCAGATGTGACCCACCCCCACCCCCACGATGGTGAAGGTGACGACAGACATCGTGACCACAACACGACCGGACGGGCGGCGGCGCAGATGTCCCCCCCCCGATGGTGAAGGTGACGACAGACATCGTGACCACAACACGACCCGACGGGCGGCGGCGGCAGATGTCCCCCCCACCCCCACGATGGTGAAGGTGACGACAGACATCGTGACCACAACACGACCCGACGGGCGGCAGCGGCAGATGTGCCCCCTCCGCTGGTGACGGTGATGACAGACATCGTGGCCACAGCATGATCCCACGGCTGGCGGTGGCGGATATGCCGCGGCCCTCCCTCCGCTGGTACGGGCGGTTGGACGTAGTATAGTAGCGGAGTACCACCACTACGGGTTGGTGTGGTCAGTTGTTCATCTTCATGGACACAATTGTTTCTTTCAGTTATCCCTACGTTCATACCAGTTCCATGGAGAGGGTGTTCGTGGTAAGGATACATCCCTGTACCACAAAGAAGTTAAGTAGAAAAAGCTTCGCACGACACAAATTAAGGTGTTTTGTGGAGAAAATCTCAAAATTGATTGTTTGGCGTATTATATGTTTGGTTGTTAAGGAGGCGGGACCCCGTGGCCCCCTTTAGCTGCGCCTCTGGGGCGACCGAAGCTGACCGAGGAGCGAGAGCGACCGAAGCTGCTGGAGCAGCTGTGGTCGCGCCACTGGGAAAGTTGTGGCCGTTGGGGTGACCGTGATCACCGCACCGGTGATCAAGCCACTGACATTCCTAAAGACTGGGAAGGTCAGCGGCGATGGCTGACCTTCCCAGTCTTTGGCAGTATTTATGGCTCTGTAAGATATTTTATCTCTGATGTTGGTCCTCAGTATTTCTCGCACCCATCGCCAGTTCGCAAGGACTCTCTTAGCTCCCAGAGGGCCCCGATCCCTCAATTGCCCATCCCAAAGTTCAGGAGCATCTGAGTTAAGTCCTCCCTGGCTCTCAGGATATATATTCATCCGTCAGGAGCCCTCTCCATCTTACATGGGTTATTCACAGTCCTCGACAAACTTGTCTAGCTTTCAGGGGAATGGTGCAGCTCTGAGACAGGCCTCACAATTCCTAGAAAACATCGCCAGCTCTCGGAACTATCCTTAACTCTTAAGTGGCTCTGTTCACACCTCAAGGTTTCTCCCAAGACTCAGGAGCATCACAGCCCGATCCGCTCTAGTTCCCAGCGGATCCCGAGTCCGTGACGGTCTTTCCGGCTAGCAATGGCATTCTAGCTCTGAAACTGGCTATCAGCATTCCTCACAACCATCGCTAGCTCTTAGGGACTCTATCTGAACCTCAGGGGTCCTGTTCTTTTCACAGGACCCCTCACAAGTCTCTTGAACGTCCCAGTCCAGTTATCTCTAGCGCTAAGTGGTCATTTTAATCGGCAGAGGCCCTTTCAAACTGTTATGGACCCTTTCCATTACCTGACAGTCTGCTTAGCTTTAAGGGCTCTCTAGTTCTGACATTGACCCTCAGTATTCGTATAGCCATCGCTATCCTTAGGGACGATTTTTAGTTTTCAGGGGGCTTTGTTAGGTTCCAATGTCCCTCTCAATGTACTAGGGCCCTTCTTAGTTTCCGACAGCTCTTGTGGTTTTAAGAACATTCTAGCTTATTCTAACTTTGAGACTGGCCCTTGGTATTCTTCACGTCAATCGCCAGCCAACAGGATTTTTTAGCCTCTCAGGGGACCTTGTTCATGGGACCTTGGGCCGCTCACAAACTCAGAAGAGTCCCAATCCAGTCCTCTGACATTCACGAGATCCTTTTCATCACTGAGGGCCCTGCCCTGCTTGCAGGGACACAGCACAATTATCAGTGGTCCTGTTTACCTCTAATTTCGGGGGTATTTCAGATCTGAGATGGACTCTCGCTAGTCCTCTTCAACCCTTAGGGGTCCTGTTCGTCCCTCAGGGGCCCTTTGAAGCCCAAAGAGCAGCCCAACCTTACCTGGCCCTCAGGTGCTCTGTATTTTCGTCAGCTGTTGGAGGCAAATTTCAGCTGAGGCTGATCATTCCAGCTGGTATGGGCATTCCAGGTCTCAGGCGGGTTCTCTCTTGTCTTCACGGCCCCTGCTGGTTCTCATGGTGGACGTCTTCAGATTTCAAGAATCTTTCCACACAAGTTGTTAGATGCGTTTAAATTCTGTCTTTGGCTACATCTCTGTTCCTCAGGGCAATCACCTGGGGGCCCATCGAACTCATCAGGACGGCGAGTGTCCATTCATCCCTAGGAAACGTCACTACTTTTTAACAACCCGGGCCCCTCCGTGGGCCTAATTAGAGGCCCTTTACGTAGCTTCGGGAACCCTCCGCTTCAGACCCGATCAACTTCGTAGCTCGAGGGTCCTCTTTATCGCCTGAGGCCTGCTGTCAGTTCTGAGCTCCTATCTATCAGCGTGAGTAGAAACCGACCCAGTGGCTCTGCACGTACGGTCTGGGGCCTTCATCCGTCGGCTCAGGAACCCTCTTTCGCAGCTCAGGACACTCCCCTAGCCGGATTCTCATCTTCAAAAGCTTGGGCCTCCTCTATCACAGTATGGTTCCAGTCCTCATAGGCCTAGGGACCCTTCATACCGGCTGTAGGCCCTCTCTGTCGGTGCAGGGGCACTCCTTGGCGATTCAGGGCCTTCTCTGTCAGGTCGAATGCCCTCTTTCAACAGCTTGGACCCCGTCCATCACGCCAGGGGTCTTTGCACGGCTTGGTCACCATTCGCAGGCCATAGGGCCCTTTCTGACGGCCCTATGTATTTTCCAGCGGTTACGACCCATTCGTCGTTTCAGGTCACTTTTTGACGACCCAGGGTCTTTTCCGGTAAGCCGGAGGCTCATTTCTAAACGCTTGGACCTTGTTCATCAGGGCAGGGGCCTTCTCAGTCAGCCCGGGACCTTTCCAACTATCCGAGGACCTTCTATCCAGAGGTCTTTCATGTTAACCCAGCCAAGGGCCCTCAACCTATTTACGAGGGAACTCTCCGTTGACTTGGGTCCTCTTCATCGACTCGCGACCATTTCCGTCAGCCTGGCCCCCTTCGTCGGCCCATGGGTCCCTCACGTGGGCCCAGGGGCCTTCACGTCGTTCCAGGAGCCTTTCATGTCGGCCCAGGGACCCTTCACGTTGGCCCAGTGGTCCTTCACGTCGGCGCAGGGGTCCTTGCGGGCCCCTGCACCTACACCTTGAAGGGCCCTGTGGACCCCTCGGACCCTCTAGAGGCGGCTGTCCCCTTCGCCCCTGGCTACGCCACTGCATTGAGTCAGTTTTTGTGTTGGCATATTTCGAGGAGCCTCTGCCCGACGGCGGCTAGTCCCTTTGCCAAGCTCCGATCACGTGCCAGCGTTCGACTTGTCTCGTGATGTCCAGGTTATTGGCAACGTATTCACAATCGCATTCAGCATCCTATTCGCATACTCCCCGCCTTCGCTCATATTTTCAGGCTATGATCCTAGTCGCTTCCCAAAGTAAGGCAAACAACGGTTGTTCTGTAGAGCAAGCAAATTGACCTCCGGATGGTCAAGAAAGGTCACTCGCGTCAAAAACGAAGTACTGCATGAAAGTAAAAATATTTCACTTCGCCGAATGATTCCAACGCCTAGATATACGTTGTCCGCCAAAGATTCATACGTCTATTTACGTGATCTTCAATGTCACGGTTTGACCTCAGGCTACCAAGATTGGTTTTTACTAATCAGCTATGTACATATTTACGGGATACGGAATAAAATCATGGTTACACATTAGATATACATGGTTTTTGCATGTAGCAGTCTGCTACGTGCTCACGTGCGTAGAGCACATGGAACAAAATAACCTGTCATGGTTACTGATTCATACTGGTTCGCAAAATGTCAAATAAATAGTAATTGTGCCGAATTTTTGGGCACCTGATAATTTCCGATCTATTTTATCTGGTACCATGAATTCACACACAAACATTAGCTATAGCTCACGGATACAGCACATTCCAGGGTCTGATGTACAATCGCAAAGTATGGCCTGTCTCCAAAATATAGTTTTAAAGTTGCCCTATTGTCATACCGTCCTAAATACATATATTGGATGGACATTTGTGCCGAATAATCTCCCGTCGGGAAAGAAAGCAGCACATCCAAGCATGTCACTTCCAGGGTCAACGTTTCACCTCGTGTCAAGATAAACAATAACATTATGCCCTATAGGAAAATTACGGGTTACCGAATAACATCTACTGAATACATATACCGGATGGCTATTAGCGTAGAAGAATCTTCCACCTAGCAAGGAAGCAGCATATCCGAGTATGTGTCATTGAGGGTTAACGCTTGACCTTAGGTCAGGATTTATAAAACTTTAGAAAATTAGTGGTTCGCTTGGATGCCGTATATTTGACAAACGAAGCATCAAATGTAGACTAGCTTAACACTGATACAAGCACGATCGTTATAATAAACAGCACACTGCGTGACCTGGCCTCTATAGGTGGCACATTCCACCAGGTGGCACTAGCGTCCCATTCAGCAAACGCATTCACCAATATCTTCCGATTCGTCTGAAAACGTGACCCAGCCTTCGCAGCAGTCCCTGTATCTGCCCCACGACACGATTATTTTTTGCTGTGACGAACCCTTCCACCTACAGACACCGAAAGGTCAAGAATGTTAAGTCTGCAGTACCGGATAATCTGCTGGATATTGAAATTATTGCAATGGTTCAGACGTTGGTAAGACCGCTATCAAAGTGGCATGCAGCACACTGAATCACCTGGTCACCATTTAACCTCAGTTCAAAGAATATTGTAATTAGCCGTAATATTCCCACAGGGCGTAATGTCAGAGTATTCGTTGCTGATATCATGGACATCTCGAATTCCCCAGTGTATCGCCTTAGTTGATCCTGGCCGACCCAGACTCGGAACAGGCCACGAACTCGTCTAATTTGATGAATTAAGCGCAAGCATGCCTGATGCCAGCCAAATCGCCTCGGATTATGTTCATAGCAAGTTGTCCTGGTCGAAACATGATATCCTGCAGTGTGGGTGGCGTCAGGACGTTCTTTGCACGTCTGGGCTGGAATTTCTCACCCAGATACTTGGTTTCTCTTCCCAACCGACGTGCACGTTTTACCCTGCCACGCCAAACTGGACTGTATTTGTGATAAAGATGTCCTTTACTCGGCATAGGCGCCTTGTATCAAACTTCCCACTCAGTATCTTCCAGGTTCAGAGGCGCAGTCAAGCCCCCACCCCCTTCCCATTGGGAACCAAAAGTGCACTAGATCCAGCCAGAAATGGATATTTTAATGAGATTTAAAGTTGGGAGAGAAATTGAGAACCAGGGAAAACCAGAAATTTTCGATGCATTTCGCACACAGATACCTGTCTCAGCTTCATCGCATTTTTTCAGGGGAAGGGGCCTCGTCACCCTTAATAAAATCCTGGCTGTGCTCCTGCCCAGGTTATTCACACAGATGCAACCCAGGTTATTTACTTAAAATGTATATGATAGCGTTGAAAACAGTGCGACTTAACAGTCACGCAGACTAAACACCACAAACGTCCCCGACAACTCCAGCTGCACAAGACGCGCTCAGCCAGGGCCTATAGCACACCAACAGTGGTGCCCCCCACCCCACCCACCCGCTCAGTGAGCATTCCCCATTTATGTAACACTCCTGGAAAGTGTGGTAAAGTGGAAGAGGGTGGAATTTTATTGCCTTCGAAGATGGTTCCGCAGTCGCCAATGAACAACCCCATTCCTAGAAGAGGCCCTGAGCTCATCGGGGGAGGAGGACGTGCACCGCCAGCGAGGTCGTCGCGCAGAGACGACCGGGTGTGAATGAGTCGTCGCCGCAGCCGCCGCCAAGGTCAACGACCGGCGCGAGACGGCAGTGTCAGCGCGGCGGGTGTCTGGTGGCTCAGCTGACTGCGGCCAGCTCTGTGTCGCCGATAGATGTTACTGTTTTCACCATGGCTGACTCCTGGCATGTGTGCCATCACAATCGTGTCAGCAGATGCGTATTCACCAGTCGGCATCATCCTTTGCCCGAAGAGGCGCAACCGGGAAGTCCCCACCCGCACCCCCCACTTGCAACCACAGATACACTGAATCAAGCAAGACATTTTGGGATCTTCAACACGCAAAACCATTTTCGGCTCGGTTTCGGTCTCTGCTTCATGATATGTTGGTGAGCTCCCATGAGAGAACCAACCCTGGGTGCCCCTTTGCATGCCCACATGTTTAATATCATATTGCCCAACTGTTTCGACGCAGCCAGGAGTTTTGACGTGTTCGCCTGCCACCCTCCACTATATGAAACATGAATTGCAGAGTACCGCCCAAGGTGTTACTTGTCCGGCCCGCGGCCACTTCGTGACAGAGACTGTTCACCGCCGTCCACCCACCTACTGATACTCATTGTGTGACCCACCTACTGATAGATAGCTCCTGCAGGGAAAGTCATCACTGCCCGCTCCCGCCCGCCCCATAGGCTGACTGTTTACGAACGCCTAGCGTGCCAGCAGCGACACATCGACGAGTGTTTGCTGCTCTTCGTTTGTTTGTTTGTTTATTGGTTGGTTCACGACACACTATGCACATTCACGGCTAATGGCGCCGCCCACACTGTTTCCCCGGTGGGCCGCGGGATTGGGAAATGTCCTGGGTGGCGCTAGAGTCGAACCCGGGACCTTTGGTACCCATAGCCCGACACCTTAACCACTCGGCCATCCCCGCCCCTTGCTGCTCTTCGTGGTGCAAAGCCGCGCACCATCAGCCTGCACCAAACATGGAGCACCAGCCACCGAGCCAGCGCACCAGACAGTAGCCGGCACAAATTTGTGCCTAACAAGGGGGCTGCAGTCCGCTGGGGTTCCCACGCCCAACAATCTTCCGACACCAATCTACACAAAGGGGGGAGCACCAGAGTTGCTGCGTTTGCCACACCAGGTGAGCAGCCAGCACCATTCTGCACGAGACGAGGAGTTCGTTGAGCTTTCCGCTCTGAACGACGCGCTTAAAATACCCGCAGCTCACGCCGCTTGGCCCGGTGCACCCCGCCTGGCACAGGGCGTGGTCTGAAGCACCCCTCCCTCCTCCTCCCCTGGGACGTCCCGAAGCTGGCCACTAACCTGCATGTTCTGCGCTGGCGACTCCGACTGAGCAGGGCTGGTCTCCGCCATGACATCGGCGACGGTGGCGGTGACGGTGGCGACAGCGCTCGGCAGACCCCGCCGACGTCGACGCCGACGCCGACGACGACGACGACGCGCTGCCGCGGACGGACGGCGCACGCGCACGTCGGACGCATATAGCCGTATGATTCAGGAGTGCCAGCGACGACGGACGAAATCGGAGCCGGCACGCACCTGGGCCGGCGTCCCAGACAGCCGGGTCAGGGCGGTGACTGGGTCAGGGCGGCGGCCGGATCAGGGTAGCGGACAGTTCAGGGTAGCGGACAAATCAGGGTGCGGCCGGAACAGTGTAGCGGCCGGATTCGGGCAACGGCAGAAACAGGATAGCGATCTGATCAGGGTAGCGACCGGATCGGGGTAGCGGCCGGATCAGGGTAACGATCGAGTCAGGGTAGCGGCCTGGTCAGGGTAGCGATCGCGTCAGGGTGGTGGTCGGGTCAGTGTAGAATCCTGGACAGAATAGCGGTAGGGTGGTGGTTTGGCCAGGGTAGCAGGTCATTGTACGGCTGGATAAGTTGCAATGTATTGGGGGATATACACTAAGCAGCCTCAGGTAGAACAGCCATTCTTATCTAAGCCGCCTCATTCTGACCATGGAATATAAGGAGTAAGAATTTCTCGGCGCCGAACGACAAAATTCATTATGCCAATTAGTTGTACGTTCTGTGAAATCATTTGTACTATTTATGATTTCAGCTTGTACTTTGTAAGAGCTGAGGTGTTCATCAAAATTCAAGGGTAAACATGCATGTTAGTCTGGAGACAACACACAAGTGCAACATAATAAACAGCAACTACAGAATCGTATCTTTCATTGTATAGCCTTCGGTAAAGACGATCCTTTCAGATTATTGGGAGTTGAGGATATATATTGTTCATGATCCCAAAAGCACTGGGGAGTGGAGCACCGATCCACGGGGCACCATGTAAGAATTTTACATTTAGTGCTCCGGTGAGCACGGCTCCAAAGAGACCGGGGTGCCCAGTGTGGGAAGAGGTGGTCGTGGGTAACGGAGCAGTGAATCCAGCATCCTCTCGGTCTTCCAAGACAACCTTGAGAGAGCTCATCGCCAGGAGCGTGGGAGCGGTAGGAAAAGTAGAACGATTTTCAGATGGCGCCATATTCCCATAGATGGCGCCTTTGACTGATAAAATTGTAAGGGAGTGGTGCACTCGAGTGACCCTGGGTGGGCGCCTATTTTACTCGAATATTGAGACTTTTAGACTATATTGACCTTCGGCTTAAACTATCAAGTGGCCTACATTTGAGCATGCTGTAGGAGTGTCGCCGAAAAGTGTGGGGGACTATCCCGGGATCCCCCACCCCTAACTACGCCTATGCCGGCATCACAGTATCGAGGGCTTAAATCAAGCATCTGAGAAGGCAACTTTTCACCTGTGCGTTGCCACGGTGGGAGACGATGTATCACTGGTGAGTCCAGAAAGCAGCCTTTCGACCGGTTTGAAGGGGGCCAATTGGTTTTTTATTTGATGTCGAGAAACAGATTTCAACAGGTTTGGTGAGTTAACATTTGGTAACTCAGCTCAAGACAATATTTTTCCCATAAAATGTTTTATATTTCTAGAAAATACAATTCTAGTGCAGAAGTTCGGAACAAATCGGCCTTTTGGGACACGCCCCCTGTGACCCACTCCCTAGATCCGCCAGTGCGGGGTGTGCGCGACCTCCGAATTTCTGAAAAGTTGACATCATGTATAGGGCGTTGCGTGGAAATAAATCTGCCATAAGTCTAGTTCCATGGGTCTTGATTTAATGCATCAGTACATTTTGTTCATCTATAATTTCAACTTTTAGCATGGAATCCAATATTAGGCGAACCTTACCGGTTTCGAACCTCCCATTTCCTCCATGCGCGTGAATTTCCCCTCTTCCACAATTTTGCTCAGAAATTTATCCACCCTGCTCACGTTCCCCATATTTAAAAACATGGCCTCGCCCATGACTGTCCACTCAGAAGTAGATACAGTCGGGCACTCAGTTACACTCCAGCATTCCTTTGCGTAGCCCTCACTATGAACATAAGTCGGCTTCACAGCTATTATTGGCCGGGAATACTGCACCGCTTCACCGTTAGGCGCTGCGTGACAGACTACCACGTTGACCACGGGCCAGTCGGTGTCCAAGGACAGGAATCTACGTCTGCGGCCGTCACGTGACTTTCTGTGTCGGGAGTGGATTTTGAATTTTTTTTTTTTTTTTTTTGTTTTCCTAGGTGGAAAAAAAAATTGGGATTTTATTGGAAATAACTCCGGCATTTTTCCCCCCAAAAAAAAAAAAATTTTTTTTATTTTTTTGGTTGGGGAAAAAGGAAAAGGAGGGGGGAAAAAAGGGTGGAAGGGGGTGGTTTTGGAAGGGGGGGGGAAAGAGGGGGAGAGGCTGATGATGTCAATGAAGCATTCTCCTGTCTTAAAATAATAAAAAGAAGATTCCAGTTCGTATTAAATTTGATTGGCAATTTGTACTCTTGTCAATTCTCAAACATACAATTGTCAATTGAAGTACGGTTAACAGCTTTAGGGTAACTTTTAGTTGATAATCAGCACGAAATGTAACCTGCATATCCGTCATTCTCGGTGTGAAACCACTTTTAATTATTTCCAGATGGAGCAACATTTCTTTCCACATTTTGCATGTTGGTGGAATCCACTTCTCACGACCAAGGACATTCTATAATATTCTGCCCTCACGAAGACAGTCGTGTGGAGTTCAGTGCGACCGAAACTCCGATAATTTATATTGCACCAAAGTTGAACCGACCTCAATTGAGAATTGTATGTTTGAGAATTTACAAGAGTACAAATTGTCACAAATTTGTACGAACTGGAATCCTTACCAGATCATATGACATGTATACATCAACTGTGTGTGCGCGTGTGTGTGTGTGTATGTGTTTGCGTGTGTGTGTGTGTTGTGTAGGTGTGTATGTGTGTTTGTGTACTTAGAGGTGTGTGTGTGTGTGTGTGTGTATGTGGATTGAACAACTTCATATGCATTGCATTCTGCCCAATTTCATCTCATGATAAAATTCCGGTGTTGTCACCAGTGCACTGCATTGTACCATTGCACCATTGAGCTTGATGACACCTATTCTCGACGAGCACCTGCCACTCAGAAACATCAAAATTCTGAGTGGCAGGTGCACCAGAGCACCAGAGCACCACATGTTAGCGAAGCTACCAAACAGCTCATGCATCGGCGAAATGTAGCCTTGCACTTGCAAGATAGAAGCACACACAAAGTACTTAACCGACAGGTTTGATCAGCTATTAGAGCTGACTGTAGGGAGGAGAATAGCGGAAAGATGGCTCAGAAAGGCCCATCAGATGCGTGGCGTGCTACCAGGCCCACTATCGACACAAAAAAAGGTTCTCACAGAGTTCAACCTCAGGTCCTATCTGATCCGCTAAATCAATATTTTGTAAGTGTCGGAATAAAAGTATGAGCAGAGGTCAAACGCCAGGCCAACATGCCTGAACACACACCTCCCAGTCGCCGACTATCGCGCGTCTCTACCAGCCCCTATAAAGTGTCATCCATATCTCTTGAACAGCTAGCCAAAATCGTCATAGGCATGAGAAGCACAGGTGCTTGCGGACCCGACGGGATCTGTATTAAGACTATCAAATTTATGTTATTTTTGTAGAAGAAGTGCTGCTCGACATAATAAACACATGCCTGACTACATTTGATATCCCCTCAACTTGGAAGCAGCCAATAGTAACTCCCACTCACAAATCAGGAGATCCTTCCGATCCCTCTAATTTTAGGCCCATCTCATTGGTTCCGGTTATCGCCAGGTTCACTGACAGGGTAGTGCAGAAACAACTTTATCACTACCTGAACTCAAACCACCTACTGGCCAAAACTCAGCACGGCTTCAGACCACGCCACTCTACGGAAACCGCTCTTATCTCAGTCACGGACAAAATACTAGCAGCAATGGACCGTTCGGAAGTAGCTCTCCTTTGCATTCTGGATCTCAATAAATGCTTCGACGTAATAGACCACACCAAACTACTCACTAAACTAGAACTCCATGGAATCGACACCGACTGGTTTAGGGAATATCTGGGAGGTCGCACGCAGGCCGTTAGTATCTCAGATCACGCGGAAACCAGCACCTCTCCTCCTTTATCCAAAGCAACATAGGTGTCTTTCAAGGCTCATCATTAGGTTCACTTCTCTATTACACACTTCTTTCCGAACGACCTCAATTTGCATGTCCCGGTATCACACGTCACCCAGTTCACAGATGACACCCAGGTCGTCATCTCCGGTTTCAAGTCTGATCTCCCAAATCTGATAAGTCAGATGGAGACATGTCTGAACCAACTCTACGACTACTTCCTGGATAACGGTTTGTGGGTGAACCCGACCAAAATTCAGCTTCTTGCGTTCGGATCGCGTCAAAATCTTAGTAATATTGCCCCGATATGGGTTTGCTTTAAGGACGCCGTGATAGATGAGAGCCATTTGTGTAAGAACTTTAGGGTGATATTTTATTGCCACATGTCGTGAGATTCCCATGTAGCTGTTGTGGTCCGCAAGTGCACTGGATTCCTTCTGGCACTGAGCCATTTGCGTCACCATCTGCCAACCAATACCATCTTTATCATAGTCAATAGCCTAGATATATCCAATATCCGCTACTGCATATCTGTTTACGGGAACGGGCCGTCAGCAAATATCCACAGACTAGGCAAGATCATTAACATTGCCACTAGAGTCGTGTCAGGTCTACGGAAATTTGATTATATTTCTTATGCCCGTAACGAGCTGGGTCTCCTCACCGCAGCTGATCTGTGTCTATTTCACAGCTTCGCTTTGATCCACAAGATCATTATGACGGGTGAGCCAACGCACATTGCCAGCCAAATAACTGCAAACTCTACCCTGCGAAACCGTCACACACGTGCAGACGACCACCTGCACATGCCAGCCATGTACAAAGAGGCTGGCCGCAGGAGATTTCTCTATTCGTCTGTCTATCCACTATAACAAACTTCCTACTGAAGCAAAAACATCGAAGCTGTCTAACTTCAAGAAACATACACTAGCGTATCTCCACGAATAACATTAGTCACACATAAAAAAATATACGCAATGGATATGTGTACACCATGAAGTTACCTTTAGGCCATATATTTCCTATCACTTCTACAAACCACTCGTTTATAGCTCGTGTTGCAAGCACGGTGTGTGTAGTGCAGGTAGTGATATTGGTGGTGGTTGTTGGTTTTACGACACGTCGACCGTTGAGCCATGTAGCGTCGCCAATCTCCCACGCCGATTGGTCGCGGGTGAAGGGTAGCGACAGGTGAGACTCGAACCCACAATCTTTCGATTGTGAGACGGGTAACTTACCCCTAGACTACTCGTCCCCATAGTGATACTGGTATTGTATTATGTTGGTGTACGAATGTTTGTTGCGCATCTGCTCCCACTATTGACCACAAATCTATCCTTTCTTTGCAAATATCTTTGAGTTATACCCAGACTGTCCATAATAGCCACTGCACGTGGATTTGGATTTCTGCACCTTTTTGCGAATATCCGCCCATTTTCCTATTGAGGCCTTCGAATTGAGGCCAATATCCTAAGTTGTACAGCACTCAAGAAGTTTACCGTATTCAATGTATGCAAAATAACGACAGATCGGCATAGCACGCAGCAGCCATTTACAACAGCCTCAGGATAGAACGGCTCAAGCCATTTAAACATTTTTTAAGCTATCACTAAGTGAACATTTAGGATGATATTTTATTGCCACATGTCTGCCGTACGTGGCAGGCAACATCATGTTTTTAACGAGGAGCATGCGTTTACAAACACTACCATGAATTATTGGGGGAAATTATCTTGTTGCTGAGAATCACAAAGCATAGCAGTACAATGAAGTATGTAAGTGACACACATGCATGGTGGGCAATGGTGAGGAATATGGGCCAAAACGTGACTACTTTTCATCGTTCTCTTTCGTATCTCAGTTTCATGGTCGGCGTTTGATAAAAGTTATTAAGCCTTTGGCTGTTGGTGATATGTATGATAGAAGATCGCGCGGGTGGTTCACCATCAGGCTACGCTCCGACGCACCCAATATTTCGTTTTGTGTTCATTGTAAATGTGCCATATGACTTTTTTTCGTCGGTTGAGGGAGGTTATTGGTTCCGTGAGCGAAATTTAGATCCGTTCTGCATCAACCAACGGTTGCGTTTTTGGTAATAGAAACCTGCATGGGCACGCCGTCTTGGACATGGAAATCTCGTAGATGGGGCTCGGAAATGGGTATCCCACCATTCTTAACAAAGTTATCATTACACCTGTGGCGATAGATGGCTGATCCTTCAGTCGCAAATTTTTCCGTTTTCTCAAACCTATCCAAATTTGGTATCAAGCAGTAACCAGTGGTGAACACTCGAGTAAGACTTTAAACCGATACATGTCAATGTCAAAGGTTTGATTGAGATCTTCGATATTATCGCGTTTCGTCGCTATGGCTTCAATTTACAACAAAAAAATGTGTAGGTCATTCATGTTGTCTTGATGTGCAGTATCAGAAAGTTGATGTTTAGAAATAATGTCGACGTGCCAAAATTCAAGCTGATTTCTTCGGTCGCCTCATATTTTTTCTGGTTTTCGCCCAAGCCTACCCAGATTCAGTCTCAATCGACAGACCGTCGTGAACCCTCGAATAACATTTTTTAACCAGAATATGTCATGGTCAGACTTCAAGGTCAAAGGTTAGTTTTAATTTTTTATTTTTAAGTCCGCGCGACTCGTCGCTATGGGTTCAATTTGCATCAAGTGAGTGCCATTCAACGTGACTGGTGCCGTATTATAATGCTACCAAATATAACTAATTTACGAGATCAAAGGTCACACCGATTACTTTGGTCGAGTCGCATTTTCTTTATTCACCCTAACCTACCCACATCTGGTATCAAGCAATAGCCTGTGGTGCACCTCGAGTAACATTTCAAACCGGTACGTGTCAATTTCAAACCACAAGACCGAATGGTAGCTCAAATTGTTCGAAGTCCTTGCGCTTCGTTGCTATGTCTTCATTTTTCAGCAAGTGGAGTCATTCGACGTGCCGTGTGGTACTCTAGCGAACTGTTCAGGAATAACATTAATTTTCAAAGTCAAGGGTCGAACTCATTTCTTCGGTCGCCTCGAGTTTCTTCGTTTTCTCCCAAAGCCACCCATGATTGGTATGAAGAGAAACCCGTTTAATTTTCAGAATCCTCGCGTTTCGTGGCTATGGCTTCAATTTGTACTATGTGGGCGTCCTTCGACGTGGCTTGCCATACGGCATCATGATGTTGACAAATAGAAATAATTTCAAAAGGTGTCGAAGGTCCGGCGTGTGTACCATGATTGAGTGTAATAGGAATAGGAGGGTCAAATCTAGTTTTGTTTGCAGCCGTTGTGATGAGACATAAAGACATAAGACGTGTCTTATGTCTTTATGTCATCAGCCCTCCCTGTAATACTGAAAATCAAGCCCTCTATTCTTATAATGATTGTCTATGCTGTTTTTAAAGATGTTCAATGTGCTGCTTCTGCCAATGTTTTCTGGCAGCTGGTTCCAGTGTTCTACTACCCTGTTGGTGAAGAAAGTCTGCCTTAACCTTGTTCTGCTGTGGTTAACTTTAATTGTGAATTTATGACCTCTAATTGCATCATTTCTGTTCAATTTAAACATTTCCCCAAGATATCCCCTCTCCAGACCATGGACAAATTTAAAGACCTCGATGAGATCTCCTCTCAGCCTTCTATATAAGAAGGCTGAAATTGAATATGTTTTCACTTAGATATATCTAAGTGAAAACATATTCAATTTCTTCAATCTTTCCTCATATGCCAGGTTGCTTATGCAATAAACCATTTTTGTAGCCCTCTTTTGTACTCTCTCTAAAAGCCAACAATCTTTTTCATAGCTGGGAGACCAAGCTTGGATGCAGTATTCCAAATGTGGCCTGACATATGCACAGTAAAGCTTCCTGATGACCTCCTCACTTCTGTATGATACATTCCTATTTATTTCCCCGAGCATTCTCGGTGCCTTCTTCCTGGCTTCCTTGGTCTGTTCTGATGCCCCCAATTTTGTGTTTAGAATAACACCTAAATCCTTCTCCTGTTGAGTCACTGATAGCACTTGGCCACCCATCAAGTATGGAGCCTTCATATGCTGCTTACCTACATGAATGATTTTGCACTTATCAAAATTAAATTTCATTTGTCATTCTTCGTACCACTTCACAAGTTCGTCTAAGTCTTTGTCTTTCAAGAAGATCAAGACATGCTCTTCTTGACCTGTTATTGCCCTGAAGACCTTCAAAACATCCGCAAATTTCAAAACTTTACTGCTTAGGCCACTGTCAATGTTATTTACAAATATAATGAACAGTAGTGGCCCCAGTGCTGACCCCTGGGGGACTCCACTAAGAACATTTTTCTATGATGACTTTGTACCATTTAGCATTACTCTTTGCTGTCTATCTGAAAGCCACAACTCTATCCATTTTAAGATGCTACCTGCAATACCATGGGACTGAAACTGTATCGTTAACCGTTTATGGGGTACCTTGTCAAAGGCCTTACTAAAGTCAAGATATGCTACATCAACCTGATTTCCCTGATCAAATTGTTCTGTGGCGAAGTTCAAAAAGTTCAAGAGATTTGTGAGACACGACCGTCCTTTCCTAAACCCATGTTGAGTATCTTCAATCAATCTGTTTCCTTCCAGATAACTAACTATTCTATCCTTGATAATTGATTCGAGTACCTTGCAGACTAGGGATGTGAGACTTACTAGCCTATAGTTTTCAACTTTCCCTCTTTCTCCTTTCTTGAAAATAGGGGCTACATTTGCCCTTTTCCAATCGGTTGGAGTTTCATTTTGTGAAACTGATCTACAAAATATTATACTAAATGGAAATGCCAGTTCGTTTTCAGTTTCCCGCAACACCCTAGCATAAATTTCATCAGGTCCTGCTGCCGTGTTTGGCTTTATTTTCCTGATATGATTGTAAACAACATCACTATCAATGAAATCACCATCATTTATCAGATCAAATGTCACTGAACTATGGTGTACGGTCGGCAGATTGGTCATATCTTCCAATGTAAACACTGATTTATACTGCCTGCTCAGCTCCTCAACCAGCTCACTATTCTCACCCAATGTAGTCCCGTTTACTTCCAGTGGACCAGTTCTGCTCGAAACTTTACTCAGCTTGTAGAAACTAAAGAACTTTTTATATAATAAGCACTCGTGTCCTATATGACTAGGAGCTCCTCAAGAAACATGTCATAGCCTGACCAGACGGTGCTCTCATCGTTGGTTGTTAATTTGCACTGTCACATTGCTGTTCCGGACATATGAAATGTATAACTTTTTTCCAAATAGTTCGCTTTCTCCTTAATGGTTCGACAGAAGTTAACGCTACATAACCAGTAGCCATTGACGCGCCCCAAAGCCCCGGAAGTTGTGAAGTTTGCAAGAGAAGCCACACGTGAATGCGCAAATTTGATAACTAGCCGGAGTTCATAACCGCGAGACAGCAATGCTGTAATCAGGGATATATCTAGGAATTGTCACGGGGGCACTTGTCTGGAGGGGCGCCATTTCTTCGGAGCGGCGCCACTGCGAAAGCACTCGGAGAGGCGCCACTGGCCGCAAAACTCGAGGGGGCGGGATGCACTCGGACCTTCCTGAAAAACTCGGCCTTTACTTTCCAGGGGGTGCCTTTTAATTAATAGGGTCGCCTCCGGCTGCAAAATTCGAGCGGGTACACTGGAACCTTTTCAGAGGGACGCCTCTTCCTGGCATGAAGGACGTCACCTTCAACGTCCGGGGTACATGCCCTCAGTGCCACGCCATTTATCTGCGCTGGTTATCATTGCATCGGAATATGTGCCCGTATACAGGAAAGTATGTGAAAGGTAATTGTATGTCCATGTCTGCTAACATAAAAACATCGTCCAATATTTTATGTTCTTCCTGCTGCAAGAGAGCAACCTTTAACATACTTACAGCATTGCTCTATGGTGATCGTGAAATCGGATCCAGCACATGTTACATAAAGCTAGATGGTCATAGGCAGTGCTAAGTAATACAACTTGCTAATTTTGGCGGAACTTGCAGCCTCCAGAATATAACTTTTTACAATGGTAAATCTGAAAAATTTAAATACATCGAACACTCGATTAGAGTGGCCGAAAATGACATCGAAAATAAGTGGCTGAAATCCAAGGCTTTTTGGGGGTGGTAAGCCCTTCTATCGTGTTCAAACGTCCCTGGTTTGCCCTCCACCCCCAATTTCGAATCCGTAGTTACACCCATGGCCCCTGCTTACAGCCATGATTATTAAAACGCAATGTCGCACACAAACACACAATGAAAATATTCAGTCTGTGTGCAGTCTTCATTCAGAATATTCAGAATCATGGCACCTGTACCCTAGGTTTTCAGTTTTAGCAGCTTCAATTCAACACCCTAAACCTTTGCCTTGACGAGAAAAAAAATTAAAGGGAGCCGTTGTTCGTTTGCAATGTCCGCTTCCTCAAGACGTTTGTAGCGCATGGTATTTAATGCCGGCAATTGCGGCGCAGTGTGGATCCTTCCGTTTGTGGCATGGGTGGTGTGCGTTCGTGCGCCAGCTCCCGTATTTGTTTTATATGTTGCTAAATTTCAAACAGATGTAGGTTAAAAATTGTTCTGTATGTTCCCATAAGTGCAACAAACAGGAATATCATCATGTACCCCATCGGACAGGGTAAGGTTCTCTTTCAGGCTGTATCCTTATCAAGATCCTTGTGTGCTACTTTCATGCTTAAGGTCTTTTGCCAGGTGTTGGGTCGACATGAGCCTTTAAATGATGCTGAAGCGTTATATAACAGTATTATTTGCCTTGTGAAATTGGGTGTTTGCTGGCCTGGTACATCCTCTGCACATGGATATGGATGCCCATTGATACAACACTTCCATTAGGAAAGCTGGTCTCATTTTCCACTTTTGGAAGCCTTCAATTTTTGGAAATTACTTCTGTAATTTGGAACACTATTTTCCAAAAATGTAAATGCAAGACTATGTGTTACTCATGAATCTGTGTTTCTGGCATAATTACAACCATTAAGATGAAATCCAAGTCGCCATGCCTCAAAATCCAACTTGCCATGATGACCTCAACCTTGCCACTGGACATACCACCTCATGGTTTCAGCATCCTTGTTTTTAAAAAATGGCTGCACTCAAGCTATTCGATTTGTTGGAATGTACAAAAGATGTTTTGTGAATAAAATACTAGTTTAAAACAAAACCAAGGTGAAAAGAGATTAAAATAACAACATATTAACCTACTTCAACTGGAGACATTTCCCTGATACACTAGCTGACTTTGGAAATATTAAAATTATGCTTCAACAATTGTTTGCTTAGGTGCAAAGCCCAACTGACAATATTGTGTTTCCATATTGATGCAACCAGCTAAAACATGATATTTTACTTTCATTTGCACAAAAATTGTTTTGAACACAGTGATGACATAATATGTTCTAAAAATGGGAATGTTGACACACCAGCATTACCTTTTTTAAATAACATTCCCAATTATGGAAGTAGTTTCTAAAAATGGAAGGTTTCCAAAAAATTATTATAAAGCCACTATTTCTCAAGCTGACTTATCAGCAAATGTAATATAGGCTGAGCTAAAAAATGTAAATTTGCACTTTGGATGTTTTGGAAATGTTGGAATTTCTTTTTGGTGATGATTCTTACTTTTCATTTGAAGACTGAGCATTACAGTACTGCATCATCCATGTCATGCTCTGGTTCTCTGCCACAATGTATCCATCCTTAACTTGGTGTTTTTCAAATGTGGCTAATGTTAAATTCAAGACTCCATGCCATTGATTCAACACTTCTTTACTTAGAATGCTTCATTTCTGGATTCATTCCACTTACATTATGAGCATGGAACATTCAGTATCATTCAGGGAAAAAATTGCAGCTGTTCAGGCAAGCCATGATTGATGACATCACAGGGATATTGCTTGTTCTGTTTATGACTGGTTTATTGTTCAAACTATTAAAATGTTCTAAAACAAATTCCTAAAATGCTCTAAAGCATGGCAATACTGAAAAAGTGTGTCTTACTGGGAGTATAACCAGAAAATCTGAACATTTTAACAGTGTTTCAGGTTTGCGGAATGCTCTACCTGGAATAGTAACCACATGCATTTTCAGATCTTGTTTAATTAATTTTGATGACCTATGGGCCAATCTTCAAAGTGCAGCAGGTGCATAAGGTTGGATTTGTACTGTTTAGTCCTGGATTGAGGGAAAGTTTACATTGCAGAATCTCAATTAGCATTTCCCAGCAAGCCAATATGAAAAGTACCTGCAGCAATCTCAACAAGATATTGTCTTGTGTGCTTGCTCTCTTTGTGCACTTTTCCTTTCTAGTCACAGTTGGTGTTCCCCAAGAGGCCTGGCTAGTGCATGGCATAATCACACCAGCATGCTGGCAAAAAGCTGGTGGTGCAAATGCAACTGGGATAAGTAGTGGAAGAAGCAAAAATGATAGTTCACCATAAAATCAGTGACCACTGGGCACATGCTCCACTTTTGTCAATTCACTCATGGCATTCTTATGCATTGCTTGCATATAGTGCCAGTAAATTATTTAATTTCCTTGCATCTCAAGAAAAAGAAACATATTTTTATTTTCAAAAGCTGTCCAAATGTATATCTATACATATTTTATGGTGATTGATTTTATGGTATGGTATATTTTTACATATCTGCCTTTGCTTTGCTGCATGCCTGGTGCATTCCTCAAATTACAAGATGTATTTTGTTTCAAACTGTGCCCCTCAATTCTAACCTTGCACACTTGAATTGTGGGGAAGTAGCCTACCACTGAGATATAACTGAAGAACATATGTCATTTCTTGGGAAGGCTGACCATGTAAGTTATATGTCACAAGTTATATGTCATGCCTATATATATATCTTTTACTCTTCTAGTGCTAGAAGAGATCATTTGACACCTTCAGAAATCAGCACAGCCAGGGGTACCTCCAGGGTTTTTGTTATGAAAGCACTTAATGTTAGAACTTGTCAGAAAAATGTTATAATATTGTACAAAAATGATGAACTTTGTTTGAAAATGATGTGGCAAGTGTGATCACCCAGTTTGGATAGGATGGCATCCCCAAATAATTGCTTGCATTCTTGCCTCCTTCCTTCATGCCATCCTCTGATTCCTGTTCTCCATAAGTCTTTTGGTGCATGCTGTGTGCACACCTGAGCAATGCACTGCATGTTTCAGCTAGTCTTAAGTGCATGACTTGGTGCATCTCACTTCATTTGTTTATTTGGGCTTAGGGGTGCTTGAAGTGCTATTGGTTATAGTGCCTGTGTATCTCAACTCAACATCTTGCTTATTCGAGATCCTGTCAAGACCCACCAAATTTTGCTGTTGAGTCTGTGGAATAAGATACCATATTGACAAATTATGCTTTTGCAAAAGTCATGAAGAGAGAATATGGGTACTGAGATGCAGCAATGAAGGGAATGTTATTTTACTTCAGCATAATATACTTTAGCCTTTCATGAAGAGGATAGGTGAAGTACTTCATGAAAGCCACAACCTACAAGGATGTAACATACCCAATTAAAAATGTTTGTAGCTCATAGCTCGACCAATGTAGTCATAAAACTGCATGTTTACTGAGGTGCATTCTGTCTGGTGATGTGGAGGGAGTTGTACCAGGTAATGTAGTACTGAATCACTTTGTACCAAGGTACCAGCCACTCATTTTTGTTCAGCATCCTGCATTCCAATTGCAACAGCTGCATTATAATTTGCATAGCTCTCCCTGGTGTGTCCAAATGCTACTGATTAGCTGTTAGTACATGTATGTTGGTAATATTGTGATATGTACACAATGCTTCCAACAATTGCTAGTCTCATTGGGTGTTTTCTCTTAAAAGAGCATGCATTCATCAACATTTTTGATGAGTGAGCTGTATATGTGAAGGCCTTCTGGTGCTAGTTGAAGCGGAATGCTTGGAGGTCTGAATACTGCATAAATCCATGGTCTCAGGAATTGTGCTACTCAGGATGACAAGTAACCCTATGTTAGTAGTTAGTAGTATAGTAGTATATAACATTCAGAGTTGGTGATGTTCTTCTGCAGTACTGGTGGCTGTATCAGGCTGATGGCTATGCTTGACTTGCTGGCAGGATTATTGGCCAGCTCTCTGTACTGCATCTTTGGTCTTGCATAGCTTCCAGTGGGGTTGTATCTCCAGGATATTTGCATTGCCCCATGATGGTAAATTTAAGCTGAGGTCAGTAACAAATTGTCTCATAGGGTCAGTGGTTCAACAATGCACAGGCTGTGTTATACCATTGGTTACCTGCGTAGCTGTCAGGGTTTCGTAGTTGCGGTGGAATTTCCTCCTTTGATTTTAGGTATAGGGTCCATGCAACAAGCAATGTTTTAACTCTGAATACTACAGTTGAGATGAAATTCCTCTGTTTGGGAGTTAGATGCATAGTTTGTATATGAATCAGTGTTTAACTGGGTATTATGCAATTTAACTGAAATGTCCTGCTTTGGCATTAGATGTAAAGTGTATGCAATGAAATGCCTACATCTGGCTCTTTGCTATGTGCAGTTTTAGATAAGGCTGACTCAATGCAACACTCGTGGGCACTCAGGCATGCATGCAGCTGGACGTGAGTTGTCTGCAGGTTGTCTGTGGCATGTCCGTCTCCAAAACAAAAGATTGTGGGCTCGAGTGTTACCTCTCGCTATTCTTAACCCACGACCGCTACGTGGCTCAACAGTCAATGCGAGGCTTCGTCAGAAACGATTACAAAAACAGAATGATGGTCTTGTCTAGGGCCTGGTTCCTGTTTGAAGGAGTCTGCATAGCTGCTATGAGGACCATATGTCTGCCTGTAAGCTCCATATATGGCCATTGCAGGCTTTTAGTCAATATATCCAGTTTCAAAATACTTTGTGGACACAGTTACTGTATATTTACCATAATGGAGGGTGCAGGTGCCCCAAGGTCTCAGTAAATGAGAATGTAGGGGTAGGTTAGCATATTGGAATCAGTCATTTCATCTTCAGCTGGCATGCATTAGATTGACTGCAATCGATTTCTACTGTGCGGCATTGTTCGTGGTTTCCGAACAATCCGTGATGATTCGAGTGTTGATACCATCCATCGCATTGTATTTATGTGAGCCCAGTTATGTTGTGAAAGCATTAATGTTCGCTTTACTAGCTTTACACATAAGTTATTCACCATTCAAGTCTGACCGGCTCCCGCCTAATATCCGATTGTTCTACATTGGTACTTCGTTTCATTTGATGCTAATGTGGTTAGGGATGTGAAAGTAATTCTAAGCAAGTATTGACATGGTTTTCGTAATGCTAATGTTATATTTTTATTTGTTTTTGGACGTTAGGTTGTGTTTTCAGAACTCTAATCTTATTGATTTTTTGGGCATTGCATAAATTGCTGTCTATCCTCTTGTTTCCACTAAGATTGCAGCACAAATATAACAAAACTCTGGCGAGATAATCATAAGGCTTCTGGCATACGATTCCGCACCGTGAAGCTCCATTGGCTGTTGCAAGTGAGCACACAAGCCTGGCTGAGCGCCAAGATCGTAACTTGTCAAGCTGGACACGTTATCGTTTATCTGTGGTGACCAGTGTTGGATTTTCACTTCTCAGTCTTGGATTTGGAGTGTATAATTTTTTGGCTTGCCAAAGTATGGAGTGTATAATCTTGAGAGGCACTATGTTATGGGGTGTATAATTTCCCAGTTTGCCAAATTATGGGGTGTATGTTGAAGCACCAAGTAACGGAGTATATACATTTTATATATAATGAAGTGTATAAATTTTGAAAAATGCAGTGATGTCTCCTGGAATGAAGAACAAAAACCCAGGGGCCTCGGTAGCCTAGATGGTGGAGCGTGGGACTCGAATATCACGGCCGGCGGCATTTGCAGTCCACCCACGACCAATCGGTGTGATATAGGGTGGCGGCGCTATGCGACCTTGCGGTTGAATGCGTCGTAAAATAACCCGATAATTCTTCTTCCTCAAGAATAAAACGTCTTTAAGTAATTTGTTAGGTTCTTATCCTAGTGTCTCACAGACAACCAGATGGGGTCCACCACACATCGTCGTCTGAAGTCATCCACCACGTTACGTGAATGACTTATAAGGCAACTTCCTGAGCAATGGTAGAGAAAATGAACACAAAAGTATACTTAATCGATGTCAACCAAGTTTATATATCAATACCTGCCACTCCTAGCATAGGTACCAACACCGCATAACTAATACAAATTCACAACATACCTCGAGAGCAGGACGTTCGTGCACCGCTGGGTCTAAAATGGGAGGGTCTAAAATGTTACTTCGGGATATGGGTTTCGGAATATATAATGGTTGAAGGAAAGTTATACTAAAACAATCCGTCTAAAATCTTTTATTCTCTCCACGATGAAATTTTCTTTTTTTCAAATGAGAAAGCTGAAAAAAATATTGAAGTCAATCCTTATTAATATTAAATGTATTTCAATGCACTTTTTAGTTCATGTCTGGAATGTTTAGTAGAAGCAAGGAATGATTTGGAAGGATGAAAAGCGACTAGACGGGCGGGCAAATTGCTGCTGTAAAACAGACTATCGTCACGGACGAGCGGAAATTAGCGTCTCATTTCGCGCCATGATTGCTATGAAATACAAAAAAAAATAAAAATAAGTTAGAGAAAATTGCCAAGAGAATTACAGGCAACTTTTTTCTCAATTAATAATAATCAGTACTGTGGGAAGAAATTAATCATTGGATCAGAATGAGGCTTATAAGAGTGTAGAGAATTAGGTCAACACATGTAAATCTGAATTTGTCCGGAGTGGGGAAACCTCGCGGTCGGAGTGGCATGAATGCAACTATTCCCGCTTGTTGATGAAATTCAGAAACAATATAAGTCATGAAATCGAAAGAAGGTGAAATTTCTGGTTCTATGGGTCTTCATTTTGGAGCAAAGTGTTAGCAGGTTTTAGGAACGTTTTGGTACCATTCAGGCAATTTTCATGTGGAAAATCCTTCCGATATCTTTTATGTACATCGCTCCTGACTGCTTAATAATATAAATATGAACAGTTTTATCCATCACAATTGATGCAGAACATATCATTCCCCAAGGAACCAAGAAGAAATGCATTATCCATGGCTTTTCGTGGCAATGGTTCAAATAGCTCCTGCCGGAGTGGGAGATGGAGAGCGGTGAACTCATTGAATCCAAGAACGCGGTCGGGCTGGTGAAGGTGAATTCCTATATTTGGTTAGCGGAGCGTAGTAGTTTTTTTATTCAACGAAGGATTTTCTTTAAAGTTTTTCGCTGCCATCTGGAAGGAATTGACTGCGTGTTTGGCTCGAGGTATTAGAGGTTGTATTATCTGACTATGTAGGTACCTACCTACTTACCTATATCAAATATCTTCGCGGTAATTCGAGTTATTGATTTGGATAAACCAAAGCTGTAAGCTTGTGTTGTGTGACGGGAAATCTTCAGATAATACAAGGAGCAGGACATGATAATATTAATTGCTGCGATGTTTTGCCGACAAGCGTAGAAATGAACAAAACTGATTGCTTTGCTTTTGTCTGGAAAATTTTGTTTTCACTTCAAAATTTTGTTTTCACTTTCACTTTAATTTTGAAGCATGAATGTTTTTCTTTCAAAATGGGGGCTGGGCCTCTTCAGTGCACATTGACTGCAGATATTATAGATATGCATGCATTCAAGCATTATTTGTGCTTTCATGAAATGTTCAGGAATTATTAGGTGCATCCTGTCCATATTCTCCATTGAATACCATTATACTCTTAACATTTCTGGTCTGACTTTCTGAATGGACAAATTTGCAGTTTAAGGTGATTTGATTTCTTGAAATGTATTTTTCGTGCAATGATTATGAATATGTTCATAATGTAGGTACTTACATGATGTGACTGCACATTTTTTTGGCAAGTGCAGTTGGGTAGCAAAATGACACCAAAAAAGTGGCTCAGGTTTGGTTGGGAAATATACCATGAAATGTGATGTTATAGGTGAAGAAAAAGCTGCAGCCTAACTGGATGCAAGAAAATCTTTTTTAAAATAAAATGTTTCATAAGCAATTAATTAAAAGTATTAAAATGAATTAAGAAATGAAAAGTAAATGGCCTATGCTAACTAAACAACCTATGCTAGCCCGAGTGTTTTTTAAAATTCAAAAACTTTTATATTCCTGAATGATTCCGAAAGGAATTTGATGAATGGATAACTTACAAAAAAAAATAATCTAGCATAATTTAGCCAAACCTAATACCTTTGTATGCTTCATGGAGGCAAACTGTGTGTAAAACATGTGTGGAAAAGTAATAGTGCCCATGACAATTCCTATGCTGTAGCAAAACATGGCTCATATCCACCAGTATTTTGGAGATTTGGGGGAAGTGCTACACTTTGTGGCTTACCAGTTGTGTGGATGCCACTATAGCTCTTGGTGTTCATCCATACATTCTTCTGAGCACATCTGGACTCTGTTCTGAGGTTTGTCCACAAATGGAGAACATACACATGAATGCACTGGTGGCTGTTTATTAATTCACCTGCACCTCACCATAAATCGCACATGCACAAATGGAATGTTATGGAATGATATGGAAGATGGAATGTTGTGAAATATGGAATGTTCAGTGGCATTAAGATCATATTCAGACTGCAGTGATCCATATTTTGCCATCCATTGACATATGTTGTACTTGTGCATGCTAGCAAACTGATGTTCTTCCAATCTGGCTGGCATCTCATTTTCGGCTTTACTCCTGCCTCCTCTTGGAATGTGCCTACAGATGACTCGAAATAACAAATGTGTATTATCCTCAATTTTACTGGAAACTTCATGTGGTAGGGAACCCAGTATGACTGAATTTTCCTCTCCACCCAAGTTATCACTATTGTATAATGACATCTAGCTGTCTTGCTAGTTGAGTATGTCTTCATCCAGCAATGCAAGGAGTGTATTTTTTCCGGAGTGTATAATTCTTTGGATTGCAAAAGTTCCAAAAAAGGGCCACTTTTCCAACGCTGGTGGTGACCCCACCCACTCCTCGTGTATATAGCCTCAACGTTTACCCATTGACTGCCAAGTCCTTTTGAACCAGGCGGCGGACCCTAATGGTGGCGTTTTGGCAGCTTGTATGGGATTAGCGACAACTCTGTTTCTGATTTAAAAGAAGGTCAACCAGATGTTTAAATGCTCACAGTCGTATGGTGTTTAGGAGCTGGCAGGGCGTGGAAGAAAGTTCAGATAGGTTCAGATATTTGGCATTTGTGTTCCATTAATTATGCATGTTTTATGTTTGCTTTGTAACCCTGTTCACCCTGTGTGCCTTGGTACGTGACCAGGCCCTTTCATCAGCATCCGGTTCTGGTTGTCCTTGCTGTTGTAAAGCCATATCCTCACTAGGCGTTCGTCCTTACGATCCCACAATGTAAAATCGTGCTGTTTCACCCTACTTGTCTCCTTGTATCTAACTTTTCCCCATTCAGCCAGGTGTGTGATCTTCTGCTGGTGTGACATCTGACCTGCCCATCCTCTGCCATCTGACCTGCTCATCCTCTGCCATCTGACCCGCTCATCCTCTGGCGTCTGACCCGTCCATCTTCTGCCATCTGGCTCGTCCATCGTCTGTCATATGACTCGCCCATTCTCTGGCGTCTGACCCGTCCATTTTCTGCCATCTGGGTCGTCCATCGTCTGTAATATGACCCGCTCATCCTCTGTCATCTGACCCGTCCATCCACTGCCGTCTGGCTCGTCCATCGTCTGTCATATGACTCGCCCATTCTCTGGCGTCTGACCCGCCCATTCTCTGCCATCCGGCTCGTCCATCATCTGTCATATGACTCGCCCATTCTCTGGCGTCTGACCCACCCATCCTCTGCCATCTGGCCTGTCCTTCCTCTGCCGTCTGACCCGTCCATCCTCTGCCGTCTGACCCGCCCATCCTCTGGCGTCTGGCCTGTTCATCCCCTGCTGTCTGATTAGACCATCCTCTGCCATCTGGCCTGTCCATCCTCTGCCATCTGACCCGGCACCAGCCGTGCTGTCTGACCCGTCCATCCTCTGCCATCTATCCCGCCCATCGTCTGCCATCTGACCCGCCCATCCTCTGCCGTCTGACTCGCCCATCGTCTGCCATCTGACCCGCCCATCCTCTGCCGTCTGGCCCGTCCATCCTCTGTCATCTGACTCGCCCTTCCTCTGCCGTCTGACCCGTCCATCCTCTGCCGTCTTGTCCTCCCATTATCTGGCGTCTGGCCCGCCCATCCTCTACCATGTGACCCACTCATCGTTTGTCATCTGACCCGCACATCCTCTGCCGTCTGACCAGACCATCCTCTGCTATCTGGCCTGTCCATCCTCTGCCATCTGACCCGGCACCAGCTGTGCCGTCTGACCCGTCCATCCTCTGCAATCTAACCCGCCCATCGTCTGCCATTTGACCCGGTCATCGTCTGCCGTCTGACCCGCCCATCCTCTGCCGTCTGACCCGCCCATCCTCTGCCGTCTGACCCGGCACCCGCCGTGTTGACTGTCCCTGCCCCTGGCCGTGGTGTTGCATGTGCCGGCCACGGCCGCGGCGCCTCTGTCGGCCGGTGTGTGTGAGCCAGTGCGGCGCCGTTGACAGGCGGCCAGCCGGGCGCCGGCCCGCCGGCGGTGGCGGGCGCCGGAGCCGTGCCCCCGCCGGCCGGCATCACGGCCGTGGCTCTGCTGCAGCCGGCCGGCGCCACCGTTGTCGTCGCCGCCGCCTCCTCGGCCACGCTGGCCGTCGCCGCCATCGCCACCGACGTGCCCAGTGAGTGGTCTCGCCTGAACGGGGTGCGCCTGTGCTCGCCGGGCCGGGTGTTTAATCGGTACGCCGACTTCGATGGTTCGAGTCTTGTATTGTTGTCCGTGTAATGTGACAACGGCATCTGTGTTACTGTGATGTACATGGTTTGCAGGAGTGGGTGTTAGGACTCGGGTGGGGATGAACAGTATTTGCGTTATTATGATGTACATGGTTTGCAGGAGCAGGTGTCGGGACTCGAGTCGTGATGGCGGTGGAAGTTAATCGGACAGTCGTTTCGTTGTTTTCACTTCGTTTGTTTGTATTTGTTATCCAGTTTCGCTGTTTTGCAAGTGATTGTGTCATTGTGACTATCTTGCAAATGGTTGTCATCAGCTGACCTCGTCTACTCGAGCTGTCCGCATTGAGTCAGGATATGGGCGCAAAATGGTCCCTGGATGTCGACGCGCCCCTAAACTCCAATTCACCGCCACGTTGAGTCAGGATGTGAGCGTGTAACGTGGCCATGGCTGCGTCCCCAGTCTTTACGGCACCGCGGCGGCCAAATCTGGGCCGCGAGGGGCGTGGCATCCAGCTACGAGCCAACCACTTCCAGATCACGATGCCGCGCGGCTTCGTGCACCACTACGACGTCAGCATCCAGCCAGACAAGTGCCCTCGCAAGGTGAACAGGTGAGTCGACCGACGCGGGTGAGCGGTCAGACACGGCGGCAGGTGGTTGCTTTGTGCTGTGTTGTCCTGGCTGTGAAGGCAAGAGGATCTCTGGGGGTTTACAGAGAGAGAATCTCCTCTGGAGGCTGCAAATTTAAGTTAATTTTGGGGTGGGGAGCTTTGCCTTTCCAGTTCATTCATCGTGAGACGCTGAGGGCGTCATCTAATCCAGCAGGTTTACGAAGCGGGATCACAATCCTAGAGTGCGGAGAGATTTTAGTTTCGATAATGGATGGATAGAAGTTGGTGAATTTCAAATCGTAGAAGTGTGGAATGTCTGTGCAATGCACATGTCATAAAACGTGAATCCCAGTCACCAACGCTTGCGTAGTGATTATGCACAACGCCTTCTGTTTTCTCTTCGTTTTAAGGCTAACCACTTGAACTTCGGCCCTTTTCTTTTCTTTAAGTGCATTTTTGTATGTTTAGTTCCCTTCTTAAAGTCTAATATGTAAATAATGTTCATCACAAAATAGTCTGTGTGTGAGCCTGAACCCTGTTTCCATCGCCACCGCATGCGATGTCGAAGGTCTTGAGTGTCTCCCGTCTACAACGCCAGACACCACGCTTGTCGAAATTCGCCCTGGGGCAGGCACATCGCGAGCCCCGACCTGTCGGTCCAGAGACGAGGACCACAGCACCAACCTAACGCCCTTCAGAAGACAGCTAGCACCATGGCCGCCTTGCACCCTACCGTCAGCGCGCGCTAAAACCAATATTATACCATACCTACTCCCCGCATATCCTCCTCCGTTTTACCGAAGCTTGCACTGCTGTTAGCTTGTAGGAATGCCTATGATTACATGTCTGATAGGTCTTAAACTTTGGCGTGTTGAAATACCTCTTCACCCCTAAGCTTACCACATGCTCACGAATATTCTTCTTTGTGAATTTACGATAAGCTTCATATAAATAATACTTGCAAGTGCAGGTATCAAGCTCTGTCATGGATATCCTATGTCGGCATTGTCAAAGAGTAAGGCATTTGACGTGCTCTGTTGTCCATCCCCGCTACAGGGAAATCATCGAAACAATGGTGAAAGCCTACACCAAGATCTTCAGCACACTGAAGCCGGTGTTCGACGGGCGGAGCAACATGTATACGCGCGACCCACTGCCAATCGGCAAGGAGAAGATGGACCTGGAGGTGACTCTCCCCGGCGAGGGCAAGGACCGCGTGTTCCACGTGTCGATCCGGTGGAACGCGCAGGTGTCCCTGTATCAGCTCGAGGAGGCGTTGGAGGGTCGACAGCGCGCCATTCCGTATGACGCGGTGCAGGCGCTCGACGTGGTGATGCGTCACCTGCCGTCCATGAAGTACACGCCGGTGGGCAGGAGCTTCTTCTCGGCGCCCGAGGGCTACTACCACCCGCTGGGCGGCGGCAGGGAGGTGTGGTTCGGCTTCCACCAGTCGGTGCGGCCCAGCCAGTGGAAGATGATGCTCAATATTGATGGTGAGTTGCGCGCGGTGCTGTCGGGCTAGATAAGGCATCCCTGGGGCACTGTTCGGCTGTTATTGCGGGAGCTTCTCCGAGCTATCAGAAGCGAACCATCGTGCAGATTTTACAACTAGGTGGCATTTTTCGGCCACCCGGCAATCTGACCGGTTGCGACCTGTTTTTAAGAATTTTCTTGTCTCCCTGGGTGTTTACTACACTGGTTGGTTGCGTCTTGTGCTCGTCCGTGGTCGTCCTCGTCCGATGAATTGGCTGGATAGAGCGCAACTGTCCGGCCAGCAGCTCCTGTGGTCGCCATCACGCTCGGCAACAGCAGTGGTACGAACAACACCAGCCTCGTGTATGCCCCTCAGACAGATGACCTTCCAGGCAGGCCTTCCATTGGCTGTTCCGTCCACGCCGCGCGCTTTGTAGTTATCGACATGAAGTCGCGCGTAGTTCGCTCTTGTTTATCTGTAGTTCATCGCGTTAACTGCCAGCTCACATTGCTGCCCGGATGTCCTACGAATGACTGCATGTCCATCCGCTGCGATGGCACTAACCCTCTGCCGTCGGCTGCAGTGTCCGCCACTGCCTTCTACAAGTCGCAGGCGGTTATCGAGTTCATGTGCGAGGTGCTGGACATTCGTGAGGTGACCGAGCAGCGCAAGCCGCTCACCGACTCGCAGCGCGTCAAGTTCACCAAGGAGATCAAGGGCCTCAAGATCGAGATCACCCACTGCGGCTCGATGCGGCGCAAGTACCGCGTGTGTAACGTCACGCGCCGGCCTGCCCAGATGCAGTCGTGAGTAGCCGGCGCGCGGCACCCTCCGGCCGGGCGGGCACCGTGGTGGGTGGGGCAGGCGGTCTGAGTGGGCGGCGTCTGACAGGTGGGCTGTGAGTGGGGGGGGGCAGGCGGTCTGAGTGGCGGCGTCTGACAGGTGGGCTGTGAGTGGGGGGGGGGCAGGCGGTCTGAGTGGGCGGCGTCTGACAGGTGGGCTGTGAGTGGGGGGGGGCAGGCGGTCTGAGTGGGCGGCGTCTGACAGGTGGGCTGTGAGTGGGGTGGGGGGCAGGCGGTCTGAGTGGGCGGCGTCTGACAGGTGGGCTGTGAGTGGGGGGGGCAGGCGGTCTGAGTGGGCGACGTCGATGGGCTGTGGGGGGGGGGCAGGCGGTCTGAGAAGGGGTGTGAGTGGGGCGGTCTGGCGGGCGACAGGTGGGCTGGAGTGGGGGGGCAGGTGCGTAGTGGGCGGCGTCTGATGGTGTGAGTGGGCGACGTGGCAGGCGGTGTGAAGGGGGTAGGCAGGCTGTGAGTGGGGGCGTCGGCCAGATGGTCTGAGTGGGCGATGTTGGCCAGGCGGTCTGTGAGTGGGAGAAGTCGGGCAAGCAGGCTGTGAGTGAGGGTGGGTGGGTGGCAGGCGGCTTTGAGTGTAGGGGGCAGCCGGGCTGAGTTGGGGGAGGCGGTTTGAGTGGACGACGTCAGCCAGGCGGTCTGAGTGTGGGGGGTCCGGTCAGGCAGTCTGAGTGGCGACGTCTGGCTGGGAACGTCACGCTAGCCTAACCTTGACCGTCGCCCAGAGGCTTATTTTCTCAGGTGTCTTGTCTGAGTTGGGGAGGAGTGTCCGTAGAAGCGGTGGTTGAGTGCGATATGGTCAGATCTGACTGACTGAAGGAATCCGTCAGTAATGGTGACTGACGGAAGCCAGGTGGCTACCAGATAATACTTTCAAATTTTTACCACCTGAACACATCTTATTCTCCCTCTGATTCCTCATATTCCGGAGATTTATCTGCCACTCGACCTGGAGACCAAGACCCCTGGCGACTTCCTGTTTACACTATAGTAGAGCAGCAACCTGTTTTGTGTTGTTGAAGCTTCATCGCCGTGTTACAGCCTCGTCAGCTGTGTCCTGTACATGTGTACTGCGTCACGGGTACATGTGTGCATGTGTGTCTGTATTGATATTGCGTTCATGCGGCCTTTTACTGTTGGCTGTTTCGATTTTAATACAGTTGATTATTTCTAAAGCTGTTTGTGATCGTGGTCACCCAAGCCGTGATTAACGTGCTCCTCGGCCATTGTGTGCGAGTATGGCTATGAAAACATGGGTTTGGGCGCTCTATGGCCTTCCAGGGTCCACTCGCGTCACGTAATCTATTGTAGTTCACTTGCAGTTGGATGTGATGCCGAGGTGTACTGTGCAGCGTTTCCCGTGTGTGCTTTAATATGTTAGTTGTGTCGTTGGTGCCCTGTGAAGTCAGACGACCAGACCCTGTCTGAAAGACCTGGAAGCCTGAGACGTGCTCCGCGCCGCGTGCCGTGTGCGGCGAATGTATGCTCGATATTCATCTACGTATCACGTTCTGCTTTGAGTGGCGTATGTATGCTCTGTACACAGATCTGTCCACGTTCTGCTTTGAGTGATGTATGTATGCTCGATATGCAGCTCTGTGTCACGTTGCACTTTATGTGGATTGTATATTCTTGATGCGCAGCTCGTTCGTTATGTCCTTCGCGATGTGCGTCATGATCGGCCCTGTGATGTGTGCCGTAGCCTTGTACCTTGTGTGGCATCTATCCGCCGGCCATGAATGGTGTCTGGTATGTGGCTGATGGGGACGAGTAGTCTAGTGGTAAGTTGCTCGTCTTACAATCGAAAGGTTCTGGGTTCGAGTTTCAGCTGTCGCTACTCTTCACCCGCGACCAGCCGGCGTGAGAGATTGGCGACGCTGCATGACTCGACGGTCGATGTGTCGTAAAAATAAATAACCAACCAATGGTATGTGTCCGATGTCGTTCTGGTGCTTCGTGTCTGGCCTGGTCTGGTCTGTGTAGTCTTCAGTCTCGTCTGTGTAGTCTTCAGTCTGGTCTGTGTAGTCTTCAGGCTAGTCTGTGTGTCGTCTCTGGTCTGGACTCTGTATCGTCTCCGATGTGTGGCCGCCGTGTAACACGTGGCGTGTGTCGTGCAGGTTCCCTCTGCAGCTGTCTTCTGTCTGGTATGTGTAGTCTTCAGGCTAGTCTGTGTGTCGTCTCTGGTCTGGACTCTGTATCGTCTCCGATGTGTGGCCGCCGTGTAACACGTGGCGTGTGTCGTGCAGGTTCCCTCTGCAGCTGGTTTGTTCAGGCTATTTTTCTCTCTGGTCTGGCTCTGTATCGTCTCCGTGTGTGCCGCCTAACACTGGCGTGTGTCGTGCAGGTTCCTCTGCAGCTGTCTTCTGTCTGGTATGTGTAGTCTTCAGGCTAGTCTGTGTGTCGTCTCTGGTCTGGACTCTGTATCGTCTCCGATGTGTGGCCGCCGTGTAACACGTGGCGTGTGTCGTGCAGGTTCCCTCTGCAGCTGGATAACGGCCAGACCGTGGAGTGCACCGTAGCCAAATACTTCCTGGACAAGTACCGCATGAAGCTGCGCTTCCCTCACCTGCCATGTCTGCAGGTCGGCCAGGAGCACAAGCACACTTACCTGCCACTCGAGGTCAGTATGAGGCAGGATTCGATTGGTAATTTGTATTCTTGGACGCTGGGTTTTCGCGTGGGAAGGTGCATGGTGACTGAATGTGGAGAGGATATTTGTCTTCAAACCTGTCATCGGAATCTCAGTTTGCACTTTCCAGTGAATCCTGAGCACTTTATCACGGAGCAGTTCATTGTCAAACAACACCATTGAACCTCCAAATGAGAAACATGTGAGGGTATTTTTGGGAGAGGACAACGCTGTGGACGTCAAAAATCCAGGAACAGCCTGTTTATTCGGCCCGAGTACGGAGCCACAGCTGCCTGACGCCGAGTCTACCTCTGGGATGGCACTCGTCCCACCAGACTTTCCTGGACTCGGATTGGAGCTTGTGACCTGACAAGGGACCTCATCGGTGCCCTAAATTTGATTTTGCGCGAGGATGTCAAAGTGGAGATTTGCTTGTCGAAAGATGACACAAGAGGGAACTTCTTGGCGAATTATGGTTAAAGTTACAAAATCATGCTTTGTAATAATTTGACCCTTTCATCTGAAAGTGATGGTAATATTCTCAAAGTATGAACAGTTGAAAGCTAAAATGCACGCGTTCTTGTGCGAGTAATTCGTATGAAACATGAGGTTTGCATGTTTAGATCTGTTATAAAAATAACAAATAACGAAGGAGTTATCACGTGTTAATGAAATTGGGGTGGAAGTAGAAAGTAGTTTCATTCTGAGCTTCGTCTTACATTCAAATCCGGGACATGCGCGGTGTTGTGCCTGAACTGAAACTGGACCTCCTGGAATAATATGCTGATACGTTATATAATATACGTTATATAATAATATGATAATAAATATATAAATATATATGATATGTTATATAATATGATACATTCACATATTTGACTGAAATTGGTGTAAATGACTGCAATGTGTGCAAAAAAGTGAAGTAGTCTAGCCACCCCAAAGCACCAATCCACTCTCACCACTTCCTGGGACTAAAAATGGGCATTACGAATTGATGTTGGACCTCTTAGACTAACACCGGACCTGAGTCCTCCGGACCCCTGATCTGAGCCGATACTCCGGCTCTGGCCAGCTTGACCTCCGCCTGACCTGGCTCTGTCGCTGCAGGTGTGCACCATTGTGGCCGGTCAGCGGTGCATCAAGAAACTGACCGACATGCAGACGTCCACCATGATCAAGGCGACGGCGCGCTCGGCGCCCGACCGCGAGCGCGAGATCAACACGCTCATCAGGAAGGTGTGGGCCGACTTCAACACGGACCCATATGTCCAGGAGTTCGGGCTCAACATTGAGCAGAAAATGATGGACGTTCGGGGCCGTGTCCTGCCGCCTCCGCGCCTCCAGTACGGCGGACGGGTGAGTGTGGAGCGTGGATGTGGTGCGGAGGTGGCCAGGTGGAGTAGGCTCGGGACTGGGTTGGAATCACAGACCTGTCCTGTTTTTGTTGTTGTTATTGCTGTTGTATCGTACAGAGCATTATCCTATGTTCTGTATGACAACAATGCATTATGCCGAGTTTCCGAAGTAGGGTTCCATTTTCTCCGAAGTTCGTGCACTTCTGCGAAGATTTAGCGCGATGAGGTGCATGTCTGCATGGGCTGCCGGGAGAGCGCAGTTGGTGTCCGTGCACGAGCTTCTTGTCACGGTGTGATGCCGCATCCTGTGCCTGTATCGTGGGAGAACCACCGCCCAACTCTTGTCCTCGCTCGCACCTAATGGCGCTTTGTACTGAAAGTCTGCTTTATTGCAACTCATCCGGCTGCGAACACCATGTATTCTGGTATGTCCTGCTTCGGTGTAACTCGGTCACATTCGAGTATCGTGTATGTTGTATCCGGAATATGCAGTCCGTTGTAGCGTATTTTAGCGACGGATGGTCGAATGTGGTCATCAATTGTGAGGCGCTGGTGCAGAGCAACACAAACCCATTATTTGACCGCAGCATCGTGTCATAAATCCTTGGTCGAAGCGTCCTTCAAACCCTAAAAACAACGGCGCTTAGGGCCCTGATGTTCTTGTGTGCATGTGCTTTAACCCACCAATGCGCTATATAATGCAGCGAGGAGCACTGCATTTCCGTCTTTGTACGGGAAACAGGTATCACGTGTCCCCTTATATAATTCAGTGGTTAGCATTTAGTCAGCCTTATCGACCGAGCCTTGCACTTAATGTTGAGGTCATAGATGTGATTGCATGAATACCACTACATCGGCTGTTGCCTGGTGTGACGTAACACTGAAGGTCAGACGACCAATCAGCGGTCGCTGCGCCCTAAATCTCCCGCCGCCGAAGAAAAGGTGGTCAGTCACCGGTACCACGCCCATTTCTGTACTAACGCCTGCTGACCCCGTTTGCCAGACCAAGCAGCAGGCGGTACCACGCCCACTTCTGTACTGACGCCTGTCGGCCCCACTGCGGTCCCCGTTTGAGCAGACCAGGCACCACGCCCACTTCTGGCAACCACGCCCACTTCTGTACTGACGCCTGTCGGCCCCGTTTGGCAGACCAAGCAGCAGGCGGTACCACGCCCACTTCTGTACTGACCCTGTCGCGTCCCCGTTTGCCAGACCAAGCAGCAGGCGGTACCACGCCCACTTCTGTACTGACGCCTGTCGGTCCCCGTTTGGCAGACCAAGCAGCAGGCGGTACCACGCCCACTTCTGTACTGACGCCTGTCGGTCCCCGTTTGGCAGACCAAGCAGCAGGCGGTACCACGCCCACTTCTGTACTACTACCTGTCGGTCCCCGTTTGCCAGACCAAGCAGCAGGCGGTACCACGCCCACTTCTGTACTGACGCCTATCGGTCCTCCCCGTTTGCCAGACCAAGCAGCAGGCGGTACCACGCCCACTTCTGTACTGACGCTTGTCGGTCCCCGTTTGGCAGACCAAGCAGCAGGCGGTACCACGCCCACTGCTGCACTAACGCCTGTCGGTCCCCGTTTGCCAGACCAAGCAGCAGGCGGTACCGAACGCCGGCGTGTGGGACATGCGCGGCAAGCAGTTCTACAGCGGCGTCGAGATCCGCGTCTGGGCGATCGCCTGTTTCGCGCCGCAGCGTACGGTGCGCGAGGACGCGCTGCGCAACTTCACCCAGCAGCTGCAGAAGATCAGCACCGACGCCGGCATGCCCATCATCGGCCAGGTGGGCGGTGTGGGCCGGCTATGGTCGAGTGGGTGGGTGGTGTGGGCAGACTAGTCGGATAGGTGGTTGGTGTGGGCCGGTGTGTAGCCTGGCGTGGTGACGCTGTGGGTCTGCACTGAGGCAGACAAACTTCGACCGCAGTCACGTCGATGGTCGCAAGCACGTCAGCTGAAATTGACAGTTGAGTTGGACGTCGCTCGGGTCAGCATTGTTTAACTGGATGTACCTGTCAGGCGTTTGTGTGCTGACGTAAGTATTACCAGCGTGGCCAGTGCGGTGGCATTCACGCCAAACTGCTATTCTTGGCTAAGCTTTGAAAGCTTGATCTTCATGTGAATCAAGCTCCGGTTGCTTCTGATTACAACCTTCGAGGCAAGCACGCTGCAGCATCAGGTAGAGCCCAGTTCAGCCAAATGCGACCGGTCTGAGCCAGATTGACTTTGTTTCTAGGCGTTATAAATCCATCAGTAATGCTCGCACGATGGTGGACTGGGACGCGCCACTGTGTCCGTTATGCATGCAGAGGATATCTTAAAAACGGGATCGATGGACCGATTTATATAGCACGAAATGGTATCTGTAGCATGTGTGTGGAAAAAAGTAGTCTGGTGGTAAGTTGCCCGTTTCACCATCGAAAGATTGTGGATTCGAGTCTTGCCTGTCGCTACCCTTCGCCCGCGACCAATCGGCGAGAAGGATTGGCGACGCTACATGACTCAACGGTCGACGTGTCGTAAAACCAATAGCCACCATGTGTACCTCGCGTTGTGTTTTGACGTGTCGCCAGTAACCTGGCGTAGTGTGTTCGGCTCGTCCCACCTGCTGCACCTCGGCGTGCACGCTGACCGGAGTACCACTATCGCCGCCAGCCGTGCTTCTGCAAGTACGCCACCGGGCCGGACCAGGTGCAGCCCATGTTCAGCTACCTCAAGTCCAACTTCCAGGGTCTGCAGCTGGTGGTGGTGGTGTTGCCTGGCAAGACGCCCGTCTACGGTGAGGTCACGGCACGATGGGCATCCTTTATCATTGTATGGCGACCTTCTGCTGTCGAGAAAGGTAGCAGGCTGTAGACATCTGGCAGTGGAAGTATTTCAGTTTCATTACATGGTGGTGAATTCAACTGAGGATTGAACTAATGGAGTAACGTATTACCTGCTCGAAGACTGCTGGCATCGAGCTGTTTTAATAAATAGTATTGCATGCCTTGATGCAAAGTGGAGTACATTGAAGTACATTGTGCCATGTGCCAACTCGACCTTTTGTCAGCTAAGCTGATAGGATCAGTTTGTCCAAAGGCGTCCATAAGCACTTGCGCACCTCGTTTACATTGTTGTTATGGTGTTATTTGGGCCACTGGGGTTCCTTGAGCGTTTCCTTATAAATAAATGCATATCAGTTGCCACACCTTGACATTACTTATGGCATCCATGGATGTAAGAATTGGTGGGTCCTGGGCCTAAGGAGAGTGAGTGAAGGTCTATCACCAGGGCTAACGGCGTGCCCTCCTGGAAGTGGCCACCAATTCGGTGCTGATATGGCGGATCTGATCATTAGCTTGCCCTTAATGTGCCTGGTCTGACTAATCCCACTGTAGATAATATGACCAGAGCAGTCGAAGCGCCCGAAATCCCAAATATTCAACCAAAAAATCCCACTGTGACCTGACCCTGGCCTGAAGAATTCTGCTGTAGCTTAACCTGGGTCTGACTGATCCTGCTGTGACTTGACCCTAGCCTGATTGATTCTGCTGTGACCTGACACTGGCCGGGCTGATTCTGCTGTGACCTGACCCTGACCTGGCTGATCCCAGTCTAATTTGACCCGGTCTGACGTGACCCACAGCGGAGGTGAAGCGGGTGGGCGACACCGTGCTGGGCATCGCCACCCAGTGTGTGCAGGCCAAGAATGTCAACAAGACATCGCCGCAGACTCTCTCCAACCTCTGCCTCAAGATCAACGTCAAACTGGGCGGTGTCAACAGCATCCTCGTGCCCAGCATCCGTCCGAAGGTCTGTGACACGAGCCGAGGTTAGCGGCTGGATGTGCGGTGCTGGGCTAACATAGGGTCGATAATTCAGCCTGAAACTACTCGCCTAACGGAGGTTACTATGTCTTGCCTATGTCGGCTACCTGTTGATGAAAGGTTGGTTTGTAATCCAATATAAGGATAGTAAGCGTCAAGGTCCGTTGCTTGATGTTTCGTATCGCAACCGATCGTCGGATCTTATGTTGGGCTTCTGATCCAGGTTTAGACCCCGCCGCTGTTCTGGGTCAGAGCTTGCTTCCAATACCACTACAACCTGACGTCCGTTGTCACATTTACCGTTTGGTTGACGTGGACATTGTTCTAGTTAAGTTGTAATTTGTTAATATCGTCACCAGCACGACAGGCCCCACGAACAGATGATAGTGATACATCCAACAACCTGCTAAGTAACCATGCAGTTAAGTCATAGATTATGCATATCACAAATGAACCATAATCACTAAGGCACATAAGCCAATGTCGGCGTATCAAGCAGTGTCCTGTATTTCTAAAGCTTAAGTGGGAGCCAACACCTAGCAGAAGCATGTGTTTGCCTCTTGAAGCAGAATTTGACTTAGTGAAGTGATTGCCATAGAATGTGGCAGCATTCAACTTGTGGCGATGGCTCATGAAAAGTTGGTCACACCACATTTTGTGGTAAATGTTGTGACATTTATTCAAAACGGATGTTTTTCGAAATTCAGCTTCATTGTGTAAGTCATGTTATTAACGTATTTTGATACTATAGTGGGTTCTGATGTTCTGACGTAGTACGCTACACTCCATAGCACATATTTCCAGGACACTGGTGCCAAGACCATGTTGCTATGCAACGCAGAAATTTCACTGGCCGTTGTTACAAATGTTGGCAGTGTATAGTGACAATTGGATAATGAAATTCCATTTTAAATAAATGTTTTAGGGCACTACATGACCGACTCAGTCGATGCGCCCCTAAGCTCCAAGAACAACCAAATGTTTTAACGCGTTGACTGCCTTGCATGCTAGACACACGAATGACATTCCCACTGGTATTTTATGCAGCTTCAGTCATCCTCCGTCCAATGTCGATTGTTTTATGTGCAACCTCGACTGGACCATGTCTGATGAAATCATAACGCCAAGGATCTCTATTGATTTGATACAGCCTAAAGCTCCGACAGCCGATCACCAAGGACGTCGCCACCTACGCTGACCACCAACCGACCGTTTTGACGTGACGTGTCGTGACATCAGGTGTTCAACGAGCCGGTGATCTTCCTGGGTGCCGACGTGACCCACCCGCCGGCCGGCGACAACAAGAAGCCGTCGATCGCCGCCGTGGTGGGCTCCATGGACGGACACCCGTCGCGGTACGCGGCCACCGTGCGGGTACAGCAGCACCGACAGGTCAGTGTGACGGCTTGTAGCAGCACCGGAAGGTCAGTGTGACGGCTGTGTATCAGCACCGGGAGGTCAGTGTGACGGCTGTGTATCAGCACCGGCAGGTCAGTGTGACAGCTGTGTAGCAGCACCGGAAGGTCAGTGTGACGGCTGTGTATCAGCACCGGCAGGTCAGTGTGACGGCTGTGTAGCAGCACCGGCAGGTCAGTGTGACGGCTGTGTATCAGCACCGGCAGGTCAGTGTGACGGCTGTGTATCAGCACCGGCAGGTCAGTGTGACAGCTGTGTATCAGCACCGGCAGGTCAGTGTGACGGCTGTGTATCAGCACCGGCAGGTCACTGTGATGGCTGTGTAGCAGCACCGGCAGGTCAGTGTGACGGCTGTGTAGCAGCACCGGCAGGTCAGTGTGACGGCTGTGCAGCAGCACCGGCAGGTGGATCGCGCTGACACACATTGATGCTGAAGAAGCCCCAGAGGAGGGCGCTGCATGACCAAGCAGTCGGCGCGCCCCCAAATTCCAATAGCCAACCGAAGCCCTAGGAGGAATGAGAGGTTTCGATGTTCGGCTGGCTTGAGCGCGTTCGTGTGTCGACCTGATCGGGTCCCCTGGACAGTGGACAGCCATGCGGGTCACTCAAACTATTGGGACTTGCCTGTCACGCTTATTTACATGTGAGTCGGTCTTACGCGGAGCCATTTCGGATCACCCTTGAAGCGTGACTCGGAATCACTGGATTGCCAAGTATGTGCCAGGCAGCAGCGGACAGTCATCGTGGTAGTGATGCTGGATAAGCAACAGACCTGCGACTATTGATTTCTGCAATGTTAAAAACGTAGTTCACATGCACACTTAGTCCCGGCTGACCTGGACGCCTCCCGCTCTCTATCTCAGGAGATCATTCAAGAGCTGTCGTACATGGTGCGCGAGCTGCTGGTGCAGTTTTACAAGTCGACCCACTTCAAGCCCAACCGCATCATCATGTACCGGGACGGCGTGTCCGAGGGCCAGTTCCAGCCGGTGCTGCAGCACGAGCTGGCCGCCATCCGCGAGGCGTGCGTCAAGCTCGAGGTGGACTACATGCCGGGCATCACGTTCATCGTGGTGCAGAAGCGCCACCACACGCGCCTCTTCTGCAGCGACAAGAAGGAGCAGAGCGGCAAGAGCGGCAACATCCCGGCCGGCACCACGGTCGACTCGCACATCACCCACCCCACCGAGTTCGACTTCTACCTGTGCTCGCACCAGGGCATACAGGTGGGTGGCGCGGGGTCGGGGTCAGTGTCAGTGTGGCACGGCCTGCTCAGCCCCGGCCCGCCGGTACAGCGGCGGCTCGGTAAAGCGCGGGCGAACGAGACGCGGCGTATTCGCGCCCTATCGACAGATGTCGCGTCGGGCACTTCACCGCCGGTACAGATGGGGTGCACTGGTCGCCCAAATGTAGTAGTCGTGCAGTCTGGTTGTGTCGGCAGCCATGGTGAAGGCGCAGATGGAGGAACGACCACATGTCACTCGTGTGACCCGCCCAATCACGGGAGAGGTGATGAGTAGTGGCAGATCAGGGAGTGTGGAGAGCCCCTGGCCTGCTCATAGCCAGACACTACCACCACTATCTCGCTAGTTGGGTGGTATATTACCAGTGCAGTAGATCAAACCAAAATAGCAACCATCACTATCGCCTGCTACAGAGTCCAACCTCATATGACCAATGCAGTCGATGCGCTCCTAAACCACAACACAAGAGCCCGGCCTCTGAATCCCCCACACAAGTGCACGTTCCGCGTCAGCTATTTCCTTCCGCCACGAAGCCTCACCGCCCCTCTCGGCCGCAGGGTACATCTCGCCCCAGCCACTACCACGTGCTGTGGGACGACAACCGGTTCGACTCTGACGAGCTGCAGCAGCTAACCTACCAGCTGTGTCACACGTACGTGCGCTGCACGCGCTCGGTCAGCATCCCGGCGCCAGCCTACTACGCCCACCTGGTGGCGTTCCGCGCGCGCTACCACCTGGTGGAGAAGGAGCACGACAGGTGAGGACCGCTGGATGGGACAGGTGATGATTCCACTCGCTCTTTGTCGCTTGTCCCTACTCAATTTGGTAGTTTGGTTCTGCCTGTTCAGGTCACTAAATCTTGCCGCGAAATGAGAGACCATGTATCTTATTTGGGACTCCCAGTGAAGCTTTGCTTCAACATGTTGGATCTGTTTGCAACTTTCATTCGTATTCGGCCAGACTGGAGCGGGTCTGAGTTCATTTTCATTAGAGTGGAGGGAGCCAGACAAATATGTCACAACCCCTCATGACATAATGTGAAAGGGCGCTGAGTTTATGGCCAACACAGTCGATGCACCCCTAAGCCTAAATATCCAACCAATTTCATAACGTGATAGGATAAAGTTTGGGCAAGAGATGATGTTGGCAGGTGAACACCTCATCTGCTGACAGGTTTGCGATGATGCAGATGCCAGTAATCGGTCATTGTACTAGTGTCACTTCTGTTGTACGTTGTGTAGTGTGGTGAGATCAATCCATGATGTCGATACTGTTTGCGGATATTCAAATCAAGTTCCTGATAGTTGTCGTTTTCCGCTTAAGTTTATGAATTCTAGGACGTAATGCGGCGCTGTAGGTCCAGCCGACTGCGAGGCGGCGTGTCTGACGGGCTGTGCCATGTGTTGCAGCGACCCGACCTACCACTCGTCCTGCTCGGGCGAGGGCTCGCACCTGTCGGGCAACTCGGACGACCGCACACCGTCGGCCATGGCTCGCGCCGTCACCGTCCACCATGACACCAACCAGGTCATGTACTTCGCCTGAGCGCCGCCGCCGTCACACTGGCGCCACCGGCGTTAGGCGGCCGCTCGCCCGCGCCCAATAGGATAAATTTGTACATAGTGTGAGAGACGAGTCGCCGAGATCGACGCAGGGTGCTGCCGGAGGCGAGGGAGAGCTCTTCGGCTGGGCGGCGCGTTTCAGGGCGGCCCGGCCGCCGCGCGGCTCCCTCGCTGTCGCACGCTCTCTCCGTCTCGCTCCGTTGCTCGGGGAGGCGTGTGCGCCCGGTGTGTGGCGGTGCGCGCGCGCTCCTCTAGTCAAGGCGGCGTGCGTCAGCGCGCAACGCGCAATCTTCCACTTTGCCTGCGCGGCCGCGCCACGGCGGGTCGTCCGCGCGAGCCGCTGCGCTGCCATCGAACCACTGGCCGTGCCGCCGCCCCCCCCCAAATACGAGTAGTCTGTGTCAGTCCGTCTGCGCGCGCGCGCGTTTTGTAATGTGCTCGACGCCGGCCGGGAGCGGCGTCCGTCGTGCTCACTGTCGCCTTCGTCCGAGTCGGCCCCGGCCGCTGCCCCTACCGTCCCCACTGTCTCCACTGCTCTCCACTCCACACCATGCACTTGCCCGTTCGTTACATGCAGCTGGGAAACTGAGCTGACAATTCGTCAGCTGGGCTGACAGCTCGACAGCTGAGCTGACAGCTCGACAGCTGAGCCAACAGATCGGCAGCTGAGCTGACAGCTCGACAGCTGAGCTCCTCCGTCCCGATCACGGTCTTCTCAGATCCATCAAGAGCACCTTTTGCTGGGTTGCCACCCACACCGTCTACAGTCCCATGCTACTCACCAGGACCGCCACCCCCGCGCTCTGCTCCAAACCGCCTCTTCCCGGGCTCTCGACTCGTGAGGCCAGTCTTCGAGTCCCTGTTGTCTTGTTCCTTCTCGTCGAGACCCGATGTGCTCCCCACCACTCGTCTCCCATTCTCCCTTCCAAACGGATCCCATGGCAAACCAAAGACAGTACGTTTTGATACGGTAGTTTTTGAGGAGTTGCGCCAGCAAGACAAGGACTGCCAATCTCGTCATCGATGGTACATTCTATATGATTGGCGTTCGTCGTGTTTTAATACGGAGTTGTGTGCGTGGTCTGTAGTCGCTGCGGTGCGGTATGGTGTGCATTTGTGTTGAGCGCGTGCCTGCTTTAGTGTGATTCGCACGCCCTTTGCTCGCGGGTAGGACGCGGACTGTGCTTAGGCCGTCCGCGGGCCGTCCGAGATCGCCATGTATCCAGGGTGAAGGGGTCGCCTGGTGGGCGGGGCGGCCCCGGCCGCGACTAGTTCCGGCGCCGCGTTGCCTAACGTGCAAACTGCCAGATAGACGTGTTTCGTTGTGTGCGTGTGTGCAGACCAGCCTTGCACCGTGTTGTGTTGTCCGACGGGCGGCCCGGTGCCGTCGTCCGTCCGTGCGTCCGTCGGACGGAGGGCCGACGGCCCGGTCCCTGCGGCGGGCGCCGACCGTCCCCGTCCCTCCGTTATAGTGCTGCGATGCGGCTGGGGTTGGCTGGCGCGCCGTCTGCCGCCGGGCCCCAGCCGCGTCCGCCGGCGGCGGGCGCTAGCTGTCATTCGAGTACGTTTTGTAATCAGGCCTGACAATTGATTAACTTCGGTAGCTCGCTGTCCAGCGGTGACAGCGCGCGCGCGCTCTCGCGCCCGCGCCAGCGCTGTGTGTGAGTATTCCATATTGTGTGTGCGCGTGACTCGTGTGACGGTGCCGGCGGCGCCGCCGGCCGGTCATATCAGCCGCTCGCCGCCGCCACATATCCCACCCGCTCCCCTTCTCTCCCCGTCAGTACCACAGCGGCCAGCAATACGGCGCGGCGGCGGACGCTGGCGAGGACGGCGCCGGCGCGACATATCTGGAGCGGCGGGCGCGGCGGCGGCCGGCTCCGGCGCCGCCGTCACGCGGCCGCACTGCACTGTAGAGAACAATAACGGCATTGTAGGGAACTCGAATAAATGGACGACAGTCGCCGCCGCCGAGTTTGTCGCCCCGCCGGACAGCTGCGAGTTGTCGGCCGCCGCCGGACGGGGTTTTCGGTCGACGCTTGGTTTGCGTGAGACGGGGGCGGCGCTGGTGCAGCGCTGCTGTACACCCCAATGCGCGTGAAGCAGTGGAACCAAATGTCAGGCTGGCGGTGTGCGTGTCCTGGCTGAATACAGACAGACAGGCGGGGAGAGAGAGAGAGAGAGAGAGAGAGAGAGAGAGAGAGAGAGAGAGAGAGAGAGAGAGAGAGAGAGAGAGAGAGAGAGAGAGTTGCCGTACCGGATCAGTATGGGTGATATCTGCAGTTCGATGGCGACGAGGGTGCGGCTTTGCCAGTGGCAGTGCTGGGCGGTTACAGCCGGCAGCTGCGGCATGACGCATCGCAGCCGGCCGCGTGCCTGCTCTGGCCGGGGCGCCGGCCGGCCGTCTGCCTGCTCTGGCCGGGGCGGCCGGCGGCAGGTGGCTCCTTCACTCACGGGCGTCGTCAGGCCGCGCTGTCGGCTGCTGAGGGAAGATTGAGCCTCCTGCACCAACCAGCCCGACCTCACGTGGTCAGAAGACTGGCTGAAGAGATGCTCACTGACACACTAAACATGATAAAATATCTAAACGCCGTCGATGGAGACTTCACGTGGAGCGCTGCCAAGAGCTTCGCGTGACTCGGGTGGAGTGTCGGGGAGCTAAAGGGCACGCGCTTGCAACGGCTTTGGTGCCGCAAACAACCGGCGCGAATTATGTGGCCGTTCAAGGACGCTCGTGGCCGCGCGGTGTTTGGTGTCGGCAGTAGTAACCTCACGCTTGTCGGCTCGTTTTACGGAACAGCGAACTGAAGCCGGCACGAAATACCGTCGCGCGTGCCTAGTGGCCTCCATGGGTAATCGAGGACGGCCGTGCTCTACCAATTGGTGTCCATGTACAATCGAAGGCGGCCGCGCTGTACCAAGTGGTATCCATGGGTAATGAAGACGACCGTGCTGTACCAAGTAGTATCTATGGGTAATGAAGACGACCGTGCTGTACCAAGTAGGGGGACGAGTAGTTTAGGGGTAAGTTGCTCGTCTCACAATCGAAAGGTTGTGGGTTCAAGTCTCGCCTGTCGCTACTCTTCTCCCGCGACCAATCGGCGTGAGAGATTGGCGACGCTACATGTCTCAACGATCGATGTGTCGTAAAACCAATAACCAACCTGTACCAAGTAATATTCATGGGTAATGAAGACGACCGTGCTGTACCAAGCGGTGTACATGGGTAATCGAATACGTGGGTTGGTAATGTGCAGTAGCAGTAGGGCTGATAATGACCAGTAACATACTAGTACGTCCTGCTGCTCAGAAGGCCAGCGCACCTCAGAAATGCGCCACTACTCACACTGCCCCGAAGCGAGGCTATTCATCTCGTGCACCGATGACATCAGGATCTTTGTCCGGCGACTGAGTCACGCTGACCTTAGGTTCACGTCCTGGCTGACACGCGGCTGACCACAGCGCGGCTCACGGGAAAGGAATGCCGAGGATGGTGCTCTGGGCGACGCCCAGCGGGAACTCCTGCGCATCGGAGCGGACGTTCAGGGTATCTGGAGAGTGCGCGTCATAAGAGCGATGGGTCTGTGCGCACTTTGGCGGTAAAGTCGGGCGCACTTGAGGTGGCGCAGGAGCCGCAAACTAGATTCGTGAAGAGTGTTATGTACACGATAACTAAACCTGAGCAGCCAGCCAGATGAGCGGCGCGGTCGTATGCGATGCGGTTGCAGCATTTAAAAAAAAAATGAAGGTGACCAACATGTATACTTCAGCAAGATTCCTGTTGCATCTGCGGAGGCACCAATGCGAAATGGTGTAACATCACTTGCGTATGGAAGCTAATTATGCCAGTCGTGATGATATGGTCTCGATTCGTTCACTAGTGTAAGTACTTCCTAGTACATACTCCAGGATCTTTGGCGCTATTGTCATGAAATTGTCGATTGTGCCCGATCTGGAACGGCTTGACATGTTTTATTGTTCGTTATTTTGAGTCTCAGCTCATCGATTTTCCTGTAGCCTTGGTAGAAACAAACGCAGATCGTTGCTGAATCCTGCTTAGTATTTTATGTTGCGTTAGTTAACGAGTGGGATGCCCTTGGTGGCGACTGGAGGCTTACTCGTATGGTTAGGGATAAGTCCTGTTCCCGGTTAACGACTGCTCGTACACGGAAAGTTCTTTATCAGTATAACGGGTAGGGGAAATTGGGGGGATACCGGAGACCAGTTAGCATCGGACACCTCAATTTCTTCACATTGACAACCCTGACGAGATGTACTGAAGTATAATTATCAACACCGTCGCGCTCTTCATCCATTCCGCTTGATGCCCGGACGTGCGGTTACTAGGTCCTTCGATGGAAAAAATATACACTAAGTTCTTAACGGTTGCAATTTTATATTTTGATGTGATTGGACCTATACTGAGGCTTCGTTTGTGATGTCTGTATTTGCGTTAGAACGTATTAACTGTAACAATTATGATTCATCCAAGCCTTACTTGACATGTAAAACATCGCTGACTCTTCAGGATCACAGGCCGCTCACGCTGGTGCGGTATTTTTAGTATCGAACCGCGTGCTATTGTCATGTCCGATACCACCTGATAGTGGTTTAATCAGTGGGCGCTACATAACCAGTAGCAGTTGATGCGCCCTTAACCCCAAATAATCAATCAATCAATCAATAGTGGTTTAATCAGCGGTGGTTGACGGAATCTGAACATATCGCGCATCACTAAAGGATCGAGCTTCAGTTAGGGAGTGGTGGAAGCGTAATCTTCAGGGCATGCCATTTCACCGAAATGACTGAAATTTACTGCTGAAAATTTGTTGAGCGGCGAATGGGAGGGGGAGGGCGCACTCAGTCTCCCGCAGGGACGCATTTTGCACTCGGAGGGGCGCCCTTGGCCAACAAAGGTCGTTGAGATGGGGGACTAGGTGCACTAAATTCCACTCAGAGGGTCATCTTCGGTTGAAGAAAAATAATCATGGGAGGTCGCGGTTTACCTCACCTCAGACAATGTGTAATGATGTTGAATGGGAAGGTGAGAGACAGTAACGGCAAATGATGTGACAGCGTGGAGCTGATGTTGGTGTGATGTTGGGAAATGTTCTGAAAACAAAATGTGTTCCATTGAACTTCAAAGCATGACTGTAAATGCGGGGTACGGGAATTATGAGACAACTTGCGAGTATTTAGAGGAAAGAGGTGATGTTTTGCAAGAGATACAACCGAAGTGTTCGGGGGGAGTCCACCGATGGCAGTGGATTCTCGTTTGGGTCAGGGGGCAGCACTCATTTTCAACTCATTTTATGCCACGGAATGCCTAGGGTTGATGTTAAGATTAACACCCTTTTCGAGGAAAAGCTACCTTTACCGCCGAGGCCTCCCCCTCATCCGCCACTCCTGGTCTCCACGCCATTTGTGTACGGGATTAGGGTTAGTTTCGAGGCGCTCCGAACCATGGAGGTCATTTGCGCCGCCTGTACAGTGAGTGGATTTTGCAAACAGATGTAAGGAAATTAAATGTACATTTACGTTAAGGGAGTGTTACGTTGTAGTGTATGTGGCGCTATGGCGCTGAAGGCGGATACTGGGCGAAGGACATCTGTCGGATGTTTAGTGCTTTAGTTTGCTTTATTCCTCCACGAGATAATCTGTAGTTCAGGCGGGGACGAGGAAGTTGACGAGGAAGTTGTTTTTGCCAGGGTGCCGGCATAAGCCTACTCTTATTGAAGAGCAACGAGGGATCCTTACGTGCAGATAATGAGGTAATTGTCCGCACCGCCTATCACGCCGGCTACCGCGTGTCAGTGATTAGTAGTGGTTAGTAGCAGCATGCATTCATGCAAGGTTGGATGTGAGGTTAGTACGTTGTTTTGCCGGTAGGCTCATCTACGTCCGATGGCACCTCTGGGCAAACGTTTTACGTTACAAATTGCAAGTCAAATCGGCTCATCTACGTCCAATGGCGCACTTGTGGAAACGTTTTAGCACTATGCTAATTTTTAAGGCAATTCGGCTCATCTACGTCCGACGGCACCGCAAGGTAGCCATTTATTTCTAATGGGAAATCGAATCGGCTTATGTACGTCCGATGCCATTCGTGAATGGCTATTTACGTTATTTCTATATGAGTGTATGTACGGGCATGCAGTGCGTGTTGGAGTGAGTGTTGGTGATGTGGAGCCTACAATGCTCCTGCTAGCGTGGCAGTGTACAGATAGCCAAATATTAATTGAAGGAGTTGTGTGTGCTTGTCACCCAGAAGCGATGGAATCGAGAGGATGATGCCCTCTTTTTAGCAGGCCTTATACGGCTGCCTTTCAGCGTCAAAGCTACTAGAGTATCAAATCTGTTTACTTGTCTGTGTGTTCGATTCCTGGAATGCTGACGTGACCCGGAATCCAGAGGAAGGAAAGTTGTTTACGTTTCGGGCCACCGCTTGTTGGACTGGATCAATATGAATATGGAAAGTCGTGGACTGGATATGGACAATATGGACGGGATATGGGCGGTCGTGCGTGTTCCTAATTGACTGAACCATGGCCTGTGGGTGTGAGTGTCAGTGTGACAGTGTCGCTGTGTGTGTGTCCGTCGGTAATCAGCCGTACAGCATCAGACTACCAAACTCAATTTTTGGCAGCCTCAACTCTTGACTTCTCCATTCCGCACCTAGGTTTTCGCCCCGCTCTCCTGACCACATTGTTTGCCGCCACACCGCCGTGAGTGCGTTCGCCCCCCCCCACATCGCACCAGGTCTCATCCCGCGGCGTTCCCACTAAGCGGTGGGCATCAGACGCGCTCAAATAGCTTACCATGCAACTGACTGCATGTGCGGTAAGCGCCGCATTACGAAGCGGAATCTCCGCATGGCAAACGAGTCTCGAGGCAACGGCCGCGCCGACGGTGCGACGGACGCTGCCATGGCGACTGCCGTTCAAATCGCGGCGGCCCGTGTCGCTCGGCGGCCGCCGACGTGATCGCGCCGGCGCTGATGGAGCGTTGAAGCGTTGTCGCGACGTGTAGCGGCACTTCCACGGGCGCTATCGTGAAAACAGGCTCCGAACTAATCATATGCCCGTTGCGTCACATTATGGAAACCGCCGTGGTGAATGTCCGATACAATTGGCGGAGTATCGAGAGGAAAAGACGGATGTAATGTGTTGTGTACATTGTAAGATATATATATATATATATATATATATATATATATATATATATATATATATATATATATATATATATATATATGTATATACATATGTATATATCTATATATATTCATATGTATATATATATATACAGATATATAGATATATCTATATATATATATATATGTATAGATATATGTCAGATGCATACATGCAACATGTATCCATCTGACATATACCGCACCCATGTCGTGTGAGTCGGATTGGTGGAGCACGATTACATACCACAACGGTGGTCGTCTCCTTTGTGACGTATCCGGAACTGAGTTCCACCAACCAGCGTGGCTGCTGTCAAGTGCGTGACAGAGCCTCGACATGGACCTGACCTTCCCGCCAGCGTGCTGAGAACTGCACAATTCAACCTCGGTCCTCCGACACCAAACTGTAATCGCCTTCACATCCTGGACCTGACAAGAGGTATGCACTTCTGAGCTGTGTGACATTAGGGATCAGAAACAACGTGAGAGACGTGCATTTTTATTTATCAAATAGCCTGTGCCCGTCGCGTCGAAGACAAATGTGTTCATCGATGCATAGGTTTGTTGTTTTAGCATCAAATTCCACGCAACAAAAGCATGCTTTGATGAGTTGCAAGTCCGCAGGTGTCGCTCTACATCAGATGTGTTGACGTCTGATCCGTGATATTATATCGTATTTTACTGAGTGTTGTAGCTATTTTGGTTGGATTTGATCCGAATGGCGACGAAACAAGCAAGACAGACAGACTTTATTGAGGTCATCCACAATTGACTTGTGGCTATTACGACATCGCGTGAAATGGATAAAACAACACAGCACAAAAGGTAAAAAGAGGGTCAAAATCACAGAATACAAATTTAAAAAAGTCATAATAAAAAAATGACAGCAAGTCGAGCAGTTTATCAGTCCGGCACGGGCGGCACGTCAAGTAGATACTCCCGTAGGTGGCGACCAAAGATCGTCACGGGAAGTCGCGTCAGCTCAGGTGGCAGTGAATTGTACATGTGGAGACTCAGGTTCGATGCCATCGTGTAGGCTCAGTGCCGTCCCTTCAAACTGAGCACTGCCACGTTAAACTGAGTACTGCCACATCCGACTGAGTGCTACCATGCCAGACTGAGTACTACCACAACAGACCGAGTGCTGCCACGTCAGACTGAGTACTGTCATGCCAAACTGAGTGCCGCCACATAATGTTGAGTACCGTCACGTCAGACTGGGTATTGTAACGTCAGACTTAGTACCGTCACATGACACTCAGTACTGTCACGTGACACTGAGTACCGTTACTGGATACTGCCACGTTGGCTGAGTACCCTCATGCGACATCAGATCCGCCATGTTGGTATGCTGGGTGTGTCACGAATTATTTTGAGCGTGAGACGAATTATTCGTGCCGATGCACCACGTGGGAGGACACTTACACGGTGGTGGTTTTATCGCCCGTCTGACTTCACACGACGCTGCTGGGTGCTGACGTCTGCAAGAGATGAGCGTCTGAGGTGAGAGACCACTATATTAGACGAGGCGGTGGTGAGCGCCTGTACATCTAGGTCATCCCTGGCACTGCAGGCGTTTGTGTGACCTGGGTATGTGCTGGAGCACATGGGCCCATTCGGACGTTATCGTCCCACCGTGCTAGGAGTTCTGTAATTTATGTCTGGCCAGCAATTATTACTTAAGTAAAAGTAGGTCTTATACTTTAAATCGATGTGTCTGGAACGGGGAAGTATTTCTGAAATTGGAAACTGTTGCTGGGTGGCAAAGTATAGCATGCTAACGCAAACCCATCAATGTATCTTTTGCTTGAAAAAAATTGAACACATGTTGCATGTGATTTTAATTAACGAAAACTCTGGCTTGTCTTCAAACATCAATTTTCTAAGTATATGCATATTCTGACCGAGGATCATCGATGAATAGGGTGGGACTTCAATTCGTACAGTGCGCAAAAAAGATCGCAATTGCGGGAGGGCGTGTGCGTGCTGTGCGGCGGCGGCGCCCGCATGACGTCAGGAAGACAGTCCGTCCGTCTCCCCTTCCTTAGGCAGTGATCCGAGCCACAATGGTGTCCAGGCGTCAGAGCGCTGATGGATTTATCAACGATCCAATTTGGCTCATTGTCAATCTGGGAAAGCACCACTATATGGTGCACGGCCAGAAAGGCTACCTCAAGAGGCTGAAGTCCGGGCTTTGGCCTGATGAGGGGATAACCCCAGAATGATTTTGACTGCCAATGAAGCGACTACAACCAAAAGTTAATATGATATTAGCGACAGCACCCAACATTGAGCAAACTCCGTGTACGCACACCGCTCAGACCGAGATGGAGCGTGTTGTATTCCGAAAGTTCAATAAACAGGTACACTTTCAGGGATGGGTTTCCAATTCAATATCAACACAAAGACGTCAGAGATGTGGGCATTCATAAAGGAAACTTCAGCTTAAATTGCGAGTGGAACTTCCTCGCGATCCGACACGACAGAGGACCTTGTAACGGGACTGACGTCACAGTGAAGTAACTAACCGCGCACGCCAAGTATCGAACCAAATATTAACTCCATAGGTTATGCTTGAGCTCTGCTCATCTTCTATACCGAGTGAGTGCACACACGTGTTGTTAATTAAGCAAGTATTTTAATGGCTTTAACTAACACGCGTTATTTTGTTGCGTTGTCGATGATGCATATCGAAAATACGCAATCATAAGACTGCTTATTTTTCACTGATTCACTCTAAACCACGAGAGATGCTCAAATCAAGTGCTTCACTGAAATATTTGTATGCAAGATGCACATCTTTGTGCATTTACTGTACTTCGCTATATTATAGCAGATATTACTGCTACAAGTGTTCTTCGAATCGTGTTCTACGATAATGGGTATATCTGTTTGCGAAGTTATTGTGATAAACTTTCCCACTAGCCAGTGGTGCACCTTTCTCCAAAGTAACGACGATATGGACGGGTAGTAGAAAAATGTTTTATCTTTCAGTATTTTCAGTTAACACTAGCTTTATGACAAATGTAAGCAGTATTGGAATGAATGTGATCAACTGGTCCTCCAAAGTACCGAAAGCTACATCCTGGCCACCCGTGCACAGGCTTAGGTGACCCAGCTGTTGTAATTATTCCCTTCTCCTTCATCGAAAGCAAAACTTGTGAAGCACCTTATTTAGCAATGTGGCTTACATTATCTGTGAGATAACACGATAATTGGCACCATTTACTATCTCTCTTTCTGAAGCATAGTTGCGTTTATGATCTAAAATTGGCTAGAGGGTGTATCCTCAAGGAATCGAGCTCACTTCCATCGAACAAAAAGATATCGATCGAACGGCCGCTACATTCACCAAGCGTTTCTCGTGGCTGCCAAAACGATGAAAGGTACAAAGAACTACCACCCACCCGTTCAGGTGGTTAAAGGACTAGTGTAGCGGTCTTCGGAAGCTCCGGTAGCGTATCATAAATGATGTTATAATGTTTTGTGATTCAAAAAGACATCTACCCATTTGAAAGATGAACGTGGGAACATAAAATCGAACAGAAACATGAGTAAGTACGAGACTGCGTAGTATGATTTCATGAAACTAAAGTGGATCCAACAGGTTTAAACGCCCATTTTTTATTGTGCGAAGCTGAATTCAGACCGTTCCAGCTCTCTGGATCCTTTGCGGAATGGTCAGCAGCCAAAGGTAAGACGACGTACCGTCTCTCCAACGTGGACCGCCCAATAGCCCGGGCGCTTCCGCTCGACCTTCCTCGCTCGCACGATGCCACGTTCACGGATTTTTTGCACTCTGTTCGAGTTAAGGTCACATACTATTTATTGATGAAACCAGGATAAAATCCAGCGTCGTAAATCAATGTTGAAAGAAAATCTAGACGTTAGATAGTTATACACAATCGACCTTTTATGCACTGACAAAAAATAGTTCTGAAAATCTTTTTAAAACATACTGGTACGAGTATGTCCAAGTATGGTATTTTGTTACCCCGTAACAGTTTTCGGATCTGAAAAATATTCCCCCATTCCACAGATACCCATAGCCTAAAAGAATCTGTTCGTGTAATGACGTCAAATAATTTTCACGCCACCACGCAGGACAAACCGATGGTCAGAGAGATCTGCAAGTCTGATAATCGTGTTCGAGGCCTAAGATAACGTCATAGACCAAATATAAGCAAAATCTGAGGGTATCGAGTGTTGAATTGCTCCCCCCCCCTTCTCTCCACCGATTGAGTTGTCATGGAATGACGCAGTACATGTGACGCCTGTGAGTGGTGCCGACCTTCAGTAGTGTGCCAGCCGCGCACCGGCAGAATCTGTCAGCGGGGAGTGGTTTGAAAACAGCGGCAGATCCAGTATTCTCATCTGGGTGGCCCCGTTGGCGGAAGCATTCGTTGAGTAAGGGAGGAGTATGCGCGAACATTCTGGGGGGACGCTTTTTTCGGTACAAGAAGCGCCTTGTCCTTTGAAACGGGTGTTTGAGCTGACACGCCATTGAAAGGGGGGGAGGGTGAATTCGAGCTTCTTCCGGCTCGATGGGCACCACCCTTCCATGAGGGGGGCAAATGTCCATGGTGCTCCCTGTATATGCTCTGTGTGAAAATAATGCGTGAGGGTGATGGCCAAAGTCAAAACTGACAACATATTCCGCTAGGAATATGTTGTCAGTTTTGGCAACATAAGGGACGCGGACATTTCCCTTATGGTGTCAAAACTGACAACATAATGGAAATGTCCGCAACTGTGGATTATATGTGAATAGATTGCGCATCTTTTGAAATTCTGTAAAACGGTTTTCGCTTCGCACGAGAAGGTGGCCGTGGATGGGCTACCTCGTATATTCTCTTCACTAAAATAATTATCATTTTTCGTTTAACACCCACGAGCATGAGGCATGGACGTTTGAACGCAAGACATGACGAAGTTTGAAGTTCAAGTTTTTTTAATCGTTCGCCAAGCCTATTTTAACGGTATTGCGGTTGTTTCCATCGTGTCGGATCCTCCAATTAATGAGTGCGTTCATCTATAAGTATCGGATCGTAATGTTTCAATAGTTATACTTGAATTAACTCAAATTACTCTGGATGGTTTCAGACGGTCGGGAGTGTCAAAAGCAGGTAGCAATCCTGCACACCAGGTGGAACTTTTCCGATCATTTGTGCCACAGCCAGCACCATCCCCTCCCTCTTCCACTCCCCCGAACATGTGCAAAGTTGTACCCCCGGTGAACACCATGTTCCTGTGGAGACACGCTTGCTGTCCACAGAAGCACTGTGTATCCCCTCCCTCTTCCACTCCCCCGAACATGTGTAAAGTTGTACCCCCGATATACACAATGACCAATCACTTGGGCTACAGCTAACACCATCCTTCCCCCTCTCCCACTACACCGAACATGTGTGAGGTTGCGCCCCCAATAAGCACAATGTTCCTAGGTGGACCTCTATTGGGTCACAGCCAACACCATACCCCCCTCTCCCATCTCTCTCTCTCTCTCTCTCACTCACTCACTCACTCACTCACTCACTCACTCACTCACTCACTCACTCACTCACTCACTCACTCTCTCTCTCTCTCTCTCTCTCTCTCTCTCTCTCTCTCTCTCTCTCTCTCTCTCTCTCTCTCTCTCTCTCTCTCTCTCTCTCTCTCTCTCTCTCTCTCTCTCTCTCTCTCTCTCTCTCTCTCTCTCTCTCTCTCTCTCTCTCTCTCTCTCTATCTATTTATATATATATATATATATATATATATATATATATATATATATATATATATATATATATATATATATATATATATATATATATATATATATATATATATATATATAATATATATATATATATATATATATATATATATATATATATATATATATATATATATATATATATATATATATATATATATATATATATATATATATATATTTTTTTTTTTTTTTATATATCTCTCTCTCTCTCTCTCTTCTCTCTCTCTCTCTCTCTCTCTATCTCTCTCTCTCTCTCTCTCTCTCTCTCTCTCTCTCTCTCTCTCTCTCTCTCTCTCTCTCTCTCTCTCTCTCTCTCTCTCTCTCTCTCTCTCTCTCTCTCTCTCTCTCTCACACACACACACACACACACACACACACACACACACACACACACACACACACTTCCCCGAACATCTGGGAAGTTCTACCCCCACTATACACAATGCTCCTGTGAAGACCCGCTTGCCATGTCCGGCTTCCCATTTGATGTATCTGGAGCGGCCTCGCATGGAGTTGGGCGCCGCGTGACACCAATCCACCCGGCGGGGAGCGGTGGAGGGGAGCAGAGGGGCGCGTCGGGCCGGCGTGCCGTCACTACTTCCCATCACTCTCGGCGCAGTCACCGGTGGCCGCCGCTGCGTCCGGTCATCACCACCTCGTCCGTCCGCCGCCGGACCCCGTTGACCCTGGGTCAGCCGACCGGTCATCACCACCTCGTCCGTCCGCCGCTGGACCCCGCTGACTGGTCATCACCACCTCGTCCGCCGGATCCCACCGACCTGGGGTCAGCCGACCTGAGGTCACGGCAGCCGACCCGACCCGCGGCCGCACCAGGGCCGCCACTGCGTCCGGTCATCACCACCTCGTCCGTCCGCCGCTGGACCCCGCCGACTCGGGGTCAGTCGACCCGCGGCCGCATCCGGGCCGCAGCCGCCGCGCGCGCCCGCCCGCCGGACAGGTGCGCGAGCTCCCGCCGTGACGTCACCGCCGGGCCTCAGCTGTTTTGGCGGGAACGTGACGACGAGCCGTTGGGCGGCGGCGGCAGTTGCGCGCCGGTGCCCGGCGAGGGAGCGGCGTCGCGTTCTGAGCGGAAGTGACGGCGGCGGAGGGGACCGGGTCGGCGGGGCGACAGCGGCGTCCGGCCAGTCGGACGAGTACGTCGGCGCCGAGCGCGGCGCACGCGAGCAGTGGGACCGGCGCCAGCCGCGGCCGGCCGCGCCGCACGCGCCGCCCGTGACCTTGGTGTGCCCAGTGTCCGTTGTTTTATTGGGAGGGTCGTGGGAGCCGGGTTTTGAATCTGGCCGGCCGCCCGTCACGCGCTCTCGTGCCGACAGCGGGCGAGCTGTGCCGCCGCCGCCGCTGACGAGCGCCGCCGGTCGGCCGACGGCGCGCGGCGCACTCTTTGTTCGCGCAAGCCTGCAAAAAGTCGTCTTCGAATCGGCGCTGCGCTCCGGCAAGCAACAGCTCGATTGTCGGAGAGCGATATCCGACCAAGCAGGTGGGTGGTGGCTGCGACTCGTGCTCGCGCCGGTCGGCCGGCCGGACGGAGACGCCGCCGTTTCGGCTGAGAGTCGTCGTCCGCCGTCCGGTGAGCAGCGGCTCAGGCGGCGTCCGCTTCGGCCCGCTGTTTTTGCATGATTTGCGGGTTGTCTACTCGACCTCGGTTCAACTCGAGACGAAGTGGCATTGGTGGTTGTGTCTGGCGGGTCGAGACCGTGCCTTCGCCAGCCTGATGGAGTGGGTGGCTACTTTGAAGCTCGATGTGCTACGTCATGGCGCCGAGTCGAGTGTGATTTCGTGAGTGTCGCATCTATCCAAGCGCGAAACGGGACGGTCGGGGGCTCGGGAACGTCGACAGGGCGAGCGCAAGTGAATTCGCAGCACGAGATCTTGCCGGCCGAGGGCTCGGCGTCCGGGAGGTGCACTGCTCTGGTGGCCGTCGGTCCGTCTGTTCGGGCGTTGTATTGCCGTGCTGGCCGTCCGTCCGTCCGTCCGTCCGTAATACCCCGTGTTGGCCGTCCGTTCGTACTACCCTGTGCTGGTCGTCCGTCCGTCTGTCCACACTACCCCGTGTTGGCCGTCCGTCCGTCCGTTCGTACTACCCTGTGCTGGTCGTCCGTCCGTCTGTCCACACTACCCCGTGTTGGTCGTCCGTCCATACTACTCCGTCCGTCCGTCCGTCTGTACCACCCTATGCTGACCGTCCGTCCGTCCGTCTGTACCACCCTATGCTGGCCGTCCGTCTGTACCACCCTATGCTGGCCGTCCGTCCGTCTGGCCAGTGTACTGTCGCGCTGACCAGCCGGTCGTCCGTCCGTCCGTCCGGCCGTCCGTCCGTACGTCCGTCCGTACGACCCCGCGCCGGCCGAGTGTTCGCGCTGCTAATTCCGCTCACGTGCTCGCTCTTCCAGGCGAGCTGCAGGAATGCTGAGAAAAACGCCGGCGGCGGACCGGGCGAAAATACGCGCGTGCAACAGAGCACTGCCGGCCAGTGCCTGCCGAGGCGGCGCGCCGCCGGCCGTCCGCCTGTCGGAGCCTCGTGTGCGCGCGCCGCGCTGCTGGTGACGCGCCACGTCATCGCACCGCCATGCTGAAGCACATCGCCGCCGCCAACGGCGGCACCATGGAGCGGCGCGCCAACGGCGACGTGCGGCCCAACGGCGGGCCGCAGCCGGCGCCGCGGCTCAACGGCACGCTGCCCAACCGCTCCAACTACGCGCAGCACGTGCACAACCACTCGCTGCGCCACGCCGGCGGCCACGGCCCGGCGTTCAACGTGAGCGCCTACAGCACCGTCAGCAAGCACTCGCAGACGAGCAGCAGCGTCAGCCCCGGCCAGACGGCCACCACGCGCACCACGGGCCTCGACCAGTCGCGCGACCAGTCGCTGCCCAACGTCGACGTGTCGGCGCTGACGGCGCTCAACGCGTCGGCGGCGACGCGGCTGGACGTCACGGTGCCGCTGCCGGCGTCGGCGCCGACGCCCGTCGTGCCGGCCGGCGCCAAGCGGACGCCCTCCTTCTGCGAGCGGCTGGTGCCGCCGCTGCCGCGCGACACGCGCGTCAAGCGCATGCTCTGCTGCCTGGGCCTGCTGTGCCTGTCGTCGCTGCTGCTGGCCATCCTGGCGTCCATCTTCCTGCTGAAGGTGACGCCACTGGACGTGGACGAGTTCCAGCACCTGATCAGCGGCTACCGGCGCGCCGTCGACGCGCACCAGTACATCAAGCTGTACGAGGTGACGGTGGCACTGAGCGCGCTCAGCGTCTGTCTCAACCTGTGCTGTCTGCTCGTCTGCGCCATACAGTTCGTGCTCTGTATCAAGCTGTCCAAGCCGCCGGGCAACGACGAAAGGTGGGTGCAGACAGACGACTAGGGGAGCGGGGTTTCGCTAGTCTCACGGCGGCTCGTTGCCCCCGAGTGTCGGGCAATGATGACATGTGATGGGGTGGACGAGGGGAGCGGGTGCTCCTAGTCCTACGGTGGCTCGTTACCCTCCTAGTGTCTGGCAATGACGACAGGTGGGGTGCAGACGATGGGGTGGACTAGGGGAGCGGGTGCCCCTAGTCCTACGGTGGCTCGTTACCCTCCTAGTGTCGGGCAATGACGACAGGTGGGGTGCGACGATGGGTGGACTAGGGAGCTGGGTGCCCCTAGTCCTACGGTGGCTCGTTACCCTCCTAGTGTTGGGCAATGACGACAGGTGGGGTGCAGACGATGGGGTGGACTAGGGGAGCGGGTGCTCCTAGTCCTACGGTGGCTTGTTAACCTCCTAGTGTCGGGCAATGACGACAGGTGGGGTGCAGACGATGGGGTGGACTAGGGGAGCGGGTGCCCCTAGTCCTACGGTGGCTCGTTACCCTCCTATAGTCGGGCAATGACGACAGGTGGGTGCAGACGATGGGGTGGACTAGGGGAGCGGGTGCCCCTAGTCCTACGGTGGCTCGTTACCCTCATAGTGTCGGGCAATGACGACAGGTGGGTGCAGTCGATGGGGTGGACTAGGGGAGCTGGGTGTCCTAGTTCCACGGCGGTCCGTTGCCCCCGAGTGTCGGCATGTGTGGTCCGACGAAATATTCCGGTGCCTGTATCACACGACGGCTCGGATTTCTTCCTGCCGGTGTTCATGTTTGTTCTGGTGATTTGAGTGACAGCTGTGTACTCCACCGTGGCGTGGCGGGAATATCTTAGCGTATCCAGAGGGTGGATGCTACTTTATGTACCAGCTGAATTTTTGTATCATGTATACAATGTCGATGAACATGTTAAGTGCCAGCTTAACAAGAAAACATTCAATATTACTCTGAACTAGTGCTATCTTTGAAACATTTTGCGTCACAGGAAGTTCCCAGAAATGAAAGAGTCGTGCAAATTGTTATCCAAGAAAAGCAAGTGTTATTTGTGGCTTCCTTCACAAATAACACCCCGCATCACGACGAGTGGAAGAGTCGTTGTCGAATCCTTCTTACACATACTTATTTCTGGTTTATCCAAAGCATGGATGGAACAACTTTGCTGAAATGTTGTGTGCCTAAGCTGAATCACTTTGACACATACCATGATAAATTCAGGTGTCCAATTGATCGTGACAACCACCGATCCAACTGGATTGCTGACGGTGAAAGATGAGGATGATGACAGCAAAGTCGGCCGGTTCGGGGTTTGACAGTCAGGTACTTTTCACTCACTTGCTGCTCGTGTACTTGGTAACAGCCTTCGTGCCCTCGGACACAGCGTGCTTGGCAAGCTCACCGGGCAGCAGGAGGCAAACTGCCGTCTGGATCTCCCGGGACGTGATGGTGGATCGCTTATAAGGTCACCGGGTAGTGATCTTGTTTTGGGATGACACACCTCAGAATCAGTCATGTTTTCGCGGTGCCAGGGTTAACGCTCACGCTTTACGCCTTGAAGGACCGGCTTTGGATTACACGATCGTAGACGGTTCACCGTCGGATTTAGAAATACTGCGACTTCACTTTGACGCCCAGTTGGCATAACCTCAGTGCGGCTTTGACTTTGCATTGTACCTTTTTCCAAATGTTAGTGAAGGTTGTTCCAGTGTTGTCGGGATGTACCTTATGGGCAGTGTGCATATGTCGATGTTCCTGAGATATATATAGCGCACTCTGGGTATTACTTGCGTAGTAGTGAACATAACCAAGTCTGAAAACGCGATTCATATCTTTTCTAATTATTCTGTATATGCTTGGATTCAGAAATTTCCATGCTCGAATTCAATACCGAGATTCCCGCGTCCACATCACAACATTGACTCTGGGTATTGTCTATCTGATAAAGAGCGAGGCTACACTTTCAAAACCTAAACGCCCATCGGGGCTCGAACCCACAACCTTTCCCTTTGAAGGAAGCGATCTAGCTTGTCCTGCCACCTGGCTGCAAATATTTGCATGCATGATCTTTGGCACCTCGATGCCTTTTCAGAGGTCCTAATTAGTTTAGATTCTTTCACAGTTCCATAGCTCACGTTCTATCAAATGTTGCTGAACGTGAAAGAAATTCGGTTGGTTTGACCTGGCACGTCGGATCATTTATGTCACATGCCTGTGTCCGAAAGGCTATTTGTGAGCTGCAGATTACACTGGTTTTGTAATGCCATTTCATTTATTTTCCACCACGACACTTCGTTCCGAAGATCGAGAGGTCAGTCGGTCCCCCTCCCCCCCTGTACACAACATGCCACCAACCTCCCGTGATGCAATGGTTAACATGTTTTCTGAACACAGTAAGTGGGCCGTTTAGAGGATCCCGAGCAATTTCTCTAAATGGGCAAGCGCGTTTTTGGGTATCCTTGAGTTATTACTAGATGAAACTTGGAGGGATTATAACCAGCGAGGGCGAGTACAAAGGATAAGCTTTATTACGAGCGAAGCTCCTATCGTGATTAGTGTGCACAAGGTCATCTGAGCTGCCCGGTTCGGATCGGCCCAGTCCGACAGCCACGCACTTAGAACCATAATAATCTTTTTTCGCAGTATTTCTCGTTTTAAGTTCTTTATTGAGGGAGGATGTGTTCTTTTACTTTATATTTTTACCAATTTGTATCCCAATATTTTTCTGAAGTGCTCTTGAGCTGTGTTCGAAGAAAAGGTTCTTAGCGCCATTTCCGCTTGTGGGTAACCTTCAACAGCGATTCACCGTGTAGTGCAGCATTTCAGGTTCTACTTCTCTCATTCAGAGACAGATCTGCTCTCTCCATTTCGTGCTTTACGAACTTTCATTGCAATATTTGTCATGAGGTACTCTCATATTTTTGGTCCAAAGTAGCCGGTTTGTGACGACATTCCAGCGTACTGGCAGCTAACCATAGGTCTCACACCGCACCCGGCACTCGCCGTCTGCCCCGGGTTGCAAATCGGTAGTTAAAACGTTTGATTTCTACACCGAGATATCGAGTTCGGTTCCTGGGAAGAGTAGCGCCTTTATTTCTTCCCTCCCCAGTGCAATTTGGTGAATTTATCTCAGCCGAAATCATCAAATCTCCAAATTAAATATAAAGTGACAACAGGCTTTTTGGTCTTAAATCATCACTTGGGAAATTTGTAACATTGGTTATGAGTTTGACACTAATTAATCAGCTCATTGTGTCCATGTTTTTTCCAGTGTCATTGCGAATGTGCGTTTGCTCTCTGTGGCATGCATCTATATCCATGACCATGCTATTGACACCTGTCCGTATATTCGCACACGTGTGCTCTGATGTGAATGCTGTACATCCAGGTGAGGATGTTTTCACTTCATACATTGATGGGTATCGATCAAAAAGTCAATCAGCAGTGGTCTGTTTATCAGTGGTGCGTATCGATTTGCAACATTGTCCCGTTATCACGCACTTACGTCGACTGAGAGCTTTGGACCTTCTGCCAACTTATGTTGGACACAAACTTGCATTTTTTGCGTAGCGAACGCTGGAAGGATGCATCGTGACAGCCAAATAGATGCCAACTAGTCGTGCCGGCCAGTTCTTCTGTTTGCATCTCTGGTGTCAGTGTTCTTCCGGCCATGTGGTCGAGATCGAAAACTCGCCACTGGAGAACAGCCAAGCGAGTGCTCGGTGTTTTGCTGAGCTGAAGTGATCGCTAGATCGTACGCTCTCTTGGCGTCCCAGCTCCCTGTGTCGATATATCGGTGGGGCTTGTCTGTGTTGTACTGTAGGTGACGGGCGCACCAGCGCAGCTCCCTTTGTCTTCGAGACGCACCTGCATCCTGGTCTGCTTTGAATCCATCCAGCTGGCGAGAGCCGGCACCTGCGTCTGAATAAGGAAGAACCGGTGCTGGCACGGTAAATAATCCACATAATCGGCATTCATGCATCGTGGCGGATTTGCTGTGTGATCACTGTCATCACTGTGAACATTTGCAGGGTTTCGACGTGACTAAAGTGACGATGTTACGGCACGCGAGCGTAGTAGTCACGAACACGGAAATTTCGCAAACATTAATTGCACGTGTTGTGCTACAAAGAGTCGGGCGTGCCGCGAAAAGATGTCACAATGTCGGGCAGCTGTAGCTAATCCTACAGCCATCGCCTGCACATCGCCTTTTCTGGATGCCGAATCGTCATTAGTCGGACTTTTCTATCGCTTCAAAAGATCGATGAACATATTTTTCATCGCCACGATAAAGTTTCCTGTTCAGCGACTCGTTCCATCCAGTAGTGTCGCTGAATTGGGCTGAAGCGACCTACCTGGCTTTTGGAGTTGTTTAGTCTACAGAAGCCTGCCACATTTCATGCCAACCCCGGGGTGCTTGGGGAGCTGGAGTGCTTCTCAGTTTCTCCCCTCGGCTGTTATGGAAGTGACTGACGTATCGTGTTTCTAACGGTTTATGTCAACTGAGCCCTGAGACGGTTCCCATGGAGTGTTATCTCGTCGCCGACAATGCACTGATCGTGAGAACGTTGGCATGTGGGCGGGTCAAACAGTTCCCTGTCTCAACAGCCTTCTCGATATTGGCGCGAATGCTCCATTATCACTGCTCAACATTGGCGTACGCTCCATTATCATTCCCCGGGTTGATGGCATGCCGGATGATTGCCAGTCGATGCGTTTCTCGTGACCGGGGAACTGTGGAAGCTGACCCCATGAAATGCTCAATTTAGTGGGCTATCAGTTACGTCCATATTCCAAATGTACGGACTGTCGCAGTGGCAAGCTGACGCGGCAGCGGTTCGGAATCGCATGAACGGTTCCGGCGACGACCGAAGAACTTTGCGGAAATTCCCAGCAGGAACCACTCTGCGAAAGTTCCTAAAATTGGAAGGGAATTTCTTGCTCATTCGAAACGAAATACGCTATGCGATTTTGATTGCAACATTGGGTTTGTTCAGACAATGTGCTGTAGCGGTCACGGCATGCCAGTAAACTCACGAGCACTGGCAATAAAGTGCATGTCAGTGGTTCTCGACAATAAAGACGGCTTGGCTCAGATTATTATCACTCACAGTGGCCATCGGCCGTCCAATTACATCCACCATTCGACAGAGACACAACGGCCGACGGGTGGTTTGCTGCTCCACTGATGAGAACAGAAATTACCGACGATTACGCAATGGGGAACGTGATAAATTCGGGGCCATTAGCTCTCCTCGGGTAACAGAAAGGCCCACCCTCCGCGCGGCCGCGTTCAGAATGGGCGGAAATGAGTTGCGGGACCCTTGAACGGGCTAGGGGTGAGAACGTGAGCTTCGCCCGTTACAGCGTGCTGCGTACGGCTGTTTGAAATCAAGTCAGACACGTTCGGAGTAGAGTGGGTGATATGCCGCACCAAATGCTCCCGCATCAGCTGACGAAGATGTTGGCAGCAGCTCCCTTTTGTACTGAGTAGGGCAGGTGACCTGCCTCATCAACTGCTCCCGCATCACATGGCTAAGATCCCTTCTGTCGGAGTAGAGCAAGTGGCCTGCAGCATGGACTGCTCCCGCATCACATGACTAAGCTCCCTTCTGTTCGGAGTAGGGCAAGTGGCCTACAGCACGAACTGCTCCCGAATCACCTGACTAAAGATGTTGGCAGCAGCCCCCTGCTCTCTTTTTACACCTGCTTTGAGTAGCAATTACGGCGGTCTGCTTTGGTCCTGATTCTCTGAGCCGCCATAAATTCATCTACATGAGTGCGGGACGGGAGAGGGAGGGCTCAGGAATGCGCAGCCAATCCAGGCTCGCTAATGCCATCTCTCGGAGAATTGCCGGGGCGCGAGGGGCCAACTGCGCGCCGGTGTTCATTCCACCCCAGTGGTGCTGAATCAATTACCACAGGACGTGCACGGACCTGCGCCACGTCAAAGCCGACCGCCCTCTGCGCCGGCCGGGCCGCTTTGGGGTCGGCCACAGGAAGGGGAGTGGCGAAAATACGGCACCGCCCGGCTGGCCGACGCGTGCTGGCCGGGGGCGGCTGCTGGCTCACCCTGCCCACCCCTGCCCTCCCAGCAGCGCCTGGAACTGTTTATGCGGCGACATCCAGACTTTGAGGCATTTATGACGTGTGCTAACGAGGAGTGGCGCCCGCGCCCCGTCCGTCGACAGACGGCCCGCCGGCGCGCCACAAAAACGGCGCGTCGGTGCGCCGCCGGGACCGCGTCGACACAATCGCTGTTTTCCGGCCCGACACCGTACGACACTGGCGAGCCGCCGCCTCACACAGGTCGTCGCGCGCACAAAAACGCTTCGTTTAGGCGTGCGAGTCATAAACAGCGGCGGGCGGCCGGTGTCAGCGACGCGCCGGCCGCCGCCGCTCCGTGTTGACAGCGTGCCGAAAGCCGTCGCCGCACGCCATCAACTGCCGGAGACCTGCCGCTCGCACAGGCCGGTAACACCGACTCATGCCGCCTGGCGCGCCGCTGCGCCGCACGACACGCTTCCGGCGCCGCCCCTCTGCCGGCGCCGGCTCCCGCGTCTCCGCCGCGCCGCCGCCGGCTACCGAACAGATGCCGGAAAGGGATTCAAGCGCGAAATTGTGGCGACGAGATCAGAGTGCCTAACGGCGGCTGACGACCGCACCGGCTGGCTTGTGACGGCCGGGCTGAGCCCCGCTCCAGCTGACGTGGCCGGTTATCCGCGGCAACCTGTCCTTTGGATGTCCGTTTCGTCGCCGGTCTGGCGACAGCTCGCCGGATCTGATCGGTCACTGCCGCTCCGGCGGAGGTCAGCACAGCGGGGCTTCGACCGGACCGCTCCGGTGGTGGTCAGCACGGTCGAGCTTCGACAGTGCCGCGCCAGTGATGGCCAGCACGGCCGAGTCTCGACAGCGCCGCTCAGGCGGATTTCCCCATCGCTCGCCCATCAGCCGACGCTTAAGACGACCGTCACGGTCGGCTTGGCCGGCATGCCCTTTTTTTGCTGCGCTTTTGGTAGCCGGCCCAATTCTCTCATCCTAGCCGTTTCTTTTTATTCTCCATCTGATTGTGGTCGCTCTTTCCGGTCCGCCCTCATTCGCTCCCCTGCGCGCTCTGCCCTCGCGCGTTGTCTGCTGTTTGATCCAGTCGGGCCTGATATGGGCGCTGTTCTGCGGAGCTACCGCCTGCGGGCGTGAGGTCGGACGTCGAGAGGTAGCGGCGAGGACGGCATTGGCAGTCTGCAGACATTGTGACTATGTCCTGCACTGCTAGTAACTCGACTCCCTATCATGTATATATATATATATATATATATATATATATATATATATATATATGTGTGTGTGTGTGTGTGTGTGTGTGTGTGTGTGTATTATCCACACACATGTGTCGAAACATAACCGATTTGAGGTGCCAGCGTGTAGGTTCCCTGTTCGCAAGAACCAGATGTGCTTCATGAATTTGGTTATATCCGCTTTCGGAGACATCTCACTCTCCCCTGTTCTGAGAAATCCAGGATAATGTGTGGTCATGGACTGGTGCGGGTTTATTGCTGGTGTAGATACTCCTCTGTATCGAACGTTCCCCTGCGTTGTCTTGAACAGCTGCGTGAGCATGTAACACCTGTTGGGTTCATGGTGACTGGCTAACATGCTACCGGCTAACATGTAGCTCAAGCAAAAAGAAACCGGCTCATCTGTCGTAAAGCTCAGGTGCCGCACTCCTCCGTTAAAAATAGGATGATTGTGCCTGACAAGGCAGGCCTTCGATTCAGCCGAAGATAGCCTGCACTCGCTGTTCAGTTTTTATTGCGTGCTTTGTCCGGTACACCGAAACGGAGCATGGTGTGCATGTAGCAGCGTCTGGAGGCCACGAATGTCTTAGTGTGGGCGCATTTTTCCGTGGACGGATTTTTGCTGGTAGCAGCGAACCATTGATAATTGTGTCTGGTTGATGGGCTTCTTTTATGATGCTAACAATATGCCGTGATGTGTAATGAAAAGGTGGTCAGTTTACATGCTGAATGCGCCCGTCCGGCTCGTCGGCTTACGGTAGTTATAAAAATAGGTCTGTACATTTACTTATTAACATCCAATAAACTCACTTACTCGAAGTTTGATTCTTCTAATTCAACGGAATGCAGTGGCATATTGCCGCTGCGCTAAAATAGTATTTTTATGTCAATGTGTCCCCAACTAACATGGGTATGGGCACGCTCGGAATTTGCTTTTTGCTTGAAATCATGGATTTGAAGAGCAGTTCTCAGGGCATACAATTCGGAAGTGACAATATTTCTTTTTGTTGTGTTTGTGACATCACGAAGCTCCTTTTGTACTCTTCAGTGGGTTTTCTATCAAAGAGCAGTGAGTCTTCAATTATTGTCATTCAGTCTCCCGACCATAAAACGGAGACGATAATTTTCAAATGGTAATGTTCCGGATGAGAAAAAGCATCTTCTACTTTTCCCGCCTTCGGCATGCATGAATGCACCAATGCAACACCGAACTACGGGTATTGTATAAGACACTTTTGAAGACCCAGATGCCCCTCAGTGTTGACTGCCCTCCCAATAATTTCCACTTTTAGCACGGGACCCTGTCGAGTGTGCCCAACTCTATCCTCACAAACAAATCCATCCGAACCTACCCATTAATGTATTGTCCCTACATTTATTGTGCCCCATCCCTGCTCAATTTTCGGAAATCAACACTCCTACTCCAAGATCATTTTGTCTTTGGAAACCCGGACTCTTGGTGGCGTGTCTACAAGGAAGCAGCGGCATCGTGTGTTGCAGCTGATTAAAAATCTTAATTAATTAGGATCGACTTTTTCTTGTGCAGAGCTATCAGCTACTCACGGCTTTCACATAGATAGTCACTTGCGTTTCATGTTCTCGGGGAACCGGCTTCCAGCTGTTTCCAGCAGCGACCTATCGAACAGAGTGCACCCGATGTAATGTGGCAGCGGGCATCCGACACTAGCAGCGAATGCCTGATGCATTTGTCACCACCGCAGGGCACACAAAGCCTTACGGGTTCATCACCCATGGCACCCTCCACAAGGCAGCACAGCTCTGTTCTGGTCGGTCCGATATCCCACGAGTGTTGCTGGGTGTGGTCGACTGTTCAGAGCTGAGCCGCGAGTTGCGATATAATGAGAGCAGCTAGCTGGTGTTTACGCTCCGGAATCCGCGCGCAGTCGACACACAATCAGGTGGCCTTGAGCCGTCCCTGCGGCGACATTGAGTGGCGCCGCTTCCCAGACCTTGGTCGTGCCGACAGCACCGCCATCAGCGCCGGCCAGCTGCGGCATTGTTCTGGTTCGGCTGGGTGCCGTGTGTCGTGGTGACGTGGACCGTGTGGTCTGGCCGTGTGTCGTGGTGACGTGGACCGTGTGGTCTGGCCGTGTGTCGTGGTGACGGGGGACCGTGTGGTCTGGCCGTGTGTCGTGGTGACGGGGGACCGTGTGGTCTGGCCGTGTGTCGTGGTGACGGGGTACCATGTGGTCTGGCCGTGTGTCGTGGTGACGTGGACCGTGTGGTCTGGCGTTCATGTGCCGTGTGTGGTGTCGTGGGACTGGCCGTGTGTCGTGGTGACGGGGTCGTGGTGACGTGGACCGTGTGGTCTGGCCGTGTGGTCTCGGCCGTGTGTTCGTGATGACTGGGGACCGTGTGGGTGACGTGGACCGTGTGGTCTGATCGTGTGTCGTGGTGACGTGGACGGCCGTGTGTGCCGTGTGTCGTGTGACGTGGACCGTGTGGTCTGATCCGTGTGGTCTGGCCGTGTGTCGTGGTGACGGGGTACCATGTGGTCTGGCCGTGTGCCGTCGTGACGAGGACCGTGCTATCCGGCCGACTTGACCGTGTGACGTCGTGGCCTAGACCATGTTGTCGGGCCGACTTGACCGTGGACCGTCTGTTGTGGGTCCCACAACAGCGGTCCCGCAGCCTCGTGCCGCCACCCGCGGGCCGACTCGCTGCGAGGTCACCGGCGAAGGTCCCCGCAGCTGCCTGAGCCATCTCGCCGGCGCGTGTCCGCACACGCCGGCCGCCTCGTGCGGTGGCGCGGCGCCGGCGCCGGCCGGCGGCGGCCGCACGGCCGCCAGTGATGGACTAGAAGCGGGTCGCCGGTGCCGCCCGGCGCCGGAATTACTGCCGGCCGCGCCACTATCGACTCATTTATCAGCGCGCTCGGGGACGGCGCGCCGGGCCGGACACGGGCCGGCCTGTGTACACTGTGCACACGCCGGCAGCGTAACGGTCGCCTTTTTCTGGACGCGAGCTGCTCGTTGCGGCCCGGCTAAGTAGCCGGCGTGTGGCGACGCAAAAAGCCAAGTATGCCGCGGTGACCGGGCCATCGGCGCTCGAACCGCGTCCCGACCGCCGGGACACGCGCATCGGCAGCTCTCCCGGTCCGGTAATGGGTCCGCTCGCCGAGCCTCGGAAGGCGCCGGGCTGAAGGCACTCGCAGCCGGCCGAGCGGGGCCACGGGCCGTGACGGCTGACCAGTCCGCGGGTCACAGACCGTGACGGCTGACCAGTCCGTGGGTCATAGACCTCCATAACTGACCGGACCGGGCCACAGGCCTTCCTGGCTGACTGGACCTGGTCACAGACATTGGTAGCTGACCAGACCAGGTCACAAACTGTGATGACTAACTAGACCGGGCCATAGACATTTATGACTGATCAGATTGGCCACAGACCTTGGTAGCTGACCAGACCGGATTATAGACCTTCCTAGCTGACCGGACCTGGTCGCAGACATTCATAGCCGACCTGATCCGGTCACAGACCTTCCTAGCTTACCGGACCTGGCCAAAGAGAACTCATAGCTGACCGGATCGGATCGCGGGAAGCCTGGACCAGGGTTGTCTGAATCGGACTGGGCTAAATATATAGTTGGGTGTCATCTTGTGTCCCTTTCGAATATTGATGATTCGAGGACATTATTGGCCTTTCTTTTCTGATATTTTGAATGGTAGAAGGGTGCAACTGGTTTAAGCACATATTTATATGAAAGCACTGTTGATTTAGTCCTGTTTGCTTAAGACACAATCCATTTGGTTTTGTGTACTTGTCTTTGAAATTACATTTTCCAAGTACATCATGTTTAAGTTGAATCCTGTCATTGCAATTATGCTCTCCAACTTTGGTGATACGTCAGTCGTGCCTTCCCCTGGCCACAGTGTGAACCGAAAAATCCACTTAGCCATGGTCACAGGCATCCGATGTTAACAAGAGTGGTTCTTGAAAATACCCATTGGTTTCATTTACATTGCTGAGTAGTGATTCTTAAGGGTACCTAAAATAGGTAAGGGAAAATTGTTTTCGGGCTCAGAAATTGTAAGCCGGTGTCGCAAAAACCTTCTTGGCGCGGTTCTTGTGATGCCAGTTTATCGTTTGTGAGCGTGAGGCTGACTTTTCACATACTTATCCTCAACACTTAGCGATCATTCGCGACCATTCGCCTATGTTTAGCGTATGCTTAAAGCTCGCCTACCTGCTATTTGGTCGATTCTTTATAATCTGATAACGCCTGGCACATCAGAAACTGATTGCCGCATTTCTGTATTTCCATTTTCGTTGCTTCATCTGCAAATGTGTTCGTTGCGCCCCGGCCTATCCAGCCGGGTTCTGTTTCTTTGTTTGCTTATTCGAGTTGGTTCACGGACACACCCTAACTGCCACATTCACAGGTTCCGAATGGCGCCGGCCCACACTGTTTCGCCCCGGTGGGCCGCCCGGCTTGACCAGGAAATCGGTCCTGAGTGGTTCGGTCCGTCACGAGCTGGTCCGTCCACGTCCTTGGTACCAGCAGAGCCGGTCGGCCGAGTGGTCTCGGTCCGCTCCATATGATCCTCACGTCCTGACCACAGAGCTCGGGCGGTCCGGGTCTAACCGCCCGAACTGCCGACACGGTCCAGGTCCCGGACCAGCTCGGTCGGTCCGAGTGGTCTCGGTCCGCTCCATCTGAGCTGGTCCGTCCACGTCCTTGACCAGCAGAGCTCCAGTCGGTCCGAGTGGTCTCGGTCCGAGCGGCGGGGGTTTCGAGCCGAGCCGAGTCGAGCAGGCCGGCCGCTCCGGTCCGGCTCCACGGCGGGCAGTGGCGGCTGCCCGGCCGGCCGCTCCGGTCCGCGGTGGGGCTGCAGGCGGCCGCTTCCGGCTCCACGGCGGGCAGTGGCGGGCCGGCCGCCCGGTCCGGCTCATGGCTGGCTGCCCAGCCCCGGTCCGGCTCCACGGCGGGCAGTGGCGGCTGCCCGGCGGCCGCTCCGGTCCGGCTCCACGGCGGGCAGTGGGGGCTGCCCGGCCGGCCGCTCTGGTCCGGCTCCACGGCGGGCAGTGGCGGCTGCCCGGCCGGCCGCTCTGGTCCGGCTCCACGGCGGGCAGTGGCGGCTGCCCGGCCGGCCGCTCTGGTCCGGCTCCACGGCGGGCAGTGGCGGCTGCCCGGCCGGCCGCTCTGGTCCGGCTCCACGGCGGGCAGTGGCGGCTGCCCGGCCGGCCGCTCCGGTCTGGCACCACGGCGGGCAGTGGCGGCTGCCCGGCCGCTCCGGTCCGGCTCCACGGCGGGCAGTGGCGGCTGCCCGGCCGGCCGCTCTGGTCCGGCTCCACGGCGGGCAGTGGCGGCTGCCCGGCCGGCCGCTCTGGTCCGGCTCCACGGCGGGCAGTGGCGGCTGCCCGGCCGGCCCATCTCCCGTCTAGCGACTGGTTCGCTGCGGTTGCGGACGTGATGAGATGTGATGAGATGTGGTGGGACGTGGTGACAAATGGCTCCGGCAGTGGCGCGCACCTGCCGCCCGGCTGGCGTAGCTGGAGTCCAGGTGTCCTGGCGGAGGGGAGATGTTTCGGGCCGGTCAGTGTGCTGCAGCCGCTCGGTGGCCATTGTGCCATATGTGATGCGCGTGGAAGTGTGCTCCATGTCTCCACGTGTGGTACTGTATATGTGCTGGCATGGATTCAGTTTGGCTGAGGATGATCACACTACTGTGCCGTGCTGCTCTCACTACTGTACTGCTGAGTACACTACTGTACTGCTGAGTACACTACTGTACTGCTGAGTATACCACTGTGCTGCTGAGCACACTGTTGTACATTTTGCATGCTGTAATTATCCACCAGTGGCTATTTCACTCTGGCTATTCAACTGGCTATTCAACAGTGTCAGTGGCTAGTTGGCTGTAACTCTCCATCCTTGTCATTTGAGACGGGCATCGCCGTCAATGTCATCCTTCACTATCTCTCGACTTGCCAGAGCTCGGTGGACCCCAGTCTGCCGGCCTCGGAGCCTGAAGAGGGCTGCACACTGCCCAGTGCTCGGCCACCACCAGCCTGTATCTCTTCCCGTATCTCTTCTTGCCTGCTGATACAGCTGGGAGTCCCTCATTGAATGCATTAAAATAGGGTGGATAATTTCATTGTGGTCGTATGATGTTATTTTTAATTATAGGTGGGGTTCGGTGTTGAGTTGGATGTGGCGCGATTGATGCTAGGTGTCCACTGGTCAGGTACGGCCATGCTGGGCCCTTGATAGGTATCGGAGGGTCCTACATTGCACTTGTTTGAAAATCAGGTGGTGATTCTTGCTTTGTGTTACTGACCTTGATGTCAAAGAGGTCAGCCGCACCGTCGTATGAAGGGAATAAGATGGGCCCCTGTGGCTCTTATTAAGCCTCAAACCCGAATGTCAGTTTTGGTCTTCATTCAGCGTTTGCTTTCTTCCCGCCTCAGCCTGCTACAGCAACCGTTATTGATGCTATGTCGGTAAGAACGTATACAACTGGCCATGTGATTTGTTCAGATTTAATGACTCCTTCCATCCGTCAAAAGCCAAGAATAGCATCGCCCTTGAAACAATAAACTACCTAAAATAATTGCATGCCAGAACAATGCACGGGAGTGGATGGGCGGAATCCACCCACCCCTGACTCTTTCTTTTTGCTCGGGGCTGTTTTGCGAGCGGATGGGAATAAAGTGGCGCAATTTTGTGGCTTTGCTGCTATTTTGCTCAGTGCATCGTGTGCAAACATCACTTTTGAAATCCGTCGGCAAATGTAGTAACTGTGGAGGTGCAAATTCCACCGACCGGCCCGCCAGCCGTCGGCAGTGTTTCGTCGGTACGACAGCGAGACGGAGCGGCACGTCGACCCAGTCCGCCGAGGCCGGGTGTCGGTTGTTTACGATGTCGTCAGGTTTATTGCGCTGGGTAATGATCATGTGATGTATGTTTTTCCGTGGGTCCGCTTTGATGGCACTGGACTGCACCGTCCTTGGCCATCACTCACCCTTGACAACAAAGGAATGTTCTCACGAGTTTGCGTTTCTCGGGAAAGTGAATGGTCATTCAGTGGTTGTTGGATTTATGATATTTACCAACCTATTTCGCTATTTACTGACACTGTTACACGCAATGGCTGTGTAATTTGTTATACGTTGCTGCCCAATCTCCAGTGCATTATATTCGTGGTTGAATGATATTACGTAGGTTTAGGTTTCTTTGGATTATGTTGTTTGGAATTTTTTTCAATCTTGAAACATATGCTGATCAATTTTAGACCTTATTGACACCATTCAGCTGTGGTGTCATATTTCAGGTAGTGAATACATACTTGTACGTCCTGAATGTGGCTTTCACATTGCTTGATTGCTCATAAATGTGTCCCAACGAAGATCGAACAGAAAATCACCAAAATGTCACATACGACCTCATTCAGCCCTGACGATGTCAACCTATGCTCATCAACCTTGTACTGAAGAAAGTCAACAAGAGCCAGAACCAATCATTCAAATTGTGTGCTCCTAGCTTCAGTAGTTTCCGGGATCGGAGGGTGCCGGAAACCGTCCACCCCCCACCCCCTCGGTTCCCTCTATGTGAGAAGCCTTCCGACGTGCGTGCTAAATTGATTCAATTCATGAGGGTCTCAAACTCAATACCGAACAATGACTTTCACAACCTCGATCTTTGGTGATGTATGCATAGGCGTGACGGTGCATTCTGATAGTTGTGCTCTTCTATACTGGCGCTGGCGGCAAATAGGCACAACGATCTCGTTGTAATGCGCCGTGCCATCCGTTTGTGAAGTTAAGCCCACATGTCTCTGATGATGATGCATTTATTGAGCTCCATTTGTGCCTACGTTTGATGTGAGTTCCTCGAATCCAGTGGCGCACCGGAGGGGGCTCAGGGGGACCGGGCCCCCATGAGATCAAAGTGCCCTTTTGGCCAAAAGTACCCCTTTAACCGAAAAGTGCCCTCTTGGCCAGAATGTCCCAAATTTAGCCCCAAAATCACCTACCTTATGTGCCCCGCCTGTGCCAAACGTGCCCTTTGGGCCAAAACTGTCTTTTTGGCCTAAAAATGACATTCCCCTGTGCTCTTTCCTGTCCTATGCGGCATGGAAAATTCACGCCGTCCCCCCACCCCGGTCAACAAACCTTCCAGTGCGCCCCGGGCCGCAAAGTGCCCTTTGAAGCCGGAAGTGCCCTTGAGCCGCCCAAGTGCCCTTTTCGGTCCGGGCCCCCATGGAAAAATCCTGGGTGCGCGCCTGCTCGAATATATATATATATATATATATATATATATATATATATATATATATATAAAGGCACATTTTTAATCGACGCATGTGTTTGAGCAGTTTTCCCAGAACAGAATTTGTTAATAGTCACTGATGATTAGCTGATTCATTCATGTACAGTTCAATTATCTTTCTGGGAAATGAGCTCGACAACACATATAAAGGGCGTAGTCGTACACTGCAATGTTTTCTAGTCTCAGTGTGTTATTTATTTGCAGTTAATCACCTCGACTCCGCCTCGATGATTAACTACAAGTGATAAACCCCTTCGACTATAAAACCATGACCTGTGTGTGCGCCTGTGTTTCTGTGTCAGTCTCATACATGATACATACGTCTATTCCGCAACTGGCAACGCAACATGATATCTCCCTCCCTCATTCCCCTCCCACCTCATGCAGGAGATGTTTGGTAATAAAGTACACTAAAACAGCAGGTTCTTATCCGTCTGGTTATCAACCCACCTATTTTTGATGGGGATGTCCTCATTGTCATATTTACTGGATCCTCGGCCCATGGCAAAATAATGACCAGTACTGCTTCATGAAATAGGTGTCTGAGTCAACACGTGCTACGGCGGCATTGTGGGTGAATTTCCGGTGCTCCAGAATGTCGTTATCGACATATTCCCCCGTCGGTCGATAATGACATGTTTATTAGGTGGCGAAGGCTTCAACATATAATTTGCGGCGGTTCAGTGATCCACAATCCTTGCCTTCAAAGTGGCGGACGCGTCACGCACCGACACGCTCGATCATTCCTCACACCTCCGCTTTCCTTCGCAAAGTGGGTCACGTTAATGGTGATGCGATTTGTACCACACAGCCGATCGGCCGGCTTCCGGCCCCTCTGTCCGATTAGTGTCGCCGCTCACTCGTGTGTCGCCCCAGGACTGTCGCTCGCATGACTGTTGCCGTTCACTCGTGTGTCGCCGCAGGAGTGTCGCCGCTCACTCGTGTGTCGCCCGCAGGACTGTCGCCGCTCACTCGTGTGTCGCCGCAGGACTGTCGCCGCTCACTCGTGTGTCGCCGCAGGACTGTCGCCGCTCACTCGTGTGTCGCCGCAGGACTGTCGCCGCTCACTCGTGTGTCGCCCGCAGGACTGTCGCCGCTCACTCGTGTGTCGCCGCAGGAGTGTCGCCGCTCACTCGTGTGTCGCTGCTGACTCGTGTGTCGCCGCAGGACTGTCGCCGCTCACTCGTGTGTCGCCGCAGGACTGTCGCCGCTCACTCGTGTGTCGCCCCAGGACTGTCGCCGCTCACTCGTGTGTCGCCCAGGATGTCCCGCAGGACTGTCGCCGCTCACTCGTGTGTCGCCGCAGGACTGTCGCCGCTCACTCGTGTGTCGCCGCAGGACTGTCGCCGCTCACTCGTGTGTCGCCGCAGGACTGTCGCCGCTCACTCGTGTGTCGCCGCAGGACTGTCGCCGCTCACTCGTGTGTCGCCCGCAGGAGTGTCGCTCGCATGACTGTTGCCGCTCACTCGTGTGTCGCCGCAGGACTGTCGCCGCTCACTCGTGTGTCGCCCGCAGGACTGTCGCCGCTCACTCGTGTGTCGCCGCAGGACTGTCGCCGCTCACTCGTGTGTCGCCCGCAGGACTGTCGCCGCTCACTCGTGTGTCGCCCCAGGACTGTCGCCGCTCACTCGTGTGTCGCCGCAGGACTGTCGCCGCTCACTCGTGTGTCGCCGCAGGACTGTCGCCGCTCACTCGTGTGTCGCCGCAGGACTGTCGCCGCTCACTCGTGTGTCGCCGCAGGACTGTCGCCGCTCACTCGTGTGTCGCCGCAGGACTGTCGCTGCTCACTCGTTGTCGCCATTCGTTGTCGCCGCAGGACTGTCGCCGCTCACTCGTGTGTCGCCGCAGGACTGTCGCCGCTCACTCGTGTCGCCGCAGGACTGTCGCTGCTGACTGTTGTGCTCCCGTGTCGCCGCAGGACTGTCGCCGCTCACTCGTGTGTCGCCCGCAGGACTGTCGCCGCTCACTCGTGTTCCCCAGGACTGTCGCCGCTCACTCGTGTGTCGCCGCAGGACTGTCGCCGCTCACTCGCGTGTCTCCCCAGGACTGTTGCCGTTCACTCGTGTGTCTCCCCAGGACTGTCGCCGCTCACTCGTGTGTCGCCGCAGGACTGTCGCCGCTCACTCGTGTGTCGCCCGCAGGACTGTCGCCGCTCACTCGTGTGTCGCCGCAGGACTGTCGCCGCTCACTCGTGTATCCCCAGGACTGTCGCCGCTCACTCGTGTGTCGCCGCAGGATGTCGCTTGTGTTCGCCGACTGTCGCCGCTCACTCGTGTGTCGCCGCAGGACTGTCGCCGCTCACTCGTGTGTCGCCGCAGGACTGTCGCAGCTCACTCGTGTGTCGCCCGCAGGACTGTCGCCGCTCACTCGTGTGTCGCCCGCAGGACCGGCGCCTATCTGCAGCAGTCGTCGCCGTCCAGAGTGTTTGCCATGGTCGGCTACTTCCTGTCGATCCCCGTGTTTCTCACTGGTGAGTGGCTGACGAGGCAGGACAGCGCCGCCGGCTGTGGCCGCTGATGGCCGAGGACATATCGTACAGTCCCCCTCCCCTCACACTCCCTCACACCCCCTCATCTCACCCCCACCCCCCCCCCCCCATGCACAAACCTTTGGTGGTCGAGAAGGCACCAAAGGTTTGTTCTATGCTAAGATGTACGGTTGTGACTTGCTTTCATCTGCTTGCAGTCTGAATCGTCGTTACCACCAGGTGTCCTGTCTGCATTTGCATGCGCATCACGTGATTATTTTAGCCCTTTGTATGTACATGTCATATCAGCTCTGATTTGCGACCCGACATATGCATGTAGCGAGCCTTCAAGATATTGTTAACAGCGCCCGCCAGCGCTACAACAGATCAATTCAAAACGCATCGGATTCCGTGCCATACATGGCATCACATTGCTGTACGTCATTATTCACCACACCACACCGAATATTGGAGGTGCTGAGACCCTTCTAAGAAGACGAGAACAACACCCAAAACCACGTGTGTTGCCACACGTCAGACACATCGTGCGGCCGGACCCACCCAGCTGTTGACACAGCCCGAGCCACGTGCGCCCGCGGCGGCGCGGGCGGTGACTAACGGCCGACCTGTGTGCCCGTTGCAGGTGTTGTTTTGTACACATTCCTTCACTTTCACTCAACGTCGGCGATCACCACCAGCGTGTTCCTGGGCCTGGGCATTCTGTTCTGCGGCGGCGCCACCGCCCACAACATCGCCGTCTGGCACAGGGTGAGAACACGTGCCGCGTCACACGTGCCGCACCACACGTGGTGTGTCACACGTGCTGCGTCACACGTGGGCAAAACATGTACTGTGTCACACGTGCTGTGCCACACGTGCTGTGTCACACGTGGGAAAATAATGTGCTGCGTCACACGTGGTCAGAGCACGTTCGGTGTCACATGTGGTTAAAGCACACACAGCATGTGGTGGTGACACGTACTGTGTCACACGTGCTGTCACACGTGGTCAGAACACATGCTGCCTCACACGTGGTCAAAGCACATGCTGTGCCATGCGTGGTGTTAACACGTGCCGTGCCACACGCAGTGATGGCGCGAGCTGTGTTACACGTGCTGTGTCGCACGTGGTCAGGACACGTGTTGTGTCACACGCAGTGAGCACACGTGCTGTGTCAGATGCGGTGAGCACACGTGCTGAGACCACACGCTGTGGCGAGCCCCACGAGCACGGGTGTGCTCATGGGGCTCGCCGATTGGATTTAGACTCGATTGGAGATATACGTGTGTTGAAATTCGTGACGTTAGGCATCGAGGCAAGAATGTAAATGCAGTTTTACATCGAGATAGCTTCCAGATACCGAGGAATACAGTCACCGAAATCGGAACTCCGGTCCGTTTAGAGGCAGCAGGTGTACGTTGTTTTAGTTCCATTGTCTATCACAAGCTATCCAGAAGTTTGTTTCATTCTGACGCCTAGCTGAGGGAATTCAGACACACTGATGCATTAGCTGTGTGCCTCCCCAGCACGTGGAGTGGGATGGGGCCACTCCATAATGTCCCATGAAAAATCAACCGTGAAGTGACAATTGCATTCCCAGAGAAATACATAAAGCAGCAGCCCAGCTAATAGGAATCAGTTCGTATGGAGTTAAAATGCTCATTACAGTACAGAGCATCGGTTGCATGCTCAGTTACATAAAATGCGTGCATCAGTTGCATGCATCACCTGCACACATTGTTCTCTGTGGTCTATGTTGGGAATGGATGGTACATGCAATCCGAGTGTTTATTGGGCTGGCCTTCCGTGGGACAATGTTCTATGCTAAGCGAGCTTGTTGCGTGGACCCTGACACCACCGCCCAATCTGGAAATCCCCGTCCCACGACAGGATGTACCCGAGAGTCGACCATGTGGCCAGTGTGTTCGACATGGCCGTCCCACCGTCTCGGCCCCGTCTCCGCCCACCAGCGCACTGGTCCGCCACCGGCCAGCCGACCCTCTCACCCCGCAGATAGTACCACAGTCTGCAGCCACTCGGAGCCTGTCTAGCCAGCGCAGAGGAGGCCAGTACAGGGTCTCGTCAGACGAGCTGTGGGCGTGGCCAGAGGAGGCCAGTACAGGGTCTCATCAGCCGAGCTGTGGGCGTGGCCAGAAGAGACCAGTACAGGGTCTCAGCCAAGCTGTGGGCGTGGTCAGAGGAGATCTGTACAGGGTCTCATCAGCCGAGCTGTGAGCGTGGCCAGAGGAGGCCAGTACAGGGTCTCGTCAGCCGAGCTGTGGGTGTGGCCAGAGACGACCAGTACAGGGTTTCAGCCGAGCTGTGGGCGTGGTCAGAGACAAGTAGAGTCTCATCAGCCGAGCTGTGGGCGTGGCTGAGATTCGGATGAGCACCGCGTTGTGTGAGAATGACAACATTTAACAATCATGTTAATATTGGACTCGTTGCTTACACTAAAGACATGTCTTTTGCTTTATTGAGGTTAGGAGCCTCAAAGAAGGAGACTATAATGACTTTTATTTCGATCCTTTTCTTGCAATTCCATAAGGTTAATGGTTCACCTTTTCAACCTTGGGACAGGCCTCCGTTGCTACCCTGCTCACGCCCATGACCGACTTAGCTGTGACGTAAGCAGTTGAGTTAATCCCTAGCTCTCGTGCCTCATAAGTGGATTACGGCACAGCGTGGCAATATCTCCGGTAAGACGGGTTCGACGTATCCGGTCAGACGGTCGGATCTCTGATTTCGGCACGACATCACGCCAATACGGCGAGTTATCACGCGATGCATCACATCTGGCTGTTTGGCCTGGTGTCCATGCACCTTGTGGTCTGTTGTCCATGTATTATATGGTTTGGTGTCCATGTGTCATTTAGTCTGGTGTCCACGTATCCTGTTGTCCGGTGTCCATGTATCCTATGGTCTGGTGTCCATGTATCCTGTGGTCTGGCTTCCATATATCCCATGATCTGATGTCCATGTATCCTGCGGTCTGGTGTCCATGTATCCTGTGGTCTGGCTTCCATATATCCCATGATCTGATGTCCGTGTATTATATGGTCTGATGTTCATGTATCATGTGATCTGGTGTCCATGTATTCTGTGGTCTGATGTCCATGTATTCTGTGGTCTGGTGTCCGTGTATTCTGTGGTCTGGTGTCCATGTATCCTGTGGTCTGGCTTCCATATATCCCATGATCTGATGTCCGTGTATCCTATGGTCTGATGTTCATGTATCATGTGGTCTGATGTCCATGTATCCTGTGGTCTGGTGTCCATGTATTCTGTGGTCTGGTGTCCATGTATCCTATGGTCTGGTGTCCGTGTATCCTGTGGTCTGGTGTCCATGTATTCTGTGGTCTGGTGTCCGTGTATCCTGTGGTCTGGTGTCCATGTATTCTGTGGTCTGGTGTCCATGTATTCTGTGGTCTGGTGTCCATGTATCCTGTGGTCTGGTGTCCATGTATCCTGTGGTCTGGCTTCCATATATCCCATGATCTGATGTCCGTGTATCCTGTGGTCTGGTGTCCATGTATCCTGTGGTCTGATGTCCATATATTCTGTGGTCTGGTGTCCATGTATTCTGTAGTCTGGTGTCCATGTATTCTGTGGTCTGCTGTCCATGTATCATTTAGTATAGTGTCCATGTATCCTGTGAGATGCCCAGTGGTTTTCCAATCCCGAGTGCGTCCTCTGTTGTCAATCAGTGGCAAAGATCGATGGCTGGGGAGACCAGCCGCTTTGCATCTGTTCGGGACATGTAGCACGCCGGACACATTAGCCAAGAATTTCAGGGGCCACGGTGTACTCTCACCACAGTCCGAACCTGATAGTCCCTCCAGTGCTGACCCGTTCCCTATGACAGACGATGGTGAGGCCGATAGCCCCCCCCCCCCTTCCCGGGTGTGAAGCTGTAGCCTGTGACGAACAGTGGTGAGGCCGATATCTCCCCGGGTGTGAAGTTGTGCCCCGTGACAGACGGTGGTGGGGCCAATATCCCCTCTGGTGTTGTCAGACGGTGGTGGGGCCAATATCCCCTCTGGTGTTGTCAGACGGTTGTGGGGCCAATAGCCCCTCTGGTGTTGTCAGACGGTTGTGGGGCCAATATCCCCTCTGGTGTTGTCAGACGGTGGTGGGGCCGATATCCCCTCTGGTGTGAAGAGGTGGGGCCAATATCCCTTTGTCAGACGGTGGTGGGGCCAATATCCCCTCTGGTGTGAAGTGTCCCACAGACGGTGGTGGGGCCTAATATCCCTTTTGTGTTGTCAGACGGCGGTGGGGCCGATATTCCCTCTGGTGTTGTCAGACGGTGGTGGGGCCAATATCCCCTCTGGTGTTGTCAGACGGTGGTGGGGCCAATATCCCCTCTGGTGTTGTCAGACGGTGGTGGGGCCAATATCCCCTCTGGTGTTGTCAGACGGTGGTGGGGCCAATATCCCCTCTGGTGTTGTCAGACGGTGGTGGGGCCGATATCCCCTCTGGTGTTGTCAGACGGTGGTGGGGCCAATATCCCCTCTGGTGTTGTCAGACGGTTGTGGGGCCGATAACCCTCCGGTGTTGTCAGACGGTGGTGGGGCCAATATCCCCTCTGGTGTTGTCAGACGGTGGTGGGGCCAATATCCCCTCTGGTGTTGTCAGACGGTGGTGGGGCCAATATCCCCCTCCGGTGTTGTCAGACGGTGGTGGGGCCAATATCCCCTCTGGTGTTGTCAGACGGTGGTGGGGCCAATATCCCCTCTGGTGTTGTCAGACGGTGGTGGGGCCAATATTCCCTCTGGTGTTGTCAGACGGTGGTGGGGCCAATATCCCCTCTGGTGTTGTCAGACGGTGGTGGGGCCGATAGCCCTCCGGTGTGAAGCTGTGCCCTGTGTCACATCCCGGCGAAGTGGAACAGAAGCGATGACGGCTGCGGTCACCTCGTGCCGCCCCGTCTGAGAGGCAGGGCGGTGGTGTGTTGTGCGCTCTCTTCGTTCCAAGTGTGGGTGCAGCCGGCCGGCTTACACGCGCCCCGCTGAGCACAGAGGACCGTTAATAGATGGTGAGAGGAACGCTGTCGCGGCGCCGCCCCGTTGTTGATCATTGTGGTGCGGCGCATTGTCTCGCGTGATGTTGACACCATGCGATCAGGTGCATGCGTCAGTGGCGTCGGCCACCGTGGGTAGCGAAAAAAAAGAGAATAATTAGAAAAATAAGTCACCCGTGGGAAATCTCGATGAGCCTTCCGGTGAGCAGCTGCTTTCTCGTTTGTAGACATTAAAATTGGATGAAATTTTGCAATTATAGGTTGGGGAAAAGCAGTTGAGTTCAAGATGCCATCTGTAGTAAGGAACGATAATTCATATTCCGCCAGGGCGGCTGCACCACTCATATGGACCGCACACTGCGAAGTGACGTGCAGATTCGATGTAGCAAAATTGTCTGATTCGCTACCGGCTTTTCAGGAAGCTCTCCATTCTGTTTTGTGCCCAATCACTGTGTTATTATCTCACTAAGCGCGCGTGCGTGCTCTCATAGCGTGCTGCTGCCTGTTTACGTCGGTGGCCGGATTCATGTCTGCATTTAGTCGACGCCTCTGCCGTGGCCGCCCGTCGCTCAGACGCGGCTCCGAGCGGGCGCGGACCGGCCCGCCCCGCGCCGCGCCTCCGTTCCCACGTTAGTCACGTGACCCGGCCGGTCCCGCCCATCTGGGTCAGACAAACCGGCCGGTGTTTTATCGCGCGCCGCCGGCCGCCGCATCCGCGCCATGGGCGACGGCCGGCCGCCGCCGGCACGGCCGCTACTCGGAACGGCGGCCGGCGCCGGTCTCGGGGTCGAGCTGACTGCCGGCGTGGCGCCAGCGGACGCAGCATTCAGCGACGCCCGTCCGCCGGAGATAACGGCGCCACTTCTTGGCTAACGGTGTCCGGCTTGCAGCGGCGTTCTGCCCGCCCCCGGCAGGTCGTTGGGCGATCTGGCCGGTGGTGGATCTGGTAGGTGGTGTGAGCGCCCTCGGTAGGTGGTGCGACCTCCCTCGGTAGGTGGTGTGACCTCTTGATAGTGATGTTGTTTACAATCATATCAGGAAAATAAGCCAAATAAGGCAGCAGGACCTGATGAAATTTATGCTAGGGTGTTGCGGAAACTGAAAAGGAACTGGCATTTCCACTTAGTATCATATTTTGTAGATCAGTTTCACATAATGAAATTCCAACCGATTGAACAAGAGCAAATGTAGTTCCTATTTTCAAGAAAGGAGAAAGAGGAAAAGTTGAAAACTATAGGCCAATAAGTCTCACATCACTAGTCTGCAAGGTACTCGAATCAATTATCAAGGATAGAATAGTTAGTTATCTGGAAGGTAGCAGATTGATTCAAGATACTCAACATGGGTTTAGAAAAAGGACGATCGTGTCTCACAAACCTCTTGGACTTTTTGAACTTCGCCACAGAACAATTTGATCAGGGAAATCAGGTTGATGTAGCATATCTTGACTTTAGTAAGGCCTTGACAAGGTACCCCATAAACGGTTAATGATACAGCTTCAGTCCCATGGTATTGCAGGTAGCATCTAAAATGGATAGAGTTGTGGCTTTCAGATAGACAGCAAAGAGTGATGCTAAATGGTACAAAGTCATCATGGCAAAATGTTCTTAGTGGAGTCCCCCAGGGTCAGTACTAGGGCCATTACTGTTCATTATATTTGTAAATAACATTGAAAGTGGCCTAAGCAGTAAAGTTTTGAAATTTGCGGATGATTTGAAGGTCTTTAGGGCAATAACAGGTCAGGATGAGTATATCTCGCTGCAAAAGACTTAGACGAACTTGTAAAGTGGTCCGAAGAATGGCAAATGAAATTCAACTTTGATAAGTGCAAAATCATGCATGTAGGTAAGCAGCATATGAAGGCTCCATACTTGATGGGTGGCCAAGTGCTATCAGTGACTCAACAGGAGAAGGATTTAGGTGTTATTCTAAACACAAAACTGGGGGCATCAGAACAGACCAAGGAAGCCAGGAAGAAGGCACTGAGAATGCTCGGGGTAATAAATAGGAATGTATCATACAGAAGTGAGGAAGTGATCAGGAAGCTTTACTGTGCATACGTCAGGCCACATTTGGAATACAGCATCCAAGTTTGGTCTCCTAGCTATGAAAAAGATTGTTGGCTTTTAGAGAGAGTACAAAAAGAGGGCTACAAAAATGGTTATGGCATAAGCAACCTGGCATATGAGGAAAGATTGAAGAAATTGAATATGTTTTCACTTAGATATAGAAGGCTGAGAGGAGATCTCATCGAGGTCTTTAAATTTGTCAATGGTCTGGAGAGGGGATACCTTGGGGAAATGTTTGAATTTAACCGAAATGATGCAATTAGAGGTCATAAATTCAAAATTAAAGTTAACCACAGCAGAAAAAGGTTAAGGCAAACTTTCTTCATCAACAGGGTAGTGGAACACTGGAACCAGCTGCCAGAAAACATCGTCAGTAGCAGCACATTGAACATCTTTAAAAACAGCATAGACAATCATTATAAGAATAGAGGGCTTGCTTTTCAGTATTACAGGGAGGGCTGATTTACAGATTTGGTGGGCAACTGGTTCAGTGTACAGAGTGCAACCAAGAAGGGCCCTTGTGGCTCATAGTTGCACTAATATTTTATGTCTTTATGTCTTTATGACCTCCCTTGGTAGGTGATATGACCGCGCCCTCGGTAGGCGATGTGATCGCCTGACTACCCTAGCTACAAGACCTAGGCGACCTGACTAGAACGAATCTGACAATCCGGTGGCCAGGCTGTCTCGATGCTCTCACTGCCCGCTCTGTCCGCAGGCGTCTTCACCTGACCTGACCTGACCTGACCGCCTGACCTGATCCGATCGGCAGGTGAAGCACAACCGCATGGCGCGGCAGCGCGCCGTGCATCTGAAGGCGTCGACGCCGCAGATCGGCCGCGAGTCGACGTACGGGCCGCGCGACCCCAGCTCGCCCGGCATGCCGTGCGCGACACTCGACCTCAGCCGCCAGCTGGCCAACATCTCCAACATCCACGAGCTCAGCACGCTCGTGTGACAACACGGCCGGGCATCGCGCGCCACGAGCGCACGCTCGTGGCCACGTGGCCGCCGCCGCTGACGCGGTCACGATGCTACGACGTCGACGGCGCTAGGACGTGGGAAAAGCGCCGCGCGAGTGCCGGGGCGCGAACCCGCGCAGCCGCCGGCTGCTTCCTCCGATCGCACTGCCCCGTGTGTGCCAGTGATGCGCGACACGCCGCCCGCGCCGCCGCCAGGGGGACCGAGAGCGGGCCGCTCCCGCGACGTGTGACGACGCGACGGACAGGACAGACCTGGCGCCGTCGCGCTGTGATCGCCGCGTGCCGTGGGAATCTGGCAGCGCTGACGAGGCGGTCTGTCGGACCGGCCAGACGCGGGCTGAGCGTGAGCCATACAACGCCTGAAGCTCCAGCAGGATGCCGAGGTGAAATCTAGTCCCTGTATGTACTGCCGTGGCCACGCAATCGTTGTGGCCAACTGCTCGCATTTGATGCGCGCGACTCGTCTTTTTGTACAACTGTTGTCGCAATGTGAGGTGGGTGGAATTCCGCCGACTCAAATCTGTATTTTAATATACCGATGTTGGAACCCCTCGTGTGTGTGGGAGGATAGGTGCGGAGTGTGTGTATGTGTGTGTAAGAGGGGGAGGGGTGACGGGCCGCCGACGTGCACGTATCCACACGGACCTGTAAAAATATGCAGAGCCGGGGCCGAGACGGGAGTCGTCACGCACTGCTGAGTTTCCAGACAGCTACTTGTCATGAGATGTCAGCTGCCACGGTTTTAGCACGACGAGCCATGTCATGGCTTCATGTTGGGCTTGTAGTAGCAGCTAATTCAGCCCAGCAATGCATCATAAAGCAGAGCCAAAGCTTGTCGGTTCCTGTGTCACTCACGTGCGATTTGACACAGGCGTGATGCAGGGCACTCATGTCCCGGGGCATCCGTCTGGGAAATCGCTGCCATCTGGGATGGCAGATCGAATCATCGCGTGACACTGATGAGCCGGAGTCACTCGAGCGTGCACCGCCGGGCGAGCCTCTGTCCTGTGAGGCTCAGCAGACACGGCAAAGGCGCTGACCAGTCAGGTTAGCCGTCGGGTTAGCAATCAGGTCAGCCGTCAGTCGGCTGCACGTGACAGACCCGGCAGTGGCGCTGACCAGTCAGGTCAGCCGTCAGGTCAACCAGTCAGGTCAGCCGTCAGTCGGCTGCACGCGGCAGACCGAGGCGCCGCATGGCCCCAGCGCGCCGGCTCGGGAGGAACGAACTGGCCTCTGGCCTGCGGCTGCTGCGAGCCAACCCGAGACGGGCCGCGCTGCATTGGCCGCCGACAATTAATCGGTCGCCGTGCAGCGTGCACACACCGGGTACGACCACCGGCGGCACGTACTACCGACCACGGGCGTCTCCAGGCGGCCGGAGAGGGAGGTCACCTTCCGCCGGCGGCACGCACTACCGACCACGGGCGTCTCCAGGCGGCCGGAGAGGGAGGTCAACTGTCGCCAGCAGCAGCACGTACTACCGACCACGGGCGTCTCTATCACCTGCCGCCGCCGACACGTACTACTAACCAGGGGCGTCCCAAGGCGGCCGGAGAGGGAGGTCACCTGCCGCCGCCGGCACGTACTACCGACCAGGGGCGTCCCCAGGCGGCCGGAGACGGAGGCACCGCAAGGTGACCGTGGGAGGGTCTCAGCTGCAGACAGACACGTATTTCCGACCAGGATGTCATCAGACAGACGAGGAAGGTGTTCACCTAGTTACCATAAAGCCATCAAGTTTATGGCTTAATAAGAGTCACATGGGCCCGTCTGGACTAAGCTGGCAAAAGTAATTAAAAAAGGAGAGATTGCCCCCTCATAATCAGTGCAATATCATGAGATCTAAGGAACCTATCTACTCCATTGTGTTGACAGTCTTTGCATCTTTAGTCGCCGCTAGCTGGCTTTTCTCCAGCGGGACTGTGCAGTTCCAACTTCCAGCCGCACGCATCGGTCACGCACCGAGTGGAGTCGATGTGCTGGCGACGAGGGTGGAGTCGTCCCGCGTGGCGGCCGGCACGTCTCGCAGCCGGAATGTTCCACCGGTATCGGCCAACGGCTTCCCCGCAGCCACGGCGCGGAGGACTCGGCGCGTCACAGAACCGGTTCGAGCCGGCGCCTGATGCACGAGGATGCCAGAGACGCGCCGACAGGGACGCCGCCTGATGCACGAGGATGCCAGAGACGGCCACAGGGACGCCGCGATGCAGATGCGGACGCCGACCGACAGGGACGGGCTTGCCTGATGCACGAGGATGCCAGAGACGCGCCGACAGGGACGCCGCCTGATGCACGAGGATGCCGGCGACGCGCCGACCGACAGGGACGCCCCCTGATGCATGAGGATGTCTGAGACGCGGCGGCGCTGCGGCCAGTTTCGGTGGCGACTGCGCGCTTCCATCGTCACCTGTCACACTCTGGTCAGATGCGGCGGCGACCGCGCGCCTCCATCGTCACCTGTCGTACTCTGGTCAGATGCGGCGGCGACCGCGCGCCTCCATCGTCACCTGTCACACTCTGGTCAGATGCGGCGGCGACCGCGCGCCTCCATCGGTACCTGTCGTACTCTGGTCAGATGCGGCGGCGACCGCGCGCCTCCATCGGTACCTGTCGTACTCTGGTCAGATGCGGCGACGACGCGCGCCTCCATCGGTACCTGCCGTGCTTACCGTACTCTGGTCAGATGCGGCGGCGACCGCGCGCCTCCATCGGCACCTGTCGTACTCTGGTCAGATGCGGCGGCGACGCGCGCCTCCATCGGTACCTGCCGTGCTCTGGTCATATGCGGCGCGACCGCGCGCCTCCATCGGCACCTGTCGTACTCTGGTCAGATGCGGCGGCGACCGCGCGCCTCCATCGTCACCTGTCATACTCTGGTCAGATGCGGCGACGTGCGCCTCCATCGGTACCTGCCGTGCTCTGGTCATATGCGGCGGCGACCGCGCGCCTCCATCGGCACCTGTCGTACTCTGGTCAGATGCGGCGGCGACCGCGCGCCTCCATCGTCACCTGTCACACTCTGGTCAGATGCGGCGGCGACCGCGCGCCTCCATCGGTACCTGTCGTACTCTGGTCAGATGCGGCGACGACCGCGCGCTTCCATCGTCACCTGTCACACTCTGGTCAGATGCGGCGGCGACCGCGCGCCTCCATCGTCACCTGTCGTACTCTGGTCAGATGCGGCGGCGACCGCGCGCCTCCATCGTCACCTGTCGTACTCTGGTCAGATGCGGCGGCGACCGCGCGCCTCCATCGTCACCTGTCGTACTCTGGTCAGATGCGGCGACGACTGTGCGCTTCCATCGTCACCTGTCGTACTCTGGTCAGATGCGGCGGCGACCGCGCGCCTCCATCGGTACCTGTCGTACTCTGGTCAGATGCGGCGACGACTGCGCGCCTCCATCGGTACCTGTCGTACTCTGGTCAGATGCGGCGGCGACCGCGCGCCTCCATCGGTACCTGTCGCACTGTCAGATGCGGCGACGACCGCGCCTCCATCGGTACCTGTCGTACTCTGGTCAGATGCGGCGGCGACCGCGCGCCTCCATCGGTACCTGTCGTACTCTGGTCAGATGCGGCGACGACTGCGCGCCTCCATCGGTACCTGCCGTGCTCTGGTCAGATGCGGCGGCGACCGCGCGCCTCCATCGGTACCTGTCGTACTCTGGTCAGATGCGGCGCGACCGCGCGCCCCATCGGTATGTCTCTGGTCAGATGCGGCGACGACCGCGCGCCTCCATCGGTACCTGCCGTGCTCTGGTCAGATGCGGCGGCGACCGCGCGCCTCCATCGGTACCTGTCGTACTCTGGTCAGATGCGGCGGCGACCGCGCGCCTCCATCGTCACCTGTCGTACTCTGGTCAGATGCGGCGGCGACCGCGCGCCTCCATCGGTACCTGTCGTACTCTGGTCAGATGCGGCGGCGACCGCGCGCCTCCATCGTCACCTGTCACACTCTGGTCAGATGCGGCGGCGACCGCGCGCCTCCATCGGTACCTGTCGTACTCTGGTCAGATGCGGCGGCGACCGCGCGCCTCCATCGGTACCTGTCGTACTCTGGTCAGATGCGGCGGCGACCGCGCGCCTCCATCGGTACCTGTCGTACTCTGGTCAGATGCGGCGACGACTGCGCGCCTCCATCGGTACCTGTCGTACTCTGGTCAGATGCGGCGGCGACTGCGCGCCTCCATCGGCACCTGTCACACTCTGGTCAGATGCGGCGGCGACCGCGCGCCTCCATCGGTACCTGTCGTACTCTGGTCAGATGCGGCGGCGACTGCGCGCCTCCATCGGTACCTGTCGTACTCTGGTCAGATGCGGCGGCGACCGCGCCTCCATCGGTACCTGTCTACCTCGGTCAGAGCGGCGGCGCCGCGCGCCTGTCGTACTCTGGTCAGATGCGGCGGCGACCGCGCGCCTCCATCGGTACCTGCCGTGCTCTGGTCAGATGCGGCGACGACTGCGCGCCTCCATCGGTACCTGTCGTACTCTGGTCAGATGCGGCGGCGACTGCGCGCCACCAGCGGCGCGTGTCACCGGCCAACTCCAGCTCAAGTATCGAGAGGATACGGAACCATGTCCTATAGGCACACAATGCTTGCGAGTTTGCCACATGGGGTCATTCGCTGCTCTGACCCAGCGCAACACATGATTATTGTGCTTCACGTATATATTTGCATACATTTCGTATACATGATAGGCATATGAAGGACATTGTTCTTTAACTGGTAAGCACAGCTTGATGATATAACATACGCAGTATACAAGCATGGATGCACGCCTACGTACACTCATACAGACACCTATATTTGTAGATGCATACCTATACTTATAAAGATGTACATATGTATATATATGTGTATATATGTATATATTCGTACATATATATATATATATATATATATATATATATATATATAGAGAGAGAGAGAGAGAGAGATAGAGAGAGAGGGGGAGAAAGAGGCTGCCTCAGTTCTCTTTCTTACTGCCGTCGCCGCCAGAATCTGGCAGTTCTAGCGGCGGCCTTCACCCAGCCCAGAGCGCCAACTGTTCCGGAGGCAGGTAGCTGGCCAATATAGCGCCAACTGTATCGGTTACAGGTAACTGTGACAATACGTCCCTAACTTGTGCTATTACGGCGTTAAGTTGTGCCGCCTACAGACAACTGTGCCAATGTGCCAAGCTGTGGCAGCTGCAGAAAACTGTGCTAACATGACTCCACATTATGCCAGTTGCAGGAAACTGTGCCGATACGGCACCAAACTTTCCGCCCGGCTAGCTCAGTAGATTGTACGCCGGCCTGTAAAGGTTTTCCCGTCTTGGCACAACGGGCTTGAGTCACTTCACGCGCTCGCTATTACTACGCCTCCGGCTGGGATGGCCGGCCGGGAACTGGCCAGGCAAGGTCGGGATACAGGTATACCAGGCGGCCGTGCCGGCTATGGAGACTCTTGATGAAAACTGTGCTATAGAACTGGCATTTCCCGATCGGGAGGTTGATTCAGGGTCAATACAGCAAGCTTGCTCTTAGCACTGGCTATGATTTTGTAAAGCGTACTCAATGGCAACTCGAGTATTTTTTTAAAAAACTATTCCGGCTGCAGGCAACTGTGCCAATACGGCGCCAAACTCTGCTGAATACAGGCAACTGTGCCGGTACGGCGCCAAACTCTGCTGAATGCAGGCAACTGTGCCGGTACGGCGCCAAACTGTACCGGCTATAGGAACCTGTGCCAATACGGCACAGAACTGCTGAATACAGGTAACTGCCAACACGGTGCCAAGCTGTGCTGAATGCAGGCAACTGTGCCGATACAGTGCGACAACTAAACACAGCCAGCTCTCAGTTGCACATGACTGGCGGAAGCTGCCACCATTTACTGCACCACAGATCAGACCTGGATCAGGCACAGTCCAGGTACGGATCTAGTTCTATCTCTATCTATATCTATCTATTTATTTAACTATACATCTCTCTATGTATCTTTCTGTATATCTATAGATCCATCAATCAAATTTTCTCTCTCACCTTCTCTCCCTCTCAGTGAGATTGAATTACTCGTGCTCCAGTGCGTGATGAGATGCGATTGCAGTTCAGATGGGGAAGCTTGACTGGCATGAATGCACACATGCATGTCAGTTGGGTATTAAGAGCTGATGCACCGTTGGTTTAGTGCAAGAGTCGGAGTGAAAATTCGTTCTACGAAAACATGATAGATGCCTTGAGAAGGAAAACGGGAGCATGCACATACTTCGGCGTAGTAGTAACACCGCATATCTTTGCCAGTATCTGACCCGATTCCTGCTTTCTTAGGTTTACGTGTGAAACTTTCTTAGAATATATCTGCATAGATGGTATACTGATCAAATAGTAATTCCATAGGCCGGAAACTGGAAAGCGTATGAATAATGAAGCAAGAGCTTAAGGTTATATATGCATGCATATACTATGTATATACGCACACACATCATAACACATCACACATATATATGTATATATCATATTATGTATATACATATATATATATATATATATATATATATATATATATATATATATATATATATACGTATATATAACCTGAGATGACTTGGTGACTTATTTCATTGAAGGTCGTTTCAGAAACATATAACCCTAAGCTTGTGATTCCAGTATCGATATTTCCTCAGTAAAAGACATGTGATGGTATCACTCGACCCCACATACCACTATCACAAGAACCACAGCTTAAACACGAAAAGGATCGTGAAAAAAGAGAAGATGAAATGACCTGTCATGCATTGGCAAAGAGTGATCAAATACGTCACCAAGTGTTCACGAATAGCTGGGAAGTTGACGGATTGCACGTTCTCAGATTATTTAACTTTGCACGGTGAACAAGGATAATACTGATGAATATATACGAACACCAGGGGAAGGCGTAACAAAAACGAACTCTAAATTCCAGTTCAGTGTGATTTCATTCTGGACTCGGGGTGAGGTTAAAATGTCAAGTGAATGTGTGTAATGGATATATTGTTCATTCTTGGATATTTAAAATTTCCACTCCGAGGAACTTGGAATAAGACATCGATGAACACGTTAATATGCTTAGAAGTATCTAAAATCCAGATTTGTGATAAACCGGACGGTCTACCGGCACACTTACCACATTATATTGTTTGAAGCTTAGGAATCCGATGAGTAAGTTGATAATGAATAAGCTATACACATATTCCACTTAGTCGCCAGGCATCTGGCAACCAGCTAAATAGCGGCACGTCCGTGATACGGTTCCAATCGTAACACCAGGTATGCTAATAGTTTGCATTCTATGCACATTGTGCAAAGTCACTGCAGGTAAAAAGAAATAGTACACCACACCAAAGTTGAAGCGATCTTCCGGGGAAAATGGTTCAGCTGGATGAAACCCTGGTTTCAGAAGTAGTGCTTAAGGTAATCCCATCACCAGTAGGGAGAATCGCATGGGATTCTGATGGAATTCAATCAAGGATAGACGCGTGTACCAGGATGCGGAGGATTTAGTGCTGCTAAGACAGCATAATTCCAGACAATTTTACAGAGTCATGGTCATTCAAATAATCGTGCTGCATATATTAATGCTCGCTTGCAGGATTGGCTGACCAGGGGTTTCAATGAACAGCATTGTCAATGACGTCACGCTGTCCAGGATACTGTATGATTAATAATGAATCGGTAGATCTGCATAGTTCTAATGGTCCTAGCTTGCCGTCTAGGATCACTTCCAAATAAGCAATAATAAAGCATTTGTGCCCCCACCCCAAAAAACTGCATCATATCAATGGAATGCCTGTCGAACTGCTTCTATCATGAACATGCATGAGTGCACATAATTGCACACAACTTCATTTACAGAGGTGTACATAAGCACTTTTTTGTACAACGCAATGGCAAATGAACCAAGCTTCCAATTTCCTATGTGTTTACAATCACAAAGCAGGTTTGCCAGTGCACGAAATTAACACTAAGGGCAACCAAGAGCATCATCAGCTGCGAAAAACACGTTCCACCCACACTTAGTGCCCAAAGATCCGAACGTTGAGTTGTGTACTGTTCGGAACAAGGCTAGAGTTGTCATACTTTTGCATGCACGGGACATAATTAAAACGATGCTTTACTATTCAATTAAGCGCAACTATCAACAACATTACTTTCTGTCATAGCAGCCACGAAACCCATCAACAGCGCGACAGCAAAACCAAACAAGCCATTTCCTGCCTATTCCCCAGCCACCACGAGCAGCAGACACCGGCCTACAAAAACACAAACATCAACACCAGCCGTCCCCACCAGCCGCACAGTCTGGCTGATCCCTCGGGCCCTCTAACGCACCGCACATGACTCCCGACACCGACCGGTCGCGCTCCCCCAGGACCACCAGATTCCCATCACCGGAGCTGCAAAACATCGACACCGACGGGCCGCCGTCAAGCCCGTCGCGATGGGGACGAGTAGCCTAGGGGTAAGTTGCTCGTCTCATAATCGAAAGGTTGTGAGTTCGAGTCTCACCTGTCGCTACTCTTCGCCCGCGACCAATCGGCGTGAGAGATTGGCGACGCTACATGACTCAACGGTCCATGTGTCGTGAAACCAATAAACAACAACGACAAAGCCCGTCGCGATGTTTATTCGCTCAGCTCATGGGCGTAAGTCGCGCCGAGGCGCGCGGTCCAGCTCCAGTCAGAGGTCAGTGGCTGGCGCGCGGGCTGCCCGCGACGGCGACCAGACCGCCGCCTCCCAGACTCAGACTCCCAGCTCCACAGACTGGTGGCGGCTTCCGCTGCTCGGGTGGCCGGCGGTTGACCTCACGCGCCCGAGCGGTGCCGCCGACGCGCTGCCGTGGTGAGGGCGCCGCACAGCAGCAGTTTCGACATCGGCACGAGCCATATACGACCGGGTCGGCCTTGAAGACGGCGTGTCGACTTAGATCTGTGGAGATGAGCGGCCGCATGAATTGGGCGGAGAACCCCAGGAATCTTACAAATGGCAGGCTTACGCTACGCTGGATTTAGATGATGTCATCTGATCGTTGGAAGTCATGTGCTTCAATTGCTCGCATGATTTACTTGCACGAGCTGGTGAGGACCATAGAAACTACGGCTGTCTGGTAGGCTCGGCATATTCGTCCAATTTTCCAACGCACACAGGATCAAGTCAGTGTGGTCTATACCGTATTGATTTGTTTGGTTCATCATCTAGAAACATCACGCCGTGACACCCCTCCCACATATTTGGTCGGCTGCCAGTAAAGACGCAGGAATCCTGGTAGTTGACTCCATTCTTATAGTAGTCTAATTTTTCACCATTTTCACACGCACACACGCGCACGCACGCACACAGTTGTGAGATTCCTTAGAGCAGAGCACGTCTCGGATACAATCTTGACATGTTGGGACCACGCCTCGGACCCAGTGTTGACGTGTCGGGACCACGTCTCGGACCCAGTGTTGACGTGTCGGGACCACGTCTCGGACCCAGTGTTGACATGTTGGGACCACGTCTCGGACCCAGTGTTGACGTGTCGGGACCACGCATCGGACTCAGTGTTGACATGCTGGGACCACGTCTCGGACCCAGTGTTGACATGTTGGGACCACGTCTCGGACCCAGTGTTGACGTGTCGGGACCACGCCTCGGACCCAGTGTTGACGTGTCGGGACCACGTCTCGGACCCAGTGTTGACGTGTCGGGACCACGCCTCGGACCCAGTGTTGACGTGTCGGGACCACGTCTCGGACCCAGTGTTGACATGTTGGGACCACGTCTCGGACCCAGTGTTGACGTGTCGGGACCACGCCTCGGACCCAGTGTTGACGTGTCGGGACCACGTCTCGGACCCAGTGTTGACTTGTCGGGACCACGTCTCGGACACAGTGTTGACATGTTGGGACCACGTCTCGGACCCAGTGTTGACGTGCCGGGACCACGTCTCGACCAGTGTTGACATGTTGGGACCACGTCTCGGACCCGTGTTGACGTGTCGGGACCACGCCTCGGACCCAGTGTTGACGTGTGGGACCACGCCTCGACCCAGCGTGACAGCCACCCCGAAGCCCGCCCGCGTGCCCCCCCCCCGCATCCACGCCCGCCCCACGCCCCGTCCAGCCCCACGTCTCAGACTTAGGGCTGACTTGCAGAAACTACGTTTCTGACTCAGTGTTGACGTGTCGGGACCACGCATCGGACTCAGTGTTGACGTGTCGAGACCACGCCTCAGACCCAGTGTTGACGTGTTGGGACCACGTCTCGGACCCAGTGTTGACGTGTCGGGACCACGTCTCGGACCCAGTGTTGACGTGTCGGGACCACGTCTCGGACCCAGTGTTGACGTGTCGGGACCACGTCTCGGACCCAGTGTTGACGTGTCGGGACCACGTCTCGGACCCAGTGTTGACGTGTCGGGACCACGTCTCGACCCAGTGTACTTGGGCCACGCCTCGGACCCAGTCACCACGCCGGACCCAGTTACTGTGGGACCACGCCTCCCAGTGTACGTGCCCCGGCCACGTCTCCCGTCGTCGGGACCACTCGACCCAGTGTTGACGTGTCGGGACCACGTCTCGGACCCAGTGCTGACGTGTCGGGACCACGCCTCGGACCCAGTGTTGACGTGTCGGGACCACGTCTCGGACCCACTGTTGACGTGTTGGGACCACGTCTCGGACTCAGTGTTGACTTGACCGGACCACGTCCCAGACTTAGTGTTGACTTGTCATGCCACGTCTCAGACTCAGTCTCCAGGAGGAAGCTTCCAACCCGCCGGCTGGCGACGACCATCGCTGACATTGCAGGTAATGGGGTGTAGGCCATTTCATCATGTGCGGCGTGCCTGCACCATCTCACCGGCTATTGTGTGCTCATTGGTTACACCGAAGGTCCGGCTCAGGCTGATCACACCGGTGTCGCCGGAAGGCCCCCCGCCCCCCACCCCCACCGGCACTCACTTGCTACACCGAGGGGCCGGCACAGGCTGAACACGGCGGTGTCGCCGGAAGGTCCTCTCCCCCAAACTGATACTCCTTGACTGCACCGAGGGGCCGGCTCAGGCTGATCACACTGGTGTCACCGGAAGGTCCTCGGCGCTCACACTGTCAGTGGGGCTCACACTGTCAGTGGGGCACGTACTGTCAGTGGGGCTCGTGCAGCCAGTGGGGATCTTACTGTCAGCAGGGCTCACACTGTCAGTGGGACTCGTACTGTCAGTAGGCTCACACTGTCAGTGGGACTCGTACTGTCAGTGGGGCTCGTACTGTCAGTGGGGCTCGTACTGTCAGTGGGGCTCGTGCTGCCAGTGGGGCTCACACTGTCAGTAGGGCTCACACTGTCAGTGGGGCTCACACTGTCAGTGGGACTCGTACTGTCAGTGGGGCTCACACTGTAAGTAGGGCTCACACTGTCAGTGGGACGCATACTGTCAGTGGGGCTCACACTTTCAGTGGGACTCGTACTGTCAGTAGGGCTCACATTGTCAGTGGGACTCGTACTGTCAGTAGGGCTCGTACTGTCAGTAGGGACTCGTACTGTCAGTAGGACTCGTACTGTCAGTAAGACTCGTACTGTCAGTGGGACTCGTACTGTCAGTAAGACTCGTACTGTCAGTGGGACTCGTACTGCCAGTATGGTTCGCACTGCCAAGCTGCTCTGAGTAGAGAGTCACTTTGGGTTTTTACCGAACAGATGCTCAGGCTCAGTTCATGTGCTCGGTGCCAAAGTCCAGTGCCGCCGGCCGTTCCCTGTTGCCAAAGTCCAGTGATATACAGCAGTTGCCGCAAGCGACTTTCGAACCAAGTCATTCGCGAACAAGACAGGGTCATCTAGATGCCGTGCAAGCCACAAGAAGCCCGGATATTATCTACAGCCTCTGGCTTCGCTACAAATCCATCTGTTCCAGCCACAGGCTCATATAAGTTGCCTGTAGGCCAAGTATATCATTGCAATATTTATTGGTTCGTTGCATACCGTACCCGCATGCAACATAACTTTACCTAACCAATACCTATGTCAATATTTGAATTGCATGAGCGTGCCTATGGAAATGCTCTTTTAGCCTAGTAAACTATTGATATCTCTTGAGTCATGTATGGCATGACCGAAGATGTATAACCGAATGTGCTTTTCCAGTTTATGTCGGATAGTTCATCATCTTATAAGTTTATATGTTGAACTGTATGATGCAGTCATGTCATGGGATGAAGCAGATATGAATGCAAGATTATGCTGCTTTCGTTGCCCAATTTTGAACATCAAGCGGCCCCGAAAATCGTACATAGTGCACTTCGAGGTTATACCCTGGGCTGCTGACCGCATATTTTAGTTATAATATCAAGGCATTTGTTTGGGGATGGTCATAAGGCTTAAAATAGTCCCTCTAATCGTGCCCAAGTATCTGACCTAGTACCAGTTGCAGAAAACAATTTTTCCAGCACATGGGGACAAGTTTTCTTTTTTGCAGTTATTTCCTTTCATGCAACTCGTATAGTTAAAATGCACCTGTGTAATACCCGAAAAGCATGTTGTACGTTTTGGACTTGTATAGTGCAGCATGAATAATTTAACCAATATATAGCAATGAACTTGTACAGTGACACGGATTGCTTCGTAGACATCCACTGTTGCTAAATATTTAGTAACCCGCGCCGTCTTTCAGGTCAAATCCTCACACCCCGTCTCGGGGGGGGAGATTGAAGACCCCTCTAAAATCCAAACTAAGCATCGCACGAAAACGAAAGAGGTGTCATAGGAAAGCACTCGACGAGTAGGGTCCGGGTCCACTCTCCAAATCAATTTCTCCCCAAAAGTGACGTCACCAGGGGGCTAGATTTTCACGACTTTTCACGACTTACATTATGTTTTTGGCTCTGGGGAGTTCATTTTGGGGGATATATGAGAACAAAATATTTGGAATGAGAAAAGGAGAGCGAAATCGACCAGGGCTATAATTTCTCCCCCTCCCCCCCGAAAAAAAAACTTTTCAATTTCTACATTTTGAGTTTTCAAGTTTTCTTTAATTTTCCTCTTCCAATGGGTAGAGCACACCGAGAAATGTAGTTGGATGTCAACTTGCCCTAATAAAAAATGCTTACTCCAGCCAGAATCCTGTATTTGAACTGCAGTTTGGCAAATACGCAAAATTTATATGTAGTCAAAAACGAAAAAAAACGAAGAAAATTTCACTCGTAAGTTTTGTTGCATCCGTAAAGGTAAGCAAACGCTGAAAGTTTCATTAAAATATCTGTATCCGTTAAAGCGTGACGTCTGGTTGAACTTTTTTGGAGGTAACCTCACTTGACCCTGACTAACTCGTTGACCCCAGATGATCTGACCAAAAAATTTCGAATCAGCATGTCAAATTGATGTGGGAAAAGGTATGCCAAATTTGGGCGCGCTGCCCTGCGCCGTTCGTCCGCTATCCGCGATAAAAACCTGAGTGTTGAAGGCCCCCCCAGACGGGACGGGTTAATACAGCCATTGTTCTCCAACATGGGAAGAAACAGCGACGAACTGGTTTTCCCTTGGGTGGGAACCTTAAATAGTGTCACTTGTTGAATACAGGTTTCCATGTGTTCATATGGCCTGTGTCACCGATGTGTCACTGATAGTCACCTTACTGTGATCTCGAAGACCTTTCCCCGGATATCATATTTGTGCCGCCTGTGCCGTACTGCGGGGGACCGAGTCGGTGGGGTATATCTGTCGCCTGTGCCGTCCTGAGGGAGTCCGAGTCGGTGGGGTATATCTGCCGCCTGTGCCATCCTGAAGGACGGCGAGTCGGTGGGGTATATCTGCCATCTGTGCCGTTCTGAGGAAGCCGAGTCGGTGGGGTATATCTGCCGCCTGTGTCGCCCTGGGGACGGCCGAGTCGGTGGGGTATATCTGCCGCCTGTGCCATCCTGAAGGACGGCGAGTCGGTGGGGTATATCTGCCATCTGTGCCGTTCTGAGGAAAGCCGAGTCGGTGGGGTATATCTGCCGCCTGTGCCGTTCTGAGGAAAGCCGAGTCGGTGGGGTATATCTGCCGCCTGTGTCGCCCTGAGGGCGGCCGAGTCGGTGAGGTATGTCGCCCGTCGGTGCCGCCAGTGCCGTCCTCAGGGAGGCCGGGTCGGAGAAGTATCCGAGCCCCCTGTGCTGTTCTGAGGGTGACCGGGTCGGTGGAGTATCCGAGCCGCCTGTGCCGTTCTGAGGGAGGCCGGGTCGGAGGAGTATCCGAGCCGCCTGTGCCGTTCTGAGGGAGGCCGGGTCGGTGGAGTATCCGAGCCGCCTGTGCCGCCGCGTCCCGCCTGCGCCGAGCCGGCTGTGTCCGGCTGCCCAACGCCAGTTGTCGTACAAGCAGGGCACCGCGTCAGAGCCGACCAAAAACGCGCCACTAACGCCTCATCTGGGCCAATTAACGTGCTTCATGTTGGCCATCCCGCGTCGTCCGACCCAGCCGTCCAATGAGTGGTTTGACCCACAACCGTTTTTATCACGTGCGTCGCTGGCGCAATGAGCTTTTTGTTCGCGGACGCTCCGACCTCATGGTAAGCCGAAACCAGGTCTGTGGAAGCACGAGGTCACATGACGTAATTGAAACGTTTCGTTTTTGCTGGTGTTGTGGTGTGGCCAGCGTCAGCCTCTCATCTCACGGCGCAGGTCCGCTACCATCGCCGCCGTCAGCGTCAGCATCGGCAGCGTCAGCATCGTCAGCGTCAGCCGTCGTCGGCGTCAGTATCGACAGCGTCAGCTGTCGTCAGCCGTCGTCGGCGTCAGTATCGTCAGCGTCAGCTGTCGTCAGCCGTCGTCGGCGTCAGCATAGTCAGCGTCAGCTGTCGTCGGCCGTCGTCGGCGTCAGTATCGTCAGCGTCAGCTGTCGTCAGCCGTCGTCAGCGTCAGTATCGTCAGCGTCAGCTGTCGTCAGCCGTCGTCAGCGTCAGTATCGACAGCGCCAGCTGTCGTCGGCCGTCGTCGGCGTCAGTATAGTCAGCGCCAGCTATCGTCAGCCGTCGCCGGTGTCAGTATCGTCAGCGCCAGCTGTCGTCAGCCGTCGTGGACGTCAGCATAGTCAGCGTCAGCTATCGTCAGCCGTCGTGGACGTCAGCATAGTCAGCGTCAGCTATCGTCAGCCGTCGTCAGCGTCAGTATCGTCAGCGTCAGCTGTCGTCAGCCGTCGTCAGCGTCAGTATCGTCAGCGTCAGCTGTCGTCAGTCGTCGTCAGCGTCAGTATCGACAGGGGTGTGCGGCGGGCCAGTGACAGCGTCGCAGTGGCAGGGCCCCGTGCACTGAAGGTCCGAGGTGGGGCTGGGCGCTGAACAGTCCGTCGATCAGGCCGGCTCCCAGCAAGACCACCACCTCTACAGATGCACTCTCTACACTCTCTACACTTTGATGGCCTGTCATTGCCTTCAAAGGTAGCATACACGATACAGAAGGCGTGGCAAGGCACGGACGGGGCCAGACGGGGAGGGAAAACAAGGGCCAGGTGCAACACAGAGGAGAGGGCGCGACAAAGTAGATGACATGGCATACCAGTAAACATGATAAGACAAAGGGAAGGGCGGGGCAGAACACACGGAAATGCAAACAAACAAACACATACACAGGCACGAATGTACACATGCACACACACAGACACATAATGTGTGTGTGTGTGTGTGTGTGTGTGTGTATGTGTGTGAGAGAGAGAGAGAGAGAGAGAGAGGGGGAGAGGGGATGAGAGGGAGAGAGAGAACATAGTACCGTTACATAGTCAGGTGTACATTAATCACTGGCTCAAACTGGGAAGGCTTATTATCCTCTGTTGGATTCTGAGCCATGGGAAACGAGGCAGCGGATGCTGCCGCGAAACGTTTGGCCGAAGTCCCATACCTGTGATCTATGCCGCTCCCAGCAATGGAATATCATCAGTCATTCACGATCATTGCTTTTGAAAGATGGCAGTATATTGCCGGGACACTTTGCTGCACAACAAGTTAGGAACGATCAAACCATGTCTTGGATATTTGTCCCCGTTCTACAGTAGGACGAGACGGGACAAAGTCGTTGTCGTCTTTGGCTTGGGCACACTCACCCAACACACCACCATCTGATCTGTGGAGAGGACAGACCAAACTGCCCTCGATGTCACACACCGCTGTCAGTACGTCACGTTCTGATTTCATGCTCTCCGCTCGCCGATGATACGAACCACACTTTTGGGGTCGTATAGTCGCTGTCACTCCGCGACCTCCTGGGTGACCGTTCGCGGGCGGTAACTTCGGCACAACATTTTCGCTTTCTTTCAGATGTCCACTTCAGAACGATTTACACACCTCACTGACATGTGGCACGATAAGTTCAGAATGATCTGCCGATATTGTGAAGGTTTGTGTACTACTGTTGGCAACCAATTATCTGAAGCTGTCTATCTAACATTGTTATGGGCGCTGTATGACCGAGGCGGCCGACGCTCCCCTAAGCCCAAATAGCCAACCAAGGTATATATCAAGCGAAAAAGAAGTGCGGGGATAAGCCACGGAGAACACCCGGAAATCCGTCAAGACCGAGAACGGGTTGCCAGCCAGTCAATGTATTCATATACAGTTGGCTCTGTCTCCTGCTCCCTCTGTCTTTCCAGGGGTGACTTGTCGTTTGTCCCGACTACGGCTCGCATCCGGTGTGCCGGCCAGCTGCCGGGGGTCAGCTGGCGGCCGCCAGCTGCCGGGCCGGTTTTGGCCGTAATGGTGCGTCTGATGCAATTAGTCCTGACCGCAGCGGTGCGGCCGCAAGCACCTGCTGCACAGATACTCGGGAGAGCAGCCCTACACCAAAACACCACTGCACCAAAGGCCGCGTACACTGCCACATCTATGGAGGGCAGTCCTGCACCAGAACACCACTGCACCAAAGGGCCGCGTACACTGCCACATCTATTGAGGGCAGTCCTGCACCAGAACACCACTGCACCAAAGGGCCGCGTATACAGCCACATCTATGGAGGGCAGTCCTGCACCAGAACACCACTGCACCAAAAGGCCGCGTACACAGCCACATCTATGGAGGGCAGTCCTGCACCAAAAAACCACTGCACCAAAGGCCGCGTACACTGCCACATCTATGGAGGGCAGTCCTGGACCAGAACACCACTGCACCAAAAGGCCGCGTACACTGGCACATCTCCGGGGTTGGGTAGGTCCAACTAGAAGTTGCTGAAACGAAATTGTAGCTAGTCACATAGCTACAAACATCATTCTTCAGTTCCAAATTATCCTTGAGCAATATTTTAGCCCTCGCCCGTGTGAGGAATTTTACCACCTTTCCTTTGCCAGTGGAGGGGTGGGGGGTTGGTGCGACCCGTCAGTGTTTCCAAACGAAACGTTCTAGAGAGACGAAACAAAAACTCGCGTGTTGGGTGGGACGAGATCACGCCATTGACACCCGAGTTGCGTACCTCAGAGTGATTGGTGACCCTTCAGGTCAGGTCAAATGTGAACTTTGCGCAGCAATCGAGACGTTTCACAAGCTAATCGCAGACGCTTCCTACATTTTAAGAGATGTGCATTTTTAGTTATCATCAGGGTGTTCGTCCATGCTTTGCAGATGTAATGACATATCTCAAGCTCGATTTAAGGCATAGGTCATTGGTCAGACTAGGCCAAGGTTTGACCCTGCAATTTGAAACTTGATTGAATGCTGGCTGGCTAAAACCACGTCTTCCATCCACTCAGGGTAAAATGGACGGCAAAATCTGATACAGGACATGAAATCAGCCTAGATATCCTTTCAAGCAAAACAAAAGTAAGTCAACTGGGGTCAACACAGGTCAATAACTTTGAATGGCCTTGGAATTGTACAGGGATAGTGTCCGAATATCAATCGAGTCGTTTATTAGCCTAACCCGCACAATATGTATCGCTTTAAGTTACAATGCTATCTCAAGATTCGATGATCCCCGATCTCGCTTAAATAATGGTCGTAGGTGTTTTCCTTGACAACGTCATAGCTCCGTGACCTGATATCGAGCCGAGTGACACCATGCATATTCTTCCAAAGGCTACGAAAAATACGCCACAGACGGATACCACAAAATCCACTGGATTCCGTTGAGCGGTTCGGAAGCTATTCGCGAAGAACTTTAAAGGGGTCGCATCACCTCCCCATTCCTCTCCTCTCCACTGTCGAAGTTTAATGATATAATATATTCATATATCTCTAATGGCTCGAAAGGCAAACAAATGTTATTTGCAACCTTGGCCCGACGAGCGAATTTCGCTTTAAATGGCCTTCGATTTCCCCTGGATAAAATTGGCATTGAACTTCATTGGCTATTGTCACAGGAAACCTTAAAATCTATTTCTTCTCGAGAAAGCCACCAGATACAAAAAGGGGAAGTTTGGGCTTAGTAATGTTAGCAATGAGTCTGTGTCGGTAGAAAACCTCTGAAAACATAGAATAACCCGAGGGCAGAAACTCCAGAAAACAGGTAAAATACGATTTCCGCAAGAATGTACCAACCATGAATCCAATAATCTAGTGATGGCTCGATATTCCTAACGGCCTCACATCACATTTTAACAAACCATACGGAAACCATGTGCCTTCCATCAGTTCTGCGAACGCGCTGCCGCCGAACGTGTCCGCTGGTCATGATGCCTCCCACCCCAAACAGGGTGGGTGGGCGGTAGCCTCTTTGAATGGCGACAACTAATCCATACGGTTTCGAAATTCCTACTCATATGGCAGAAATTTGGGCCTTTCACAAAGCACTTTATCTTGCGTCCTGGACTCACCGTCTACACAGACGCGGAAGTAATCCGGTAGACAGTCTGTGGAACGGTCCCTTAACAGAACGGCATCGACCAACAAACAACCGCAAACTTCTGTTAGTCTCAATAGCGGCCTTACAAGAGAACAGCACGGCCACAGGAGGCCGCATACCTCTGCTACAAAGACTCAGTAGCGTCCCCGCAGCAGGAGATCAAACATTCCTACAGACGCTCGAGGGCGGCCCCGCGGAAGGATATGTAAGACCAGTGGCCAGACTAGACTAATTCCCCAGAATGGGGAGCTGTGGTGGAGCGGAGAGGCATTTTGCTGAATGCTTATCTCCTGGAATCCGGGAAGCTGGTGTGGTAAACTGCTCACTTGCAAACCTCATGGGAGTGTTCCCCTCTGGGTACGCAGCTGCTTAGAAGGATATTCAAGTTCCGACCGTACCCGCCAACAGCCCTAAGGAATGTCGACCGTACACCTCCAACAGGCGCAACATCAGGTCAGGCTGTACACCTCCAACAGGCAACACCAGGTCATGCTGTACACCTCCAACACGCAGTACCAGGTCAGACTGTACACCTCCAACAGGCAACACCAGGTCCGACTGTACACCTCCAACAGGCAACACCAGGCCAGACTGTACACCTCCAACACGCAGTACCAGGTCATGCTGTACACCTCCAACAGCCAACACCAGGTCAGACTGTACACCTACAACAGGCAACACCAGGTCCGACTGTACACCTCCGACAGGCAACACCAGGTCCGCCCTCGATTGCGCGTCGCAGACGCTATTGAATCTCTGCATACGGCATGCACTGTGAATGCTGATCAGCTGGGCGTGCAGAAGGTCCCGGCACGCCCCGTCGGCTTCCGGTGCGACGTGGAAGTCGGGAGTGGCGGGCACGACCGGCCAAACCGGACAACTGTCGAAGGGGGGTGCATCGAGCGGCATGTTGTCAGTGCGTTTCGCCTGACGAGCCTGCGGACGCGTGCCAAACTTTGCATATGTAATTAACGAACTCGTGCATCAGTATTGCTTCGCCATTCTGTGAGCGCGCGCGTGTCGCCGGGAATATGTACGGTGTTGGTGCACGTACTGGCGCAGTTTGTCTTACATGTGGACTGCACATTCGGTCTGAACTCCCGACAAAAGACACAGGCGCACAGGCGGCCACAGATGGTCTTCGTCAGGCAACTGAAGTGCATATCAGCTGATGCACGCATGTGATCTGCACGACAGGCATTTAAAGACCGTACAGCATTTTATCCAGAGATGTAGGTACTGTTTGAGGGAGCGCTAGTGGAATGTCGGCGCCATCGGCGGGATGACATCAGCTACCAACGTCGCTGCCTGCCGCCGGCCGTCAGCAATGCCGGACGTGTGCACGGGCTGCTCTGCCCTCCGTTGGCGACTGCTGGTGAGCTGCTGGTGAGCTGCTGGTGAGCTGCTGGTGAGCTGCTGGTGAGCTGCTGGTGAGCTGCTGGTGAGCTGCTGGTGAGTTGCTGGTGAGCTGCTGGTGAGCTGCTGGTGAGCTGCTGGTGAGCTGCTGGTGAGTTGCTGGTGAGCTGCTGGTGAGTTGCTGGTGAGCTGCTGGTGAGCTGTGGGTGAGTTGAGCGAGAGAAAGCGAGAGAGAGAGAGAGAGAGAGAGAGAGAGAGAGAGAGGGAGATATATATATAGAGATATATATATATATATATATATATATAGAGAGAGAGAGAGATATGTGTATATATATATATATATATATAGAGAGAGAGAGAGAGAGAGAGAGAGAGAGAGAGAGAGAGAGAGAGAGAGAGAGAGAGAGAGAAGGAGAGAGATAGAGAGAGAGAAAGCTCGAGAGAGAGGGAAACATGGTTGAGTACGAGCGAAAATGAGTACGCTCCGCGCTGGCGTGGCTGATGCGAGACCTGCCCTCAAGGTTCAACATTCCGGTAAGGACCTGGAAAACAAACCGCTTAGCTACCGAAAACAACCAACAAATGACAACGTATGATTTGAAATGAAGGGGCATTACCACATCTCTCATGAAGGGATGCATATGATTCGCTCGTATAGAAGTAAATAATACGATTGCTCATCCCAATGGACCAAATTGCCTCTTTCTGTCATCCGGTACGTTCAGAAATAGTCTAATAGGGAAGGAATTCATGATGAAGGTGAGGTTCACATTTTTTGGGCTTATTCAACACCTTGATACTCCCTCAAAATGGGGCGTGAACGACGGTGAGGACAAATAAATGCAGGACTTGGTGACAGGGAAAGGACTGGCAACATGTCTGAGCAGCTATGTCCGACACACAACATCTTGCAAATTGTTTTAATTGTTATTCGCTTAATCGGTGTCCCCTCGGTCCAAGGCGAAGCAACTGGCACCGCTGGAGCGGCCGTCATCACAGCTATCGCTGGGTTGTCTTTTTCGCCATTGGTGAAGCGACCGTAGCTGCTGGAGCAGCTGTGGCCAGGCCACTGGGATGGCTGTGGCCGTTGGGGCGGCCGCCGCCGCTGTGGTGGCAATGGCAGTCTTCGGCTGAATGCTGGCTCTAAAGGATATCTTATATCTGGGGCTGAACCCTTAAAATTGCTTGACACATCGCCAGTTCTCAACGGCTCCCTTAGCCCTCAAGAGGCTCTGGTCATTCTTGTGCTCACCCCAAAGTTCAAGAACTTCCCAGTCCAGTACTGTCTGCCTCTTAAGGATCTCATTATCCGTCAGGAGCCCTCTCCCTCACCTTCTCCAACTTGCATGGTCATTCTCGGTCCTTGACAAACCTGTTCAGCTTTCATGGGAATCTTGCAGCTCCGAAACAGGCCTCACAATTTCTAGGGAGCGCCGCCAGCTCCCGGAACTCTCCTTAACTTTTGGGTGGCTCTGTTCATCCCTCAGTATACCTCCCAAACCACAGGAGCATCACAATCCGGTCCGCACTAGCTCTCACGGACCCTCCCCAGTCCTCGACAACCTTTCGGGTTAGCACAGACATTCTAGCTCTGAAACTGGCTTAGTATTTCCCATAACCATCGCTGGCCCCTGCAGGTTTACTGCGCTGACGCATTGTTGCGGGCCCTCAAAGCGGTCGTCGGGAGGGTCCACTCCGACCTTCTAGGGGATGGGGCTGTCCCCTTCGCCCCTGACTACGCCACTGACCTCACCGTCAACAGATGGCACCAGCCGCGTCCAGGTGGCAGAGTGTGACGGCACGTGGCCCGCCACCAGCGATTGGTAGTTCCCTCCCTCCCGGGCGCCCCCCTCCCCCCTCAAACGGCCAGGTGTGCAGCGGACGACCGTCTGGCCAGCCCGAACCGTGTACCGTGTGCAAGGCCGGCCGGCGGTGCAGGGTGGGTGCGGAGTGGGTGCAGGGTGGGTGCAGGGTGTGTGCAGGGTGAATGCAGGGTGGGTGCGGAGTGGATGCAGAGTGGGTGCAGGATGGGTGCGGAGTGGGTGCATGGTGGGTGCGGAGTGGATGCAGGGTGGGTGAAGAGTGGGTGCAGAGTGGGTGCAGGGTGGGTGCAGGGTGGGCGCATGGTGAGTGCAGGGTGGGTGCAACAGTGTGCCCACACCAGTGTACACGGCGTGGGGCCCTACTGACTGACGTGTGGCGCATGGGGGAGTGGCGTGGGCGGAGACGGTGTGTGCACCCCACCTCAAACTGTGGTCAAACTGGATGTGACATGACGTACGCTCGTGGGCTCTCAACTCATGGTTAGGGATGGACGTGAGGTGGTGGAGCTTTGCGCTTCCAGTGTTTCGAAACGTACTTCCTTGTGTGGGGAGAAAGGGAACGAAAACGAGATCCAGGTCGAGATCGAGAACAAGAGAAAGAGCGAGATCGAAATTAAGAGCTAGAGCAAGAGAGAGAGAGAGAGAGAGAGAGATATAGTGAGAGAAGGGGAGAGAGATATGGGGAAAGAGCTGTACCCTACTTGACGTAGTTCAGCGAATAGACTCAATTTCACACCCGGATAATTGGAACCGAATCTGAATTTGATTTAACGCAACTATTGTTGGTTCTGATTCGAAGCATATTTTCCAGCACAATTGAGATGTATCTTCATTCCGAAAACCTCCACAGCGTCAACCAATGAACAGCAACAGCAAGCTCGATGATGCCGGCGCCTATATTGATCGTCGGTAATCTCCTCTCAAACACACCACTATTACCCTCAGCCACCACATAATTCACCCGGAACACTTCAGTACTCATACCTTGTACTCTGTACAGTACTCAGTATACAGTAGGTACTCAACTATCAAACAGCCCACCCGAATACATCAATACTCACCTCTCAACCACACAAATATTCCCCTCGGCTGGATTATCACATCATCCACCACGAATACCTCAGTATACCTCTCAAACACACCACTATTCGCCTTAGCTACCACGGCACCCACCCCGGACACCTCAGTACTCACCGCGACCGCCCCAGCAACCATCTCAGGGAACCGGTTTCTGCCCGACTTGCTTGTCTTTGCCAGTCGGGCCCAAGACTGATGTAACAGCAATGAGACGACAACTGAGCGGGTCTGAATCATCTTTACATAAAAACCTCGAGCACGGTAATTTTACGTCACGTCCCCGGTGCAGCAATGTCGCAGGACAAAAAAGAGCAGAAACTCTAATTTATCGCCTACCCGAAGGTGAGCTAGGCAGCGTACTATTCGACAATAGCCGCCGCTGAGGTCCTGTTCCCTGTCAAATTTATCGGTAAAACATCGCTTCTCCCGAATCCTATTATGTAGCTCGTTAAATGCACCATCCACACCAGATACCCAATAAATGACTAGCAAAAAGTGGCATGTCAATCACTCTTCTCACAAACTTCGCTGAACAGTTGACATTACATTCATGGGTCAATTTGCCATCACACCCTCAAACATTAAATGCAAATGGCATTGGAAAAAGCTGAATGCTTCTATCATGCATGCTGCAGGGTGCCTTGCAAAATGGGCGTCAAATAATGGATCGTGCGGGTACCCTCGAAAAATTAAGGCTGCAACTTTATGAACCAGCTAAAAACCCGGACCTTGCGCCATTTGGAGGTTCTCGGTCTCATTCAGGACTAGTGCCGGATCCTGGTAGCTGATGAACCGTCAGATAAATCGTTAACATTGATGCTGTGGTCTACTGGATCATGGGATTCAGAATCTACGACTGGATCCACCTTGAAATCCAGGGAAAGTCTACGTACAATGTGCTGCAATTAAATGTCAAAGCGGCAGTCGGTAGGTAATGTAAGTCACTATAATATTGCACAAGGAATATTGCTCGCTAGTGACAAGCTTAGGACACATGCATGCTACAAATGACCGTTATAAGTGAATTTTTCGGAGTCGTGTTGTTGCGGGAGAGGATGACTCAACGACTCTACAGGCTTAACGTCGAACATGCACAACGCGCGCTAACCAGATACTCGACGGCCCCAGCCGTCACACATGTGAAACAGAAACGCTTCGCTCGGTACGTTTCACGTCCTACCTTCCTCAATCGCAAATATACCTGCCCTTTGAACTTTTACGACGGTGACACTTTCTTGCCGAGTTTTATCTGATCTACTCAAATTCGTTTGTCAGCACGGTGGTGACAAGTATCTCTCCGCATGGAAGAGGTACGATGCTTTCTGCACCACGCCACCTGCGGTAACCTGGGAACTCAATTCGGCGGGCAAGTAGGAGACAGGAGGGGATACAAGGGGCATTGGGGCATTGTCCCCCCCCTATGGCGTGTGACGCCCCTCCTCGAAGGAGTACATCGCTCCCCGCTGAACGTTTTTTTTTCTGCCGAAAGCACCCCTCTGGACAGGTACCCTCATGGCAATTCCTGAATCCACCTCTGGTGACAGGGCGGACACAGGTGTTCACGTGTTCTCTGACAACAGCGGTGTCCGACCCTGAACATGGAGCACGAGAGCCCCGTATAGTCCGCCCACCTTGTGCTCCCGATGTCCGACCTTGAACCTCGAGCACGAGAGCCCTATATACCACGCCCACCTTGTGCTGTCTGACCCTGATCCTGGAGCACGAGAGCCCTATATAACCGACCCACTTTGTGTTCCCGCTATCCGACCCCGAACCTGGAGCACGAGAGCCCTTGATATTCCACCTACCTTGTGTTCCCGATCGCTCAACGCCCCTAACGGCATCTTAGATTACTTAATGCAATGGTTGTCTTGAAGTTCTTCGAACACACTAGAAAACCATGTCTCACCGGCCATAAACAAAACGCGTATAAAATAGCTGTATTGTAGTGTTTGAGCACAGTATGATGCATAGCCGTCGCGGTTACGCGGGACCTAGAATACTTGAGTGACACGACAGTTACACAACAGGTATAAAACCACACGCTATATTGAGCTGGATGGGTGCATTAGATCTCGTCTCGACATCCTACCCAAAATTTCACACAAATTTCATTCAGATAAAGAACAAGAGTGATAATGGCAGTAGTTTGCACATAATACTTAGGCACTAATGCATAGTTTGTGCATGCCAATCCAACGCAGAGGTCATCGGCGTCGAAGGAAGCCACCACAAGACAACTCGATGTAAGCAAATCTCAGTGATGCCCAATTTACATCAGTTCAGTTTTCATATGCATTTTTCTTAAGGCACTGTGTTACTGTTATTCGTAGGACCTGAAACTCCTACACTTTGAAAGCCTTTGGCCAGGTGATGCTAACACGACAAAATCATGCCACGTGCAGCCAGAAACTGACCGCAGAAGGCATTGCGAGTCCACAAATTTGATCCCACGGACTTCCAAGCATGGTGTTGAGTGCATGCACATGCTTCTCAGCTTACCGAAGCTAACATTTAACAGGGAGGAGTCGTAGTAACACACATTGCATTGCCTACAGCACGTTAAACAAGAGCCAAGCACCACACGAGTACCAAGAGGCCATTTGTTGAACATACCTGGCCCCAGCATCAACACCAATCACATATATCATACACCCGCCACTAAGACACACCATGCATAACAAAACTAGCCTCAGCTACAGGTTCGTAGAAAAAGGGCAGATCCATCATTGCAGATCTTCAACAGACAACCGACTCGAAGACCGAGCGTCTACATGGCCCGTCATGGACCACCGACAGCCGTTGTTCGATATAATCACAGCGAGCTTTGCTGCACTGCAGCGCCGACTAGCTCGGACCTGATCGAGGTCGGCGAAAACGCACATCAATCGGTACTTTAGTGGAATGACAAAGTCACATGGATCACAGTGGGTAGGGGAACAATACGCGCAAAGTAAACACTCAACAAGGAGGCACCGCATGGAAGGACGTGCCCTTCAATCACAACAGGTAGCTTCGTGTTGGAAGTCGCCAATAGGCGCAGCGCCATCTCTGTTCCTTGGTGTAAGCTTAGGTTGTCGTGCGGCCCGTGCCGCTGATCCAGCGGTCCAAGAACTGACGGATGAGCCTGTTCGTTTCGTCGGGAGCCTCCAGCATCACCATGTGGCCAGCGTTCGGGATTGTTTCCAGAAACGCACGTGGAATCGCCTGAGGAAGGCGCACAGTAATTACCTGAAAAGGACGATACTTGCGGCGGCAGCGTTGCAATGATAGATCACAGGGACAAGCCCTGAAAACAGTCCACGACGTAAGTAAAATTGGAGCAGCAGGTACAACACCTTCGGGAATAATGAGTCGCCACCTCCCCAAATCATCAGCCTCGATCTACATGTCAACGCGAAACAATGCCTGACCACTCTACAAATTAGGAGCGATGGCGAATATCGGACGTGTCTACTGTGCACTTTTTCACGACTCCGCTGGATTACGCAGCGCCGGCCGAAATTACAGGACCTTGATGCACTGCCCATATCAGGTTAAATGTCCCTCCTGATAAAGCGATATCATTTACTGATGGATTGACTGAGGCCGGATGTCCCTCTTGATAAAGTGACACCATTTACTGACTGACTGACTGATGACACCATTCACAACTTCCGCGACTTCGTTAGCGCATAACATTACACAGACTAGCCCACATTAACTTTACAAGCAAGGGAAACGTTACTGTTTTCGTTCTGGTTCGATAGTTCATTGCAACAACAGGTGAAGAAGCACCACGAATGAAATACACTGCAATGGGATGTAGTTTTAAAATAAAATCATGCCTAATAGCATATGGATAGGGCTACTTTTGCGTAGAGTTATCAACCATGAATTATTCGAGTACGTGGCAAATATTCGTAACAGTTCCCGTTTCACGCAGATTCCCGAATATGCCCACCACCACTGCACCTTCTCCATGTCGCACATCTCCACCAGCGAGACGAACTTGTCCTTCATGCCGTGCACCAGCAGCGTAGGCAGCGTTATCTGCTTGTGGTAGCTCAGGTCGCCCTCCGGCCAGACCTGAGGAATGCGCGCGTGTTACCGCACGACGGCGACCCCCCCCCCAGTCACGGCCGTCATCACGCGACGGGTACGGAAGTGGGCCTCTTGATGAACAGAACGGACGACACCATCCCCACGGACAAACTTTTTGGGTGTATGGATGCAAAATATCATTATATTTACGCACTTTTTAGGCGACTTACTTTGCCATGTGCTTCGTATTAATTGTTCCTTTGAGTACATGAAGATGCATGTGGTTGCCTAATTACGTATTCAATATCTGCGATTGCGGTAAAATTGGCCACAAGTTGTCGGTATTTTTCGTCCTGCTGAGGGCCGTATCGCAGGGTAGATCTAGTCGTTTTGATAGCCGGGCATTCAGTTATGCATTTTATGAAACATAAATCACTTAGGACAAAAATCGCTAAACAGCACAACAAAAAAAAGAGAAAACGGGCCCTGTGGATTTTTCTTTCGTATTTTTCAGCTTTCCGACAATTGCTGCCGCGCTATGCTCCCCGTTTTCGCCGCATTAGGGCTTTAAGAAACGAAAAAGCCGTCAGATGTGTTGGATATGCGTTTTTTTTTGGGGGGGGTGATTGATAACATTCCTGCCGTCTGCTGTATGAAACTCGATGGAGTAGATTTCGAGAAAAAAAATACTGCCTGTGGAAGGGACTAAAAAAAATAAACTCGCCTCTGGAAATGCGGTGGAACGTGGTGTACCGGCAAACCACAGTTGTCCATCCATTATACTAAGGTACACAAACGACCGCTGCTCGACTTTGAATCACGATTCAACACTTGAACAAAAACGACGATAAAATACCAGAGACCAAAGCGTTATCGGTGACAGAATGCTACAGTCAGCTGATGGAGCCGACTTTCCCAAACGGTGGTGTCGAAAAGATTTTGTCACACTGACCTGGCCACGCATCGTGTGACTCAACACATACGACGGCACGTCGAACCCCTTCTCAACCTCAATCAGCTTGCCCCGCGGCGTGTAGAACATCTCTCGCCTGCGGTCAGGGTCATACGAGTCACACCGCATGTCAGGTCACTTGATGGACCGCAATGCACAGGCTGAGTCGCATAAGTGTATACGGAGTACTGACATCAGTGCCAGAGGTCAGAATGCATGACATGAATCACATTAAGTTGTCAGAACAGATCAAAGTGGCATATACTACATAGCCAATGATCAAATTATAGCACAGAGGTTAGATCACATATTCACAGGAAGATTGCATGACCGGTAGGTAACTGAAGGTGCGACCACACGGTCGGGTATGACGTGAAGGACCTGAAACTCAGCCAGATCACACAGCACAGCATGCGAAACGAACACACGACCGGGTGGCCGGGGTGGTATTTGTAATTGTATTGCCGTGAGCATCAGCAAGCCCGTTTGTTCAATTACAGATGCAGTCAGCGAATTAAATAGCTTAGTATAATTAACTAAATAGCCCCAATGAAAAGCACGAACACTCACTTTTTTAATGCGCAAAATGTTCGTACGTCCTCATGACAAACATCTGGCTACCGGTAAAATCACCAGATCTCAAATATGCACCTAGCGTGTCTCACGTTTTGAATCCGCAGATAAGCAGTGGTTTGAGCAGGGTGAGCAGACAGATGGGCAGCGAGAAGACGTCGGAGGGTGCCGCCAGCGGTGTCGGCCCACCGCTCGACACCAACACCATCAGTACCACGTTCAGGTACTCACGCGCCAGCACCGACGCGAACGACGACCTGCCGCGGGGTGGGTTGGGGTTAACCGACAGACCAGATATACGTCCCTTTGGCACCGAGAGCACACATGTAGCACAGGCACGCTAATCTGACTAAGGCACGATGATCCGTTGCGGTGTGGGTCGGTGATATCGTAGATCTGGTCTGTTGGTGTGCCCAACAGACCAGATACACGTTCTTCTGACGATGAGAGCAGGAATGTTGCACAGGTATGCTAATCAGACACATGAATTGGAGGGCAGAAACATGCTGCAAACACGTCAGCTTGACTGGCACAACGGACGAACAGACAATGGACATGTAGGTCACTCTGGCTGACACAGCTGGACCTGGAGACAGCTAAGGGACAGATAGTGGAGATATCCGTCGCTCTGGCTGGGACAGCTGGACCTGGGGACAGCTGATGGACATACAGTGAAGATATAGGTCACTCTGGCCGACACAGCTGGACCTGGAGACAGCTGATGGACAGACAGTGGAGATATAGGTCACTCTGGCCGACACAGCTGGACCTGGAGACAGCTGATGGACAGACAGATAGCGCAGATACACGTCACGGTGTCTGGCGTGGTATGATCTGCCACAGGCCCGTATGGGAAAGAACGTCGACGTAACGATATAACCTGACAAGGTCTCGCCACAAAACTAATTAAAGCATAATAGAAGTGTGATAAAACGTAACGAAGACAGATCTCGACACTTACCCGTAAGAGTGTCCGATAACAACGAGTAACGATATGACCTGACAAGGCCCCACCTCGACACACCCGTAAGGTCCGATAACAACGAGTAACGATATGACCTGACAAGGCCCCACCTCGACACTTACCCGTAAGAGTGTCCGATTACAACGACGTAACGATATGACCTGACAAGGACCCACCTCGACACTTACCCGTAAGAGTGTCCGATTACAACGAAGTAACGATATAACCTGACAAGGCCTCTCCACACTTACCCGTAAGAGTGTCCGATAACAACGACGTAACGATATGACCTGACAAGGCCCCCTCTCGACACTTACCCGTAAAAGTGTCCGATAACAACGAAGTAACGATATGACCTGACAAGGCCTCTCCACACTTACCCGTAAGAGTGTCCGATAACAACGACGCGTCTCCGGCTAGTGGCGTACTTCTTGAAGACGCAACGAATGTGCTCCAGCATCCATTGGAAGCTGTAGTGACGCGGCGAGCTCGGAGCAGACGAGAAGCCATGCCCGATCAGGTCTGGCGCCACGCACTCGTACCCCTGGTGCACGCATGTGTCAGGCAACGTGCTCTCGGACACTAAGGTGAAAGAACCTTGGGTTCTTTTACGACGCATTCAACTTTTAGGCCATATAGCGCCGCTGATCCCTCATGTCGATTGGTCGAGGGTGGACTTGATAATCCTGCCGATTACGAGTTTCAAACCCACAACCTCCCGACCTTACAATAACGAGTTTAACGCCGCCATACAAACTGAGCTATTGCGACCGCTCGGTACTAAGGTAACGCCAGCCGATCGTACGAATTGCAAACATGCACCTGTGTTTACTGGTGAAGTGCTCGCGTCTGTTGTCGACATGCTGGTTCAGGCATGCCCAGTGAGCGTTCAACTTGCATTGTGTGTATCTAATCTGAATAGAACTTGCTCAAATATGTTCTTTGTCAGCATACCAAATAATATAGTTCAACTAAAACAACTACAAATTCCTTACCGGCACGGCGTCGCAACCCGCGACTCACCAGTTTGGAGAAATACTTGATTTGTGAAGTCCAGACGTCGGCTGAGCCTCCGACACCGTGTAGAAAGAAAAGCAGAGGGACCTACAATGGCACAATGTGACCTGTTATACAACGTAATATAATGCACATAAAATGTTTCTATGCTAACACGAGCAAATGCATAATACCTAACGCACAAGACCACATAACTTTCACGGTTTCATTGACTTATAATTATTAATCTAATTTAACCTATGATGCACAAAATGTCCTTTCTCACAAATGTTGTAAGTACACAAGCATGTCAACATAACCAATTTTCTGTTAGCACAAACGACAAAGCGACAAGCCCCACAGATCCAGCGGCCCACAATAAAGCCCAATAAGACTAAATAATGAACACCAGATCGGACAAAACGCGCTGCTACCACCTGGCGAGCTCACTCCACAGGTCGAGCAGTAGCAACGACATTCAGAATCTGGACGCAGAGATAGCCACCTGATCGCCGATGGTCCCGGACGCTCGTGTCACCTTGGTCTCCTGTGAGCCGGGCTGTGTCCGGGGACCGGTCTGCGCCGCAGACGGCGGAGGCGACGGCTCCACCTGGGGCGGCGGCGGCTCCTCCGGTCCCGGCGGCAGCGGCGGCGGCGGCGGCGTGCTGCCCCGCCGCTCGTCCTCCGTGCCCGTCTCGTCCGTGGTGGCGTCCGGCAGGCGCACCGCCGCCTCCGCCGGGTCGTCCGAGCTCGCCTCGTACGCCGGGTTCGCCACGCCCACGCCGTCCGGCTGCTCGTCGGCCGCCTCGTCGCGCTCGTCCAGCCGCTCACTCAGCTGCCCACTCAGCTGCCCGTTCAGCCGCTCGGTCAGCCGGTCGTCGGCCTCCTCGTCACGTTCATCCAGCCGCTCGTCCAGCCGGTCGGCCAGGCCGTCGCCGGCGGCCGTGGCCCTGGTCGCGGCGTCGTTCGCCACCTGGCCGACCGGCTGACCGACGGCTGGCTCGCCGGCCGACGGCTGCGCGCACATGGACGTCTTGCGCGCGCGGCCCGCAGCGTCGGCCGGCCCGAACGTGTTGGTCGAATGGCGCCGGCGAGGCGGTCCGACGGTGGCGATGTGCGGTCCCTGCCGGCGGGGTCCGGGTGAGAGGGCGCTGGTGAGATTGGGCGCCGATGTGCGGCCCCTGCCGGCGGGGTCCGGGTGAGAGGGCGCTGGTGAGATTGGGCGCCGATGTGCGGCCCCTGTCGCCGTGCCGGGCGAGAGGGCGCTGGTGAGATTGGGCGGCGGTGATTTTGGACGATGATGGCAGGGAAGGCAATGGTGGAGTGGAAGTGGTGACAATAGTGAGGGCAACTCAGGACGTATCCCGACGTAACATGTTATGTTGTAGATCTCCGAGCAATCAGCAACTTTCCGTGGTGCTGGAGCTTTGCAGTGCTTTTGCGTGAAAAGTGCAGGTCTTTCATCTGGCCATGCTTTCTTCCTGTGGATGGGTTCTTGACATGATAATGTATGGATGGCACTCACATGATGGCTTTCATAGTGTCAGTGCAGTGAATTCTTGACATGATAATGTATGGATGGCACTCACGTGATGGCTTTCATAGTGTCAGTGCAGTGAAATGTCATTAATCAGTGTCGGACCGACCGACAACTTCGCCGCGGGAAATGCCCTCCCAGCACTTCGCAAACTACTTGCTTCACTGAAAAAATAACACCATCATTAGATAGGTCTGGACAAGACTGAACAAATGCATGCCACATGTCTTACCTGCCAATACAGTGGCTCCAAAATAAAAAAGAACACGGGTAACATGATTACGGGCTGGGTTAGCGACCACGCCAACCGACAACAAATGGTTATGAAATACTAAAATTTTGGTTTTCTAGAAGCATACCTGTGATAGACCCAGTGCAACATGAGCTTCCCGGTTTTACTAGAGAACAGGGCAAGCTCACCGGCTCAGGTGAAATTTGATCTCGTGACCTTTCGGCTTTTGGATCACCTAAACGCAATTTAAAATTGCTATAAATTACGATGTCCTGGAAGAACTAAATACATCATGGCCTGAAAGAACCTCATTTGCAGTCTCATTATTAGCTTGACATCAATTATTTAGATATTACATTATTTGGTACTTTTTGCTGAACACTGCCAGCTAGGCTGGCATGAGACCTGGTCCCAGGCCATTGTTGGTAAGATTGTTCGCATGGTATGCGAGATAAATTAATTGTATTTCCCCCACCAAAAAAATGTGAAGCAAATTGTAAAATATGCCGATATTGACATGATCTCACATGAGTGACTTTGATCTTTCTGAAAATACAAGATTTTGAAACATCCTGCAATGGCATGCATTCGTATTGCACGCCGCAAAAGGTGCCTTGTACTGTCTCCGAAAAAAAATCACGATTAGTCCAACATTTTTGCTAGAGGTCGTCCAATTTAATATGACCTAGGTCGGTAACCTGAAATCGTGTGGGGTCATGCTAGGTCATGGTGTAATGAAGGAAAGTGTAAGGAGCACCGTCAAGCCGAATCAGCCCCCGGATGACAATTTGGAACGAGAAAACCCATGTCACTAACAAATCACCTAGTTCCATGCCACGTAGAACACCCGCGACGAATGTTGCAGTACCTCCAGACTGTACACGCGAGTGCTGACCCTGGGCGTATCCACCAATCCACGTCAACTACGTCAATCACCTGCCAGTGGTTGAACCAGAAGTCGTTTGTGGTGATCTCATTCTCGGGTTCGGTGGGCCGGTCCACCTGATCGACCGAGGGACCCTCGAACGGCAGCACGTGCAGCACGCGCAGGCGACCGCGCGGCGACACCTCGACAAACTCGAGGTTCGGCGACTTCACTGGAGATGGTGCCACCCGGTGCTTCCGTCTGCAGTAAGCAAAACTCTTGCCATCATCAAAGTAGTTTTTCCTGAGTGGGGATTGATTGATTATTTGGGCTTAAGGGCGGGCCGACTACAAGGTCATTTAGCGCCCATTCCTGAGTGGGGAGAGGGTAGGGACAAGCTGACCAACAAACAGGGCATCCATCAGTGACAATGCCATGCATATTGTATTGTAATACACAAGCCCATAGAGGCACATCAAATATACAATGGAAGATGCAAAATACGTTAGCCAAAAATTGAACTAGACCAAAATGAATGCAATAAGAAGAACAAGTGCTTCTATTAAAATTGGCAATGCTAAAAATACACAATCAATCTTTCAAGGATTCATCAACTTAATAGTACTCTCATGATTTTAGTATGAATTTTATTCCATTTAATTTAATTTATAATATGCAAAATGTTCTTTCTCATCAATGTTGTAAGTCCACAGGCATGTCAACATGACCAAACCCTCAGAAACCATTCCTGGTAGACTTACTTTGCATTATATTCATTAAATAAAATCAGATTATCACCATGCTGCACTTGGTATTGTTATCCTGAAGAGCCTAACTCACCTGAGACAGGGACAGACTATATGAGTCAGTGAGTTGCATGTTCTGGACATACTCTCACAGAAGGCTTCTGCACCCTCACAGAAATCATCATACTGACTCTGTGTTCTTGTGGCAGTCATCGGGGCTGTAAGGGGTAGACAGTGTGTTAGACTTCACAAGCAGCAGCTCTGTAAGAGCCATCAATAATCCACATCTTGTCCATCATTAGCCTCTCTTTCTCCATATCTCTTGATAGAGAGACATATAGATGAGTGGGTGAGGGAGAGGGAGAGGGAGAGGGAGAAAGAGGCAGTGCAGCACAAAATGAACTACCTTTAAAACTGGATAGGATGATGAACTGAAATTGGCATCTGGGGATGTTTATGCTGTAAACAAATAGACAAATGTGACACTTTGCATTATGCTGCAAGGAATACTTGATACATATTCCACATTTTTCCAGTTGTGATTTTCTTGTTCTTATGATCTTAAGTCATGTCTGAACTGTCCATGGAGTATGAGCCCATCCACACCAGGTACCTAACCCAGCCCCAAAGCTCTGCACAGGCAGCACCACAGCCACACCACTGGCCACTTGCCCAACACCAACAAGATCTTATTGAGTGCTATACTTTGCAGTCTGGAGCATCAGCAGATTCTAGATGATGCAACATGCATTGGTTCTAGATGATCCAACATCTGTATGCTTTAGGTGATCTAACATTCATAGGCTTTAAGCAATCCAGCATCAGCAGGTTAAGTGATAAATTTGCAGTTTAAGGTAATTTTGAATGATTGGAATTTCTCTTTCCAATGTAATGTTCATGAACCTGATTAATGATCCAACCACTCATTTCCTCTGCCAATGCATATTTTCCAGTTGGGAGCAAGATAGCACCCAAGAAGGAACTTAGGTAATACTATGTATGTGAGTATATACTAATATATATATATACATATATAAATATATATATACATATATAAATATATATATATACATATATAAATATATATATATGCATGCATGCATACATACATACAAAAATTTAGTATATTTTAATACCATGTATTTTAACAGGAAAAAAAAGATGATTGAACCACTCATTTTCTCTGTAAATTATTACTCTTCATTTGGCAAAGAATACACAATCATAATCTTCCCTCTACAAATATAGCCTACTGCATATAATTATCAGTACCTGGTGTCACAGATTTGACAAAGAAGAAATTCAACACTTCATGCACTTGATTCAATACTTTCAACATAAAAAATTGTAAATTTCTGGCTTAATTCAATATATATTCCAAGAAGGAATACTTGCAGCAAGATGTATCTGTAACCTTCAAGCAAGGCCAGAAGCTCCTTGTGATGTGTTATTGTTAACAGCAGCACTAACAATGTCACATATATTTGATATCATTGTCAAATAATTTGTTTTGGAAAATTCTGGTTTTCTGGTTTGGCTGGGTTAGGTTAGATTATATGATTACTTGGATTACATTATCCTATAATATATTTGACATATTTTCCTATGCTATCATAGTCTAGGTTAGGTTAGGTTAGGCTATTTGATTGTTTCTTCTTTCCTTTAGGTTATTCATCAGACAGCTCTGTCCACACCCAGGATATCAAGTCATTCCATCATGACATAAAAGAGTGGGTGTGGTGACCTGGCATGCAGTGCAGGTATTTAACAACAGGAAAAAAATATAAGAAAACACAAATTTGCCTCGATCTGAACATTTACCCAAAGTTGACAAGCCCAAAAGTAGAATAAGCAGCTAGGTGCAGTTGTGGCGGCTAAAGCTACTTTTGACCAACTGAACAAATTAAGTGATGTCAAACAGTGAGAGACTGAACTATTTTCCCACTCCTACCCATGGTGGTCTCCAGGCCTCCGAGGTTGATGGGCAAGTCAAGCTGTTTCCCTTGACTCCTCCCAATTTTTTCTTGAAAACAGTAACTAAATCACAGATCTAAGACATCATGTCATGATGATCATGCCACTGTTTACAGGTTATCAATGTCACACAAAATGGCGCATGCGTTTGTAAGTGAAACAGATCGTGATGAAACTATCTCCAACGTCATGATAGCTTTTGAAGAGGTGCAAATTTTGCATATTTACACGCGTGGGCTAGTCTAAGTAGGCTGTCCAGATAGTCTGCCTCCCTATCTATGTAGTGTGTCTGTCTGCCTAGATAGTCTGCCTCCCTATCAGCAGTCCGTGCAATTCGCCAAACAGACTATCAAATCCAGTGAAAGGTCCGAAATCATATTATCCCACAATTCGACTCGAGTCCGGTCATCGGAGGTTGCGCCGCGCCGATGAAACCTACTGTTGTTTACCATAATACCTTGCCCGTTAACTATGGGTGTAGCTTTCAAGAAGCTACAGGGAGGGCTAAACTATGCTCTACTGATTTTTTATACAGAGGCTACATTTTTATATCAGATGGGATTAGGCTATCCTGGGAAGGAAAAAGCGCCCTCCTGAGAAGAGAACCCCATATGGGCACCCCCACCCCTCGCTGAACGGATGCTCAGCCGAAGGCGACCCTCCGGAAAATGGCGCTTCTCCATGCGAGTTTTCCCATGATAATTATTGGTTTCGCTCATGCACAGGTATCTTTTAAAAAGGGAGCTTCAAATCTTCACCTATGCAGTCAGCGAAGGTCCCGGCATACCGGGCCCATAGTAGGGTAGACCGGGGTGTCGTCCAGCGAGTGCCCATTGCTTTCATGTGCGGCCTCCCTCCACCTCACCGAACCATTTTCAAAAGTCCACGCTCCTGTATGGAACTACTACTATATCATCCCTTTCATTGAATGATTGGTTCGTTCCTGCCTTCGACAAGGAAAAAGTATGACAGTTCCTCGTCAAAATATTTTTCTACTCGGGGCTAGCACTGGTTTTAAATGAGCTAGATGAAGAAATGCTCCCCATTGGACTTGACACTTGAACATCAAACTACTACCTCCCCGATGCGCTAAGTTTATTATGACTGAGAATCTGGGAGATAGGCGGAGGGTTCACTGCGAAGCTGCCGGCTCAGCAGCCCGCACGTCAGACGGGGCCCTCAACTCACTAGGGCTACTAGGGAAAGGAAGAACACGCCCGTAACCCGAACCCCAATTGCACCTGACGAGTTCTCCCACCCAGCTCGAGTTGATAGGCAGGTGGTTACCTACATGGGTGGATAAATATATTCTGCTTAGGGGGCCTCCGTGCAGACATGGATGGTGACCTCTCACGAGGCCAGGTGATCAAAATCTTTACTTCTAAGGCATATTTTCAAAATGAAGAAAATGACAAATTAATATTAGCAGGATATCAAAACAGGAGGGGCCCAGATACCCGACCCACCCGAGGTCTCCAGACGTGACTGTAGCCTACCGAACACTCCTAAAGCTTAGCATAGGAACGTCGAGAAAACATCACTGGAAGTATTCAGAGCACATTGTAATCAATGGAAAAACACCCGTGAACATGCATTCAATTCTCCAATGACTCTGATCCAGTGAACCTTAAATGTCATACGTGAACTTCAGACCAACAGAGCCTTGACCATCAGTGGCGGTTGGCATACGTCTCAAGCGCACCGATGACAGGTATTCCTTCCACATGCGAGGACCGTTAAAACATCGCCATTCTACGACTCTGCACCGGTAATAGTCGTCAGTGCCACCCTGAAATTGTTGGCGAGGTGCCCAGTGCCGCCAAAAGTTTGCTGACAGTGAAACTAAATATTAGGCGCGACCAGGGCCATGGTCTACCCTTGCAGTGCGCACGCTCTGTGCAACCCACCGGAGGGCGGCATTGGTATCACGCACCTCCCCCCCAAACCGAACGACAAAACTTCAATTTCCTTGAAAATCAGGCACACTTGATCCAGACAGATTGTATATTCCATTTAAGTGCAAAGTTCTCGAAATCTAACATTTCCTTCACCTCTGAATGTTTGCTTACGTATATCTCTCCACCTTCTAAGTACTAATTCCCCTCCCATGTTCAGCTTCCCTCGCCCGGATGCATTTGCACCATTCCAAATCAAGCCATTGGACTTTGAGTGATTGAGCACGTTGAGCCCAGCTGCAAATCGCCACCTGCAAGTCGATGCATAATCAATGGTACGAAGCCAAAGTACGATAAAAACGTACACTGCTGTTTGCCTTCCATTACACGAAATGTAGGTTGGTCATCATCATTCCCCACTTCCAAAGTACCGATAAATTACAATGTGTATTATGTTTAATAACACACCGATGGTATCCACGACTTAAATACATGATCATATGCATTTTGGCTACAAGTCATATATTGTACAATACACATGAAACGGGATGGGGAAGGGACATTGCCCGCCCTTTCGACTTTAACGCTCATGTCATTGCGATAGAAATAAGTGAGTCGCCTTCCACTGTGGCTCCCTACACTGAAACTTTCCCACATCTCATATCTTCCCCCCCCCCCCCAAATGTAATTGCTGGAACACAGTGCTTCACAAAATGAGCGCATCCGATGAATTAAATCAAGTTTGCTGCAATAGCACACACGAAATATCAACGAAATTGATGCAACGGCGCATGTGCCATAGCACCGACATTGAGTGATGATTGGAGAAGGAAGTAAAGGTTCCTTTAAGAAAGTAAGAGGGAACTGGTGCTAAGCGTCCTGGAATTCGCTTTTTACAGAAGGCAGCATGACAAATATTTTAACACCCCCTATGACGTCGAAACAATGTTCCAATATGATTAAAAAAAAGGTTATGAAAGACGGCAATGACAAATGAACGCTGCATCCGCTAGCAACATTGTGATGACACAGACCCCAGGATTCAACCATGGTGGAGAAGTAGCTTAGACTTCAACATTAAAATATCCCCCAATGAACTCCCCAATAACTGCCCAATTATGCATCAGTCAGTGCAAATATTTAGTTTTGATGCATTAGACATCATACGAATTTCCATCGATTGTCATTGGCCACGCCTCTCAATAGGGAACAAATCAGTCGTTGCTCAATGACTGAGCCATGAAAAGCAATCACATCAGAACACTATAAACGCACCGTCGCCATCAGCTGTTTAAAAATGACCCGCGAAGAAATGTGTTGGCAGTGGCTGTTGGCAGTATCAAGGTAGCAGTGTGACACGTAGCGTGTTCAGCACCGATATGCAATCACGCCAGCAGGAAGCTGAGGTCCGACGACGGCGCGAACTCTCTGGGTTCCGACTTCGACTCGAAGAGCCTGGCTGCGGTCAGGCCCTTCAGCACCGCCTTGTCGCCCAGCACGTGCAGACAGCTGCCCTCCCTCAGGCCGAGCACGGGCGGCCGATCCGCGTACATGTGGTACTCCTTGATCCTCTTCTCGCGCGTTTCGCCCATATGCTTTCTGCCCGTATCCGGGTCGACATAGTGCGGGTTGATGTTGAACGGCACCAGCGCAAGTGCGTCGAAGCTGGGCGGCTGCACGATCGGCATGTCGTTGGTGGTGCAGATGCTGACCGTGGACACGTTGGTGCCGGCGCTCGAGCCAATGTAGGGCACGCCGTCCTGCAGCACGCGCCGCCGCAGCACCTCCAGCAGTCGGTGGTCGTAGAGCGCCTTCAGCAGGCGGAACGTGTTGCCGCCGCCGATGAAGATGGCTTGCGCCTGCTCCACCGCCTGCACGGGACTCTCCAGCTCGTGTATGCCGTCCACCTCGTAGCCGAGCTCCCGGAGTCGGGCGCGCGGCGCGGCCGTGTACTCGTCGTAGTCGAACAGCGCGTACGGGATGAACAGCACGCGCGACACGTCCTTGCCGAGGAACTCCGACAGGATGTCGCCACACCAACCCAGGAAGCCGCCGCCTCCGTGAACGGACGAACTCGAAAGCAGCAGAAGTTTCCTCATCACGGAGCCTCCTTAAATGTCGCTATATCAGGGATATGCTAGAATTTTGCAGTAGAACCTGAGGACAAAAATACAGCATAAACAACGATTATCATGACAACCTGCTATTTCTTGCATAAAATGTACTGAAGGTTCCACGGCTAACCCATTTTAAAACACACATTTAATGCAGATAAACCTACAAGGATGAAACTGCTCACATTATATTATGGTCCAATGCTTTGTCCACCAGGACACATTACATTTGGCGCACGAACAGTTGCGATAGGCTACTCAAAATTTATCACTGCATGTACTGATCTGGATTCCAGTGCATACCACTGAATGCACCAGTGCACACCAGCATGCACTAGCCAATATCAGCACACACTGATTGGATATAATCAAGAGTAACATGAAACTGAAGAAATTGGAAAGAATGGATCAAGCCATCTGATGTTAATGACGAATATTCAAATTTGTCATGCTTTGCATAGTGTTGACCATTCATGTGGTACAATGCATGGCAAAGGGGCTTTGTTGTGCAAACAAATCATTGTACAGGAATACCTGTAATAAAATGAACAAAAAATGAGCTTTGTCTGATTTTCTACATTATTTTTAGACATAACAAATACTACTATCGGTACCCGGGGCAGTCACCAGATATGAGTTGATACCCATGTAGTCACCAGAGACGAGTCGGTACCCGGACAGCAACCAAAGGCGGGTGAGTACCCGGGAAGTGACCGGAGGCGGGTCGATACCCAGATAGTCACCAGAGACGACTTGGTACCCTGGCAGTGGCCAGATTCGGGTCGGTACCCGGGCGGGTCGGTACCCGGGCGGGTCGGTACCCAGACAGCGACCAAAGGCAGGTCGGTACCCTGACAGTGGCCAGAGGCGGGTCGGTACCCGGACAGTCACCGGGCGAGTCGGTACCCAGACAGCGACCAAAGGCAGGTCGGTACCCTGGCAGTGGTCAGAGACGGGTCGGTGCCCGGGGAAGTGACCAGAGGCGGGTCGGTGCCCGAGCAGTGACCCGAGCCGTGGAATCACAGACAATACCGTGACGGAGCGCCCCTTCCATCGGAAGTGTCGCACCGCACACAGCAGACACCACGGCCACAGCCGGACCACCGAAGGTGCAGCTCCCACGCGTATTGTCGGCGGGAGGGCTGGCCGCCAGCAGAGATCCGCCCACCACGAGGCTGCCGGCGCCGCGGCACTGCTGACTGAAGGAGCTGGCTGCGCTGTCACCAGGGGACCTCCCAGGGTCCGAGTGTCTCTCCACGGCTCGAGTGCCGACGTGTCCGCTCAGCAGCGCGATAAGCGCGGCGAAATAAACGCGGTGCGATAACGTCCAATGGAAACGTCGCTAAAATCCGGTTGGATGCGAATAAAGGGTTGGATGCGAAGGGCACATTGGGACAGCCCAATGTGCCCTTCTTGCAGCTCAGGCTGCCCATCGGATGGTTAGGAGCGGGCTTAGAAATAGCATGGATGCCTTTTATAACTCAGTGCCCTCCAGCAAAGTTGAATGCCCCTGCTGCTGCTCAGTTCCCCTTGTTGACATTACAATGCCTTTTTTGGAAGTCAAAGTGTCCCCAGATGATTTAGATACAACCTTAGTAGGTTACGTTGCCTTCAATATAGGCTAAAATTACTTTCTGAAGCTTTTGAATGTCCCTTTGATAGTTTATTGTTCCCCTCTGGCAGCTTAAGTTTTCCACTGGCCGGCGAGGACGGGCTTCGTAATACCCGGAATGTCCTTTCCACTCAAAGTAAAGTGGAATCCTCTGCCATTGCTCTAAGAGTCTCTTGATAATTTTATAGTGCCTCCCTTTCAAGTTAAAGCGCCCACGTAAAAACTGATGCACCTGTAGCAGGTTAAGCTGTCCACAATCCAGCTCCAAGTGCCCTTCCTAACCCTTTGAATGCCCCTTTGGTGGCTTTTTGTGTCCATTTTGCAGTTGAGATGTCCCATTGGGCATCTAGGGCAAGACTTGGGAATATCAAGGATGCCCTGGACTGCCCAAAGTATTGCCAAGCAAAGCAGAATGTGCATGCTGCTAGTCAGTGCCCTACTGGCTTTGCAGTACACCTTCATAAGTTGAAGTATCTTCAAATAAATATAGAGCATCCCTAAGCAGATTAAGTTGCCTTTAATCCAGGTCAAAGTGCTCTTCCAAAGACTATGGATGCCCCTTTAATGGCTTGTCCTGTTTCCTGGAAGTAGAACATGATAGAAATAATCACTGCAAAAGTATTCCTACTAACAGGCAAAAATTCCTCCAGTTCATAGACATCAAAGAAAGCTTCTTCTCACTGCTGTGCACATTATATTCAATTAATGGAAGTCTGCTTTAGTAATTTACATGAATGTTTAGTCATGGGTTCACATTATTTGTCTTCATATAATGCAACCTTAATTTTAATGTTTGTAGAGTATGTTTCAATGCATTCCCAGGTCCTCCAAATACCACTTTGCTGTCTCATCTAGATTTTTTTTGGTTTTTTTTTTGTTTTTTCCAATGCCATGTGTTTGACATCTGTTCCCTGAATAAAGGATTTTATGTCATGCCAAGTTTTAAAAATGACTAAAGACAAAGGCATAAAGACATAAAATAATAGTGCAACTATTAGCCACAAGGGCCCTTCTTGGTTGCACTGTGTACACTCAACCAGTTGCCCACCAAATCTGTCGATCAGCCCTCCCTGGAATACTGAAAAGCAAGCCCTCTATTCTTATGACTGTCTATGCTGTTTTTAAACACATTCAACATGCTGCTACTTACAATGGTTTCTGGCAGCTGGTTCCAGTGTTCTACTACCCTGCTGGTGAAGAAAGACTGTCTTAACCTTGTTCTGCTGTGGTTAACTTTAATTTTGAATTGGTAACCTCTAATTGCATCATTTCTGTTAAATTCAAACATTTCCCCAAGGTATCCCCTCTCCAGAGCATGGACAAATGTAAAGACCTTGACAAGATCTCCTCTCAGCCTTCTATCTCTAAGTGAAAATGTGTTCAATTTCTTCAATCTTTCCTCATATGCCAGGTTGCTTATACCATTAACCATTTTTGTAGCCCTCTTTTGTACTCTCTCTGAAAGTCAACAATCTTATTCATAGCTAGGATACCAAGCTTAGATGCAGTATTCCAAATGTGGCCTGACATATGCACAGTAAAGCTTTCTGATGACTTCCTCACTTCTGTATGATACATTCCTATTTATTGCCCCAAGCATTCTCAGTGCCTTCTTCCTGGCTTCCTTGGTCTGTTCTGATGCCCCTAATTTTGTGTTTAAAATAGCACCTAAATCCTTCTCCTATTGAGCCACTGATAGCACTTGGCCACCCATCAAGTATGGAGCCTTCATATGCTGCTTACCCACATGCATGATTCCGCACTTATCAAAATTTAATTTAATTGCCATTCTTCGGACTAGTTCACAAGTTCGTTTAAGGCTTTTGCAGTGAGATATGCTCATTTTGACCTGTTATTGCCCTGAAGACTTTCAAATCAAACTGTAATCGGGACAGCAAAAAGTTTTTGTTTGTTTCTACAAGCTGAGTAAAGTTTATGGCACAATTGGCCCACTGGAAGTAAATGGGACTATATTGGATGAGGATACTGAGATGGTTGAGGAGCTGAGCAAGCAGTTTAAATCAGTGTTTACATTGGAAGATTTGACAAATCTGCCAACCATACACCATAGTTCAGTGACATGTGATCAGATAAATGATGTTGATTTCATTGATAGTAATGTTGTTTTCAATCACATCAGGAAAATAAAGCCAAACAAGGCAGCAGGACTTGATGGAAACTTATGCTAGGGTATTGTGGGAAGCTGAGAAGGAACTGGCATTTCCACTTAGTATATTTTGTAGATCTGTTTCACAAAATGAAATTCCAACAGATTGGAAAAGGGCAAATGTAGTTCCTATTTTCAAGAAAGGAGAAAGATGGAAAGTTGAAAACTATAGGCCAGTAAGTCTCACATCCCTAGTCTGCAAGGTACTTGAATCAATTATCAAGGATAGAATAGTTAGTTATCTGGAAGGAAACAGATTGATTCAAAATACTCAACATGGGTTTATGAAAGGGCAATCATGCCTCACAAATCTCTTGGACTTTTTTAACTTCACCACAGAACAATTTGATCAGGGAAGTCAGGTTGATGTAGCATATATTGACTTTAGTAAGGCCTTTGACAAGGTATCCCATACATGGTTAATGATACAGCTTCAGGCCAATGATATTGCAGGTAGTATCTTAAAATGGATAGTTGTGGCTTTCAGATAGACAACAAAGAGTGATGCTAAATGGTACAGTCATCATGGCAAAATGTTCTTAGTGGAGTCCCCCAGGGGTCAGTACTGGGGCCGCTACTGTTCATTATATTTGTAAATAACATTGAAAGTGACCTAAGCAGTAAGGTTTTGCAATTTGCAGATGATTTGAAAGTCTTCAGGGCAATAACAGGTCAAAATGAGCATATATCACTGCAAAAAGACTTAGACAAACTTGTGAAGTGGTCTGAAGAATGACAAATTTAATTTAATTTTGATAAGTGCAAAATCATGCATGTAGATAAGCAGCATATGAAGGCCCCATACTTGATGGGTGGTCAAGCGCTATCAGTGACTCAACAGGAGAAGGATTTAGGTGTTATTCTAAACACAAAATTGGGGACATCAGAACAGACCAAGGAAGCCAGGAAGAAGGCACTGAGAATGCTTGGGGCAATAAATAGGAATGTATCATACAGAAGTGAGGAAGTCATGAGGAAACTTTACCGTGCATATGTCAGGAGACATTTGGAATACTGCATCCAAGCTTGGTCTCCTATCCATGAAAAAGATTGTTGGCTTTTAGAGAGTACAAGAGGGCTACAAAAATGGTTAATGGTATAAGGAATCTGGTATATGAGTAAAGATTGAAGAAATTGAATGTTTTCACTTAGATATAGAAGGCTGAGAGATCTCATCTAGGTCTTTAAATTTGTCCATGCTCTGGAGAGGGGATACAGTGTGGAAATGTTTCAATTGAACAGAAATGATGCAATTAGAGGTCATCAATTCAAAATTAAAATTAACCACAGCTGAACAAGGTTAAGGCAGTCTTTCTTCATCAACAGGGTAGTAGAACACTGGAACCAGTTGCCAGAAACCATTGCAAATAGCAGCATATTGAACATCTCTAAAAACAGCAAAGACAATCATTACAAGAACAGTGGGCATGCTTTTCAGTATTACAGGGAGGGCTGATCAACGGATTTGGTGGGCAACTGGTTGAGTGTACAGAGTGCAACCAAGAAGGGCCCTTGTGGCTCATGGTTTCACTAATGTTTTATGTCTTCATTTGCAGAGGAAATGAGTGGTCACATCAGGTTTGGCTCATTTATAAATATTGCATGGGTAAACATTGCAAAAGAAATTCTGAGAAATAAGAAATTACTTTCAACAGCAAAGTTACCTACCCAGACGCACATCTGATAAGGATACTGCTGCCGGCATAGGTACACATCATTCGAGTTGCATTACGAGTATAATTACCAAAATGGTGATAAATCAAATACACATATTATGTAAATACCCATAAGTCTCATATCAAGCTTGGCAATTAGAGGACGCAATGGGGAAAATCCGGAAAATCAACCAGAGTATCCAAAACCACATACCGAGGGCACACACAGACCTATTTTGAAACTGTTTGAAACCGTATTAAGTGAAAAAGACTGTGCGTCCAAATTCGTGAAACACTCCAAGTTACTAGCAACGACTCTATATGACGTATATGGAAGACAGCGATGGCTAGCAGGCGACGGAAGGCAGGGACAATGAGTGAGGGACTCGTGCTTTTTCTGCGACAGCGCACCAGAGGAAGATTAATTCTGATGGTCAGATTGTGTCCAAAAGAAAAACTATCCACAAGTACCTAAAATTCAGGTAGGCTACACGCATAAGCTGATTATATATGGTGACTTTTATGCTTCCGAGGAGCTGCTATGCGCATCGATTCACGAATACCACTATGTATGCTATGGAGGCCACTATAAGCCCACATAACCATTTATTTGCTCTCCTTGGTCCCTCCCCAACCCAATCGAATTTCGTAATTGTGCAAAGGACATGCCGCAAGCCGTAGTTCAAGCGGTAGCTGAATGAGTGCGCTTAGTTAATGTTTGCATCGCTTCCAATCTTAATCATCCACAAGTGGCCTCCTCTGCATTTGAATGTTGCAACGCAAGTGTCGTTCGAATGTTGGTCATCGCTCGTCCTCTGCCGTTGCTCAACGCACGTACAACCCACCAAGGCCACAGCTGACGTGAGTCAGGCCAAGTGTCAAAGTAAAGGTATCTTGAGTCATCCAACCTTGGAAAGCAGCCAAAGGTGACGGAGCCTCCCGGCCCGACTTAACCATTCATTATGCGCACTCACTCAGCTGCCGCTCCCAATCGATCTGCAGCACGTCCCTGACAATCATAAGCAACGGCTGAGTTAGTCGAAAGCTAGTATGTAGCTTTCGGATTTCCTGTCCACTAGAAATGTAGATAAAAGAGACATGTAGGAAGAAAAAATGAATGAATAAATCTTCGAATATAATTTATCGGATCTCCAAGGTGAGCCGGCCCACATTACACCAAACATTCCAAGATGTTAACTGTGGTACAAGCCCATCATATTTATCAGCGATTATCAAAAGTGGCCAACAAAAACCGTAGAATCGCACGAATTGTGGTGAATATATCGAATGCTCAAGGAGGTGTAAGAATTATTTCGCGAACCATACACAAATATGTATGATATCGATGGCGTTGAAGTTGAATTGTGTTCGTAAGAAATTATTTGTTTTCGTGTCGGATTAGTCCAGGAAATTAATAGGCGAGTGGGGTATCATGCGACAGGCAGTAACAGGTAATGAACACGGGAAACACAATGGCAATGGGCAATCATGGAGGCCGGGCTTTTCGGCATTACCTTTCGACGAGTTCAGGCAGTTCCACAGCACTCTGTGAATATTAGTCCACTTTTGATGCCAGAGCTATTGTGAGCCCATAGCACCGGTAAGTTGTAGATTACTGGTAGTAGTTGTAGTTGCAGTTATAATTTGCGTTAGTCCGAGCGTTCGTCCCGCGCGCGCACGTAGCACACTACTCCACTCGCGTCTCCCAGCCGACGCTGACCTCCGCTCACGTGTCGCAGCCGACGGGAGGGACTAAAAACGCAGCCGACGCTGAGTAAGCGCCGACCCGTATGAGTCACGGTCACGTGACCGCCCAAGGTGACCGCTCGAAGCCAAGCAGCTCGGCCCTCCTGCCCCTGATGGGATCGAAGGACGGGACACCATTCGAGTTCGGATAGTTTGGAATGGAATGAAGAATGGTAGCACAATAATGTTGTGGTTGCGATGATAATTAGTGGCAATGTTGTGAATTATGCATCCAGGCCCGTTTCAACATATTTCTCCGCTCATCTCCAATGCACTATGTTCAGCAGCCACCTGACTTAATAGCCTTCCACTCACTAACCGACACTGTATACTAACCCACTTGCACACTTTCCATAGCGTGACCTTAGTGCCTTAACTAGAACCAAGGTATGTCTAGTCAGGATGAGTCGCCGCTATGTGAGCAATAAAAGAGTTCTCGTACCCAGACCCAGCGAGTGGTTTTACTGGGCGCTCACCGTCGCGACTCCGGCAGAGGTGGCGACGCGACTCCGCAGCGGCAGCGTATGTATCCCCATGAGGCGCCGGCCCGCACTGAGAGGCCTGTACAGCGCTGCTGTGCACGGTCTAGGTGTTAATTGGTAAAGGCGTCTCCCTGTGGTTCTCCCAGATCCCTTACTCCTATCCACACATCCACACGCACCCCTAGGCGCTACAGCATTTTAATGTATGTATGTATTTAACGCCTGTATTTGAAATCCTATTATTAATATTGCGCGCACAGAATTCTCGCAGAGGGTGTACGCGTGCAGGAACGTTGGTGTGGTGACAAACGGGCACTAGGACTTGAAATTCCTGGAATTTTATATTTCTAAGTGATTTGTACAGGTGTATTTTAAGCAACATCAGCTGACTTGTCTTGGAATACCAAACGAAATGTTGTGAATAACAGAGGATTTGAAATCCGGTGGCTTGGAAACGATTATGGTAAGCTGTGCCCCAGCACAGGACAATTAAGCTGTCACAAATGATTTCGGTGCAAAAATTGGTTCCCTTGGAAAAAAATGTGCTCGAAATTCTGTGACTTTGATATTGGCACTGAGGATAGATACCCAAGGGTGTTGTTTAATATACTTTTGGTGGGGAAAGTGTCTCCTCAATGTTCGCTTTGCCTCCCCTTTTTAATTTTTTTTTTTAAAATTTTATATTTTTTTTTTTTTTTTTTTTTTTTTTTTTTTTTTTTTTTAAAATTTAAATTAAAATTAAATTACCAAAATATTTTTCCAAAATAACCCTCCAAAAACTCCAGTACAAAATAACACTTTAAAAACAGCATAGACAATCATTATAAGAATAGAGGGCTTGCTTTCAGTATTACAGGAGGGCTGATTGGCAGATTTGGTGGCCAACTGGTTCAGTTACAGAGTGCAACCAAGAAGGGCCCTGTGGCTCAGAGTTGCACTGATCATTTCAACTTTATAGCTTTATGGGACTCTATGGGGTGTGCCCTCAAACAATTCGGGCCTATTCACCACTTTCAGGTATTCTCCCCCTCGCAAAGAGTGGTGACCAATAAGCGCATGTGTTCTATTTACGTCATACATAGGCAAAACATCTATCCCCGTTTCGTCCATGTTAAACAGCGGGAGGATGGACCTTGCTAGAAATAATTTGGGGATCAACACATCTCAGGTAATGATATATAATGATTTTGTTTACAGGTACAAGGCATGAATCATTATCCAGTTACTTTCCACACAAATTGAACAATAAAACAAATGATATACGGTAAGATTGCTCGCAGCAGGGACATGGAAATACCTTTTTATAATTCTTGGAAAAGTCATGGCGGCCTCCTTGGGGGAGACGTTTGTCAGAGTTGTTCCCGTTGAGAGCTCAAATTCGGAGATTAGAGTTCACCAGTGCTACATTGGAGATGTGGGATGCGTTGTTTGGGATGCTGCGCTTGTTTTGTGTAAATACATTGATTTCATAAATACAGGTAACCATAAAACGTGCCAAGATGTTTGTGCTGGTTTGGTCGCAGACGCGTCATCGAAGATAAAGCACCTTAGAACTGCTACTGGGCTCGAGTTAGGTGGAGGCACAGGAGTCGTCGGGCTCTTCGCTGCATCTTTGGGGTAGGTGTATGTTTATCTAACAGTGCTTGCAACCATCACTGGACATATCCAGAGACATTAAGCAGGATGAGATACAACGAAGTGTTTTGGAATGTTCTCATTAATTACTGTTAAATTTGCAGTTAAAAGTAATTTCTAATTTCTTTGAATTTCTTTTTTAGTGCAATGTTCATGAACAGGATGTCGCCACTCATTTCCTCTACAAATGTATACTTTTTATTGGGAGGGAAAATAGCACCATCAATGAGGATGGGGTTGGGTAACATAGTATACAAATTATGTTCAGAATAAAGAAAAAGATGTGATGTTACGCTATGTAACCTTGCCTAACCTTCCATGCCAGAGAGGAAATTATTTTCTTAGTTCAGAATTTTTAAACCATTTTTTTAAATCTTACTCTTATGCTTAAGCTTATTCTTATTCTTATTCACACTCATTCTTAAGAGGATTCCATCTACTGCTGCCATCTTGGCTTATAACCACATCATTAGTTAATTTAATGAGTGCAGTTTCTCATAAATAAGGAAGAATGCTGTTATTTGCTGATTTGTATACATGTAATTTTACTTATTTCACCAGAATTGCTAGCAAAAGCTATTTTGATATTCAAACTGTTGTGACAATTACAAGTAGTGGTCTTTTCCAATTGTGATAATCATTTTGCTAGGTCTGCTTGCTCTATATTGTTCCTAAGCTCACATGATCTCAGAGGAAATAGCCACTGTAAAGCTGCCTATTGTTACATACAGGAGAGATCCAGGAATTGTCATGGAAAGCACATGCCTTGGGGGCACCAGTGCAAAGTGCCTGAAGGGGCACTTTTGCTGTCCATGGGGTGCTTCTGTGAAAATAATTGGGCAAGCTTGTTCAAGAAGAAAAATTGTTTTTAGCAAGTTCAATTTTGTAAGTGTATTTTTCCAGCAAAGAATATAACATAACTGAACCTAACCAGATTTGTCCCTGTGTTTGCTTCATGGATGTAAATTGTGTAAGACATTCACATCTGATGAATATCTTAAAGCACAATAATGAAAAGAATTAAAAAGAGATGAACTTGCCAGAGGCATGCCTTTCCTCCCTGTCTTTCATTCCCACCGCCTTCTCTTTCCTCTCAGAGAGGCACCTCTATCTCTGACATATTTGAAGGGATGCACTGAAGCCTTCTGAAAGGGGTGCCTTTTCCTGGCTGGTGAGCACCCACCTTCCATGGTGTGGTGGCACATCCCCCAGTGCTCTCATTTTTTATGCCCATAGTCATACAGTCCCTTGTCCCTAGTGCAAATTTCTGCATGAACATGCATGTAAATCTTCCATGGCATTGTATCCCACTCTAAGGTGTATTCAAAATATGCAACATTTGTTTTATTTCTTAGTTAGGTTACATCACTATGTGCTTTCCTTTTGGGTAATGTGGCAGTAGAAAATGTGACTTGCAACTGATGTACACATATATTATTCTGACTATTCATATCCTATCATGTTGAGTCCTAAGCTTTGCATAAGTCACATGCTTTGATGATGATCAACAATTCACATTTATCCATATCATATAAAGGATAAACTAACACTACTTTTGTCCCACAGATGTCAGACATGGATCACAGATCTGGAAGACTTGATGCCCCTTCTGCAGAAAAACATAAAAGAAAATTGTCTTGCAGATAAGGCTACTGGTTTGGTCTTGAAATGGGGAGAACATAGTGATTTCAAAGTTGTGGAACCAGATCTTGTCTTCATAGCAGACTGTGTCTACTATTCTGAGGTAATGCACACCATTATACATTATTTCTGGAATAACCGATATTTGCATCAGCTAATATCATATTCCGACCTTTACTCTGCAGGCTACACTGATAGTTAATATTACTGGTAGCTGGCAGCAGATTCACCAGTTCATATACCAATAATGGAAATTGTTATGTTGGTAGGTGCACATTCATAAGCATGAGTGATGCATCATGCTGATATAGCATGGGACTTGAATGTATGCTTAGCAATGAATGCCTTTACCATAGACCTGGGGTCAATGATTAGACATCCTAAACGTGAGTGGGGTGAGGAATTTTTTAAAAAGAATTTCAGCTGTTGTGGCCTGCTAGTTTCTGCCACCTGGTGGGAGACTCGGGAGTTGCTGCTAACTGTGTTGGTGGCAGATGGCACGGTCGTCGATTTCGCCAACGTAACGTGCAGAGAGGGCATCGAATTGGTAACTGCGATTTCGTGATTGGAGAATAGGATAATTACTTTACTGCATGAGACGGTAATTGTACCCACTTTGTGTTCCCATTTCTGTGCTAAGTCGTACCTATTGGGAATTAAGTATTATTGATGGACTCGTGGAGCTAGTCTTCGTCTCTGCCACATGGGACGGGCGTTACTGCGTTTTCGTCGAATCTCGATCGCGGTTGGCTGTGTGGTGGTCATGTTGCATGGCGGCCGCGTGCCTCTCAGCGACTATTGTGGGCCGCGCTGTTTTGTTGGTGTCTGGATTGTTAATGCAATACAGCAGGAACAGTGCAAAGCCGAGTAGAATTTGTTTAAGGTTACCTGGATCGTAACAATAGCTGTTTCAAGTCTCGTTTCAGGTCCTAATTTTGTCCCCTGCGCCTTGCCATCACTGTGTCTCTAGTAGCATGGCTAAGAACAGGGAAGGTCATGTCCTGCCCTAACAAGTATAATTCGGAATCATAGCTGTTAACCCTGCAAAGAAGCTGAACATTTAACAGAAAGTAACATGTAAAAATGGATTTCCCCCCTCCCCACACATCTGGCGTTCCTAATTTCTTGCCTATTGGTACATTGTATGGGTCTTATATTATGTGCTTCTTACATCACCTGTTAGATGTGGAACCACGCACACTTGCGTCCTTGCATGCTTCCGATCCATCATTGATCAGCTAAAAGTAGGTTTATTTGGATTTGTGGCGATTAGGGCAAACATGAGAATGCCTATCAAAAGGAAGTACAACAAATGGCCACTCCGTGCACAATTTAATGAAAATAATAATTTACGTAGGGAATAGGGACAAATAGCAGTGACAAAACTTGGCAATGTGTATCCATTTTCGATACCGTTAATTCTACTGAATAAAGTATGCCTGCATTTTTCTTTGGTGTTGCAAAAACTCTTCAGCAGTACTCGGGTATGACACTGTAGTGCAATCATGGTATAGGTTATTTTATTGCTTGGCGAAAACGACCTATTCTTAGCCCCGACAAATTACCAGTGTTCTCAGTAGCATTGCGCAGTCAGATGTGTTACAAAAAAAAATGCTTCCAACGATATGCATTTCGGCGATGATTGTTAAATCACCACACATTCAGCGGACAAAACGAACGGCCTGTGTCTGGGTGTTGTCTGACTGAATGGCAAAATCACGAAATTGCAATTGAAGCCATTATTCACTTTCAGAATTTCCATACTTTTCGTCTCTACAAAAAAATAATTAATGACAGGAATTAATCAGAACAGCAGCATCGTGTAGTATATCATGGACGGATTTGAAGGGCCCCTTGAAGCTAGGGAAGCCCCTTGAAGCTGGGAGCACTGTTGAAACTGGAGAACATTTTTAGCTGTATGCTCCTCTTGCAGTTCGGGAACCCCTGCAGGAGCTAGATTGAAAATTTATGGCCCCTGGAAGCTGAAGGGCTCCTGTGAATTTGACGGATTTGAGGAACTTTAGGAATTCGAGGGTCCCTGAGAGCAGGAGTTCCGAGAGTTTGAGGGGCGGCTGGAAATAGGAATGGTCCCTGGGAGCTGGAGAAAATCTTTAAAGCTGGACGATTGGTGCCATATGACCAAAGCAATCGGTGCGCCCCTAAGTCCAAATAACCAACCGAGGAAGCCGGAGGACACGTCAAAGCTGGATGTGCTTTTTTCAAGCTGGAGGGATCCTGGTAGCTGAATGCGCCCAGTGCTAGATGGCCCCCGCAGAAGTTGGTAAAACTCCGCAATAGCGAGTGCTCCTGGTAGCTGAGGAGCTCCTGAAACATTGTTTAAGGTTGACCGACAACTGAAAATGTTCAGGGCCCCTGAGAGCTCCAGAAGTTCCGGGAGTTTCAGGACCGGCCAGGGATAAGAGACCCCCGGATGTTTGAGAACCAACCAGACTCTTATAAGCTGTAGGAGTCGGTGATCCCCTGGTATCTCTATGGATCCGTTGAACATAAATGGTTCCTGCAAAAGTCGGATGGCCCTTGCCAGGATTAGAGCTCTGAATTTTGAAGGGCCCTGGGGGCTGGAGAATCTCTGGGAAGTTGGATGCTTTGAGAGACGTTCTAGGAATCTGAGGGCCCTGAGAGCTGAAGGAACCCATGAGTTTGAAGACCGGTTGGGACCACAATTAAACCCCTAGGGAGCTGGAGGTGGCTGGTGTCCTTGTAGTTGGAGGGGCCAGAATTGCCTTCAACGGAAGCTGGGGAAGTGCGACAACTTGAAGCAAATATGGTATGTCGGAAGTAGTCCTTTGAAAGGATTCAGTGTTTTTTTCTTGTTAAAAAACATAAATTGAGCCTTTTATGATAAAGTAGAAGCATTCCAGGGACCTTATAGTTATTGGGTATATTGGGCCCCCAGTACGATGGGGTTCTCACGGACGCACTAGTCTGATATGCCTCTGAGATGCGCTTGTCAAGCGAGTGTGTGTGGAAGCAAAGCAACCTTGTGAGTGTTTCCTTTGAGACCTCTTGTGAGGACCCTCAGAGGTCTGTGGTGTCTATGGAATTTTGAGACGATCCTTTTCAGGCCTGGCAGGGTTTCCTTGAAACATGCTACCGCTCATTTGGAAGGGGACCATTTAAGGCTTGTGAGCTCAGCTGACAAATAAAACCAACCGGCAGACCGATTGAGAGACCGGCATGTATTGAAAAGACCAGTCAAAAGGCCCGCCGGTCCTGACCGGACTTTCTGACCGAGCTTTCTGGCATCACATTTACCATCTCTAGTTTCCACCGTTGCCCATCGAAGGTCCGTTGGTATGATGTTGCACACTTACATTTAAGCCGCATTTGTCGATGTTCTGTTCAGACTTGTGTGGTGGATTTCGTTAACCTAATTGTTTGATAGCTTTGTAATCGTCGCCGTTTCCGCAGGCTGTGCTGCCGCTTTTGGACACAATCAGTGCCGTGACTGGACCCAATACCATTGTGCTGATCAGCTATGAAGACAGGGACTCGGAGAGCAAGCAGGCTTTACAGCGCCAGTTTTCAGAAAACCTCCAAAAGGATTTCGACGTAGAAGAAGTGCCAGCGCAAGAAATGCATCCGGATTACAGAGCGGAAGACATTCACATTTTGGTCGCAAGGAAAAAGCGGCCGTGAATTCGTTCACTTTTGCACTGCGTAAGCTCGTCACTGGTTTCATATGTAAATGCACTCAATAAATGCTGTTGCGTGTTTTTTGTTTGTCACTGCTACCTTACAAAAAAAGAAACTGGCTGTGCCGTGCATGTGCCAATTCAGCATGCTGCTCTTGGACGATGAGCTTCACGCCAACGGGCAAGTAGCCGATGAGATAGTCCGCCTCACCCGTTATAGTCGTGGTAGGTCAGTCGGTAGGGCGTTCGACTTCCAATCGCAAGATCGTGGGTTGGAATCCCACGGCCGGTGAGATCACCAGTCCGTCCACGACCAGTCAGCGTAAGATGTTGGAGGCGCTACATTGCCCTGCAGTTGAATTCGTTGTAAAAGAACCCAAGGCTCAGTTTTTGTGACGCGTATTGGCCTGTGAGTAATGATAAGCGTCGCTATTGACACACTTTGGACTGTGTGGACGATAATATTAGAGATACTAGAGTGCGCACTGGATGGGTGTAGCGTCTCAGCCAGATCCCTTACGTCCCCGTGCACCGACATCCGGACTACAGCGCGCGATCCCACGAAGTCTCCTTGTGGTTGTTAAAACTGTATTGTATTAAATTGCGCTTGAAATCCATCACAACTACTCAGCAATTCTTACAATTGGCCAGCACAGAAGCCACCATACTCAGCATATCGCAGTTTGCAGAAGACGTTGCAGTGATGGCTGTACAGCGGTACTACCAATAAACACAGTTAGTTGTCGGCTCCTTCCACGAGTCGCCAGTAAAGCTACTCGCAAAATGAAATATTTGCCGTCAACGCATTACACCTCAACATAGCACCACGGGACTATATCCCACCGTTCCGGGTGCCCATTACAAGCCTTCGGGCACAAAGTCACTTTGTGTTATAAATATATATAAAGGGGTCACTAAAATGCTGTCATGTATGGAATGCGACCTCTCTGCTTCTTCCTCCCACCCGCAAGCCAATGAGGCGTGAAACGCATACCATCTCGCACAAAGCTCATACACATTGTGGCTGAGTCACTTGTAAGCAACACAGAACCATACAAGTTCGCTGGTCGGTGTCTGATATTTTGTCACAAGACCGTATGAATCCGGTCTCAGCGAACCAGGCTGGCTAAGGAATGTCAGCTGGCCGAAGTGCGACCGCACATCCGGTGCGATCCCGGTGTTTGAGGGCGAGCAACCCGTGAGCAATACCTGACTTCCAGCAAAATATCCTGCTCCGTTGTCAGAGCCGGCTGTGTCGCGTAGACGAGCCAGGAGAGCTGTAGGTGGTAGTGATCTGTGATGTTGGAAAGCGTGTTGGCTGGTGGAAAGCCAAGCTGTGCCCGAACAGTGGGAGGTTGTCACACGAGGTGGTGGCGACAGCCTTTGTCGTCTCCAAAGAGCTCATACAGGGAAGTTCAGGAATAGCGCTCGTGGCACATTGACAAGGTGCTCACATCTGAAGACAGTGTGGGACTGGCTGCGCTGAGTTGGATCCGAACCAGTCGGCGGTCGGCTCTCAGCCAGGTCCACATGCTGGCCTTCCGGCTGGATGTGGATGGCCAGCAGACTTGCGTATCAGCGCAGGCGAACGGCCCGCTGAGCTTCTCCACTATATTGACTGCCGCTGCCGACCGTACGCGAAGCCAGGGTCACGGGGCACCTGTACCCGCGAGCCACCCGTCGGATCTCACACCTCTCCTCGCCGCACTTCACCTCGTCTCACACCTCCACTTCGGGCGCGTCCTCGTGCTCGATGTTGGTGTACTGGCGCGAGCGCTTCACGCTCTGGATGGCCGACTGCAGCTGCGGCTGGATGGCCTTGGCGCGCCGCATCAGCCGGTGCCGGTGCATGTAGATCACCACGCCCAGCAGCACGCACATAATGAACACGAGCAGACCCAGCACCACCGACGCCGCCGAAGTCCGCTCCACCGGCGGCGGCGCACACTCGATGTGCTTCAGCCGCATCACGGGCATGTTCTCGTTGGCGGCGGGACGACCCTCGAAGCACAGGTAGCGCTCGCTGTCCAGCAGGTGGACGCGCGTCACCTGCAGCCACTCGTAGAAGAGCTCGATGTCGCAGTCGCAGTAGAACGGGTTGCCGGTCATTTTGACGGTGAACGCGCTGTTGCGAGCCGCGATTTTGTCCATCTGCGCGGTGGCGTTGCTGCCCAGTCGACGGATCGAGTTGTACTCGAGGTCCAGGTAGCTGAGGCTGGGCAAGCACAGCAGGTCCATGTCCACGCCGGTGAGCCGGTTGTTGCCCAGGTACAGCTGCTCCAGTGACGGCAGCTGACAGAACGTGCGTGGGTCACGCAGGTTCCAAATCTCGTTCTGCTCCAGGTGCAGCTTCTTCAGCTTGGTTAGCATGCTGCCTTGGAAGATTATCTCCAGACTGACCAAGTACCAGTTTGAGTCCACTTCCTCGGTGAAGGCATTGGTCAGGTGTAGGCTTTCCAGGTTTCTGAAGTTGCTGAAGACGCGCGGATGGTGTTTGGAGTCGACTATGTAAAGGGCGTTGTGGTTCAAGATCAAGGTCTTTACGTTGGAGACACGATGGAACGTCTTGCCCTTGATCTCTTTGATGCCGTTGTTGCTCATGTCAATCGTGTCCAGATCCTCGAAGCTGCCTACTTTGCCAAAGATGTTGTTCGGTAGTACGTCCAGAAAGTTGCCGGTGAAAATAAGCACCTCAGTTTCGTCGGGAAGTGCTCGCAGCATCGAGGCATTGGTGAAGCCCGTGTTGGTGCAATTGACGACGTATCTCGTTTGCTTCAAGTAGGTCATCTTTCCACAGCTGCAGCGACCCTGGAAAGGTGTTGGACACCCACTGGCGTCTTTGCTGTAGGTAACCACGTCTTCGTCCTCGTCGTCGTAATAGTCGTAGTCGTCATCGTCATCGTATAGGTCGTCATCGTCTTCATATGTATCGTCGTCGTCATCTTCGTCTTCGTCGAAGGGATCCACGGTGGTGGTGCTCGGTGTTGTCGTCAAGCTGGCCAGTTCCTTTTTGGAAGAGAGCAGCAAGTTTTTGTGGTAGTCGTTCTTCTTTTTGAGCTTGCCCATGAGTGGCGTGCAGGTCAGCAACAGGAGTAGTAGCAGGCTCAGCCTCATGGCGGCGGCGTCGCGCCTGCAGAGTGGAGATGTGTCAGCGGCAACGCAACAGAAATGCAAGGCACAAACAGGTGAACGTTCTCGTCATTGCACGCTTAGCAAAGCATAGGTATGAACAGCAACGTGAAAATTAAAAGCAGAAGAAAAAACACTCATGCTATCGATTGGATTGTGGCTTTACGACGCCCTCAGAACCCCGTACCTCCGGTTTGCCAGACGCTCAGCTTAACCACTGAGCTACCGACGCCCCCACTTACGCTATCGCGCAGCTCTCAAAGTTTGCGTGACGCCTCAGGGTCACTGTCAACTTCATGGACCACCAAATGACGAATAATTTTGAAGTGGAAGTATCGGCGTCGTGTTTGCTGCCTCCCTCTCCTGGAACATCATCCACGTCTCCACGTCTCGGCAGTTACACGACGCTGCTTCGGAGATCTGACCAGCCTCTCCCACGTGTACTAAATTACCTCCCTTCCCGACAGGGGCGGATACAGGCAGCACTGGGGACGTGCTCCTCCCATGGAATGTCGTACCTCTCTGGCTGGGAAAAGTGCCTCTCCGGGAAAGCTCGAATGCACACGCTCGGATTTTTCAGCCAGAGGCGCCCCTCTTAAGAATAAAAGATGTGCCTTTGGAAGGAAAAGATGCTCCTGCACTGTGCCAGCGCGCACCCGCTTCACTGGTATTTTCAGCCACAGACACCCCTCTGAAGGAATAGGTGTCCCTCGAGGTATTTTCGCAGTGGTGTCCCTCCGAAGAAATAGCGCCTCTCCAGATATGTTCCCCCATGACAGTTCCTGGATCCGCCCCTGCTGCCCGAGTCGTTTGCATGCCGCCTAACGCCCTGATGCTCTCGCAGACCCGCCACCGCATGCCACTCGTTGGAAATGGACCACAAAGCAACCTTTCTTAGATTCAAAAGTGATTGAATCATTATTCATCCAAAGTCACACTCGGGCGCAAAAATCGTGTGCGGATTTGTGGAGCTAACACGATTGGCTGTACGGCGTGGATCCGACCAAATACATTACTACATACTGTACCTGACGCACAACACGATGCTATGCAACAAGCCATACTGTCTAGCGTAAGGAACCGGGGGGCCATAGCGGAGACGCTGCACTAACGCGAGTCATACTGTCTAGCGTGAGGAACTGGGGCCCGTAGCGGAGACGCTGCAGTATAGCGAGTCACACTCTCGCTGAGGAACTGGGGCCCATAGCGGAGACGCTGCAGTACAATGCGAGCCACACCGTCTCGCTGAGGAACTGGGGCCCGTGGCGGAGACGCTGCATACAATGCGAGCCACACTGTCTCGCTGAGGAACTGGGGGCCGTGGCGAAGACCCGGCAGCGCGACACTCAGGATGAGCGAGCGAGCTGTGAGTTCCCCGATCCAGAACCGGAATAGGCAGACTGCTTTTTCGGTGCATAGGCTCGATCCAATACAATAGGCTATTACCATAATTAATCGGGCTACCGGTTCGCTCCTTCGTCCCACGTTCAGGCGTCACCTGCGCAGTGGTACCCTGATTCGAGTAACGCGTAGCAGTAATAACGGTGGTAACGCGATCCGAGGTGTGATTATTGTGCCTTTGTCTGATTGCATGTGGATCCCATGCTATGATGACCGTTGTTCGCATCACCCGTTTTTTACGAGCTTCGGTAATAACCACAGGCTCATTGTTGATGGTACCAATAAACGTTTAATCGAAGTGTAATCTAATGAAATCGTATATATACGATTTCTTATATGGAGTCACTTATAAGTGACTCCACTGGCCAAAAGTTTTGTTTACGAAGGAGATGGTTATCAGGCTTTTTTGCATTCGGCAACATTGCCATAAATGTTGTGAATGACTAACCTCCACACCATATGAAAGTGAAGGACGCAACTGTAAGTGGTGACGCCACAAGGGCATCAGAACCCCAGTTCCTCAAAACCAAGAATTCCTTATTATCGCGAGTCTCATCATCCCAGAAAATCCAATTCATCCCAAACTCCTATGCCCCAAAACGCTTATACCTTAGAACCGCAGATTCCTCAGATCCATGAAGCCTCAAAGTGTCGCATGCTTTAACCCTCGCCGTCTTTCCGGTCAGATCCTCACCCCGTCCGGGGGGGAAGGGGTGGATAGTAACCCCCCTAAAATCCAAACTAAGCGTCGCACGAAAACGAACGAGGTGTCTTCGGATAGCGCTCGACGAGTAGGGTCCGGATCCACCCCGAAAACAATTTTCCCCAAAAGTGACGTCATTAGGGGCTATATTTTCACGACATATACCATGTTTTTGGCTCTGGGGTGTTCATTTTTGGGGATGTTTGAGAAAAATTATTTGGAATCAGAAAAGTACAGCGAAATCGACCAGGGCCATACATTTCCCCCCCCCCCCCCAATTTTTTTTTGTGAAATTTCAAAATTATGAGTTTTCAGGTTTTCTTTACTTTTAATTTTCAATGTTAGAGCAGACGAGAACGTTGTTAAGTCAACTTGCCAATAAAAAATCTTACTTTAGCAGAATCTCATTGAACCAAAGCACAAATTTTTTTTGCTTGTATGGAAAAACCTAAGCGGTAAGCAAGGACGGGTAAAAAAATACAGCGATCATGGTGAAGCAGACGACTTTGGATCGCATTGCGGTACGAAATGCCCTTAACGCTCCTGGAGTTCTCGTGAAATCAGGGCACAACCAGCTGAGAATCTCAGATTTTAGTCAATTGATATCCCTACCCTGGTTCTTGGCAACCAAGGAAGGTGTGTGTGTGTGTGTGTGTGTGCGCGCGCGCGCACGCGCCTGCTTTTTTCTAGTAATTCAGGCAGTGCGGAAATACAAGAAGCATGCCCACAACCTTGCCTTTCTTCATGTAACTTCCAGAAGCTTCTAGATCGCAGCTTGTGCACCACCAGCCAGCGTCGGTCGTTTTGATAACCAATCACCTACAGGGGTGAATATCTCCATGCTTCTGATGGGGCCTGGGTCCACTAACATTGTCTTGACCCCCACCAACTTCTTGTTCTCCTAACATGGTTCCCTGTGGGGTTCGACTAGCCAAATTGGCGGCATTCCTCTCCACCAATAATTTTCAAGGTTCTTCACCCATGTTCACGTATGCTATTTTTGCACGGTATTGTCTAGTCTCAGTCTGAACTGACATGTTGCAGGATCGACCGCCGTATCGCCTGCATCTTCAGCCGATTGGGAGGTTTTGAAGCTTTGGGGGTTTGAGGAATTCGGAGTTTAGAAGAAATCAAATGTTTGAAGCATTCTATATTTTTTCAGAGCTGTCGCTTTTGAAACTGGATTTGGAATTATGGAGACTTTCAGACACTGGTATTCTGCATTTGTGAAACGGAAGGTCTGTGGCCATTTCGGGGGTTTTAAGAGGCCTGGAAATTTGAAATCCATGGCATTCGGGATTTGGAGAGTTCTATGAAACCGCCACCTATGCACAACATCACAGGAAGTGTGCGTAGCTCCCAATACTCGGTGAACGTGGCTAAACATTGCTACGATTATTGCTGTTGCAGGCATCTCTTTCCCTAGTCTCATTATAATGGCGTTCTCGGGGTAAGAGCGCGGGAGGTCTGGAGCATCCAATGAACCATGGGTTTTGGGGTTGGAGAAATGATCAGAGGCGACAGGCGACAGATTAGTGTCTCCATGAACAGGTGCCGAGGAACTTCACGGCTGATGGCACCCAGCAAGCACGTGATGTAGTCGGCACACCGTTAAACACCAGCACCACCACCACCACTCCAGTTACAGGGGCGTTGATTTCTGAAAATTATTGGGAAGGGATCAAGACATGTAGGCAGTGGTGGGCGTGCCCAAGTGGATTGGGGCCACTGCTAAACGTTCAAAATTATTAGCCGTGGCAAGTCAACATTTACTTGGACCATTACGCTCCTGGGGGAAAAACTGGGACCTGAGGTCCATTTTGTGCACTTTTGATGGGGAAAAGGAACCTCAAAAGCATGCAAATCGACACCCACGGGCTGTTATGTCAGCGGTTTTATGTTGAACGCGCCGAATTACGCCAGGGCCACGTGTCGAATTGTCGGCTTGCTGCGTAATTCAGCAGCCGCTCTGTTGGAAGGCGATACCGCTGGGAACGACCACCTGCAGAGCTCCTGCGAATGGAGCTACGAGGTGAGGCTGGCAGGTTATTGGAGACGAGCTTATCGCATGCCGGCAAGCGCATCAGCTGCATCTGTCATACGGCGGCCATGACCTCGTCAGTCAGACAGTGCAATGCAAGCGACTGTCGATCGGCGTGGCGAACTGCATGCACGTGATCAACGCCAGGAGAACTGACATGTTGCCCTGCCCCTGCACGTGAACACTGGAGGTGAACACCCGAAACGCATGCCGTTATCCTTTGCAGCATCGCAAAGTGAATGACTTGCCACAATTGTGTGGGAAGTTTTCTAATTGTACCAGTGAGTCGGGACAACACGCTGGTCCCGGAGTCCCTTCCACACATGTCACGTGCGTGCGCGACAGCTGCGCCCGAATGCCCGGTTTTGATTCAGGGGCTCGTGGCGACTGACGTTGGCTGTCAATTTCAGTTGCACCAGACACGAAACATTTGAATATCCGTGATCACGGGGTAATGGCCAAGGATAAATACGACGAAACTCCATGTTGATCTCGGAAGGCTGAAGTTGGCGTATGCGTACCGTTAAGCCGTAAAAATGAAAATGTGTTCACAAAACCGTGCAACTAAAAGTTGACTTCCTACTTCCTTCGTTGTGGTCTGTCCTCAGATGATCTGTCGCCTTCTTCCCCCATGTGGCTTTTGCGTACGCCACTGGTCACCCCACAATCATGCTTAAGCTATGATTCATGCCATGTTCTCGCTAAGCTTGCCCAATTGTTTGCCTTCGTCTTGACTTTCGCTTCTGCGCCAATTTACCACTCGCCCAGAGAATGTGGGTGGGAGAGGATACAAAAAAAAACGTCGCTATATGTGAACAGTGGTTCATTTTAGGTGGGTGAGCCACTCATGTTTCCCATTCAAGCATCAGCAATCCTTTAGAAGGACAGGACAAGTAACGACTGGAAAGGACTCCTCACTAACATTCCGAAACACGCGCGGATACAATTAGTGCGGCCGGCCGGCCGGCATGGCTTGCCGTCTGGTAGCGCCGCGCCGCCGCGCCGCCGCCGCGCCGCCGCTCGCCGCCGGCAGCGGGCGGCGGCGGCGGCGGCGAGCGGCTACCGCGCTGCACCTGCAATGCATCTGCAGTCGACTGCAGTCGAGGCCGTCTGCAGACCTGTCGCGCCGGCAGCGGCCACGCCGCCGTCTCGTCCCGTCACGACGCCCGTCCGCCGGCCGCCAGCGCTGGCCGGCCGCGCCGCACCACCGCGAGCTGCAGGGGTGTAGAAGACGGGCGGCCTCCCCACAGGGGAGAGAGCCGCACACGAGCACGACAGGCACGGACGACAGCTGACTGCCTGGTCAGACACGGCGGAGGGTTGACGGAGAGTTGGACGGCTGGAAATGCTACAGAATTGGATAACAGGGAGGTGCTGAACAATTAAGTACAACGGGAAGTGGACGCTATATGGCCAGCATGGCCAACGCGCCCAAAAACCCAAATAACTAACTAAATACAACGAGAAGTTGTTGGAGCGTTTGATGCATCGGTAGAGCTGCTGCGGAGCGGCATGAGATGCTGTGAAATGGGATACTGTTGGCAGGTGCTACCACCGCCAGCTACAGCTGCCGTGCACTGATGTGTGCACCTTGTAGCGGCACAATATAAAAATATTGTCTTTGGACGGGCGATGCGGAGGGTGTGGGATCGAGGGCGACCTGCGTCCTGTTGATAAATACCCTCTAACGCATACCGTAATTTAACATGAATAATTATTCAACAGTGCGCAACTATGAGTAAAGGTCTTTTGGAAAATCGAGAAGTCTGTTACTGTGTATGCACGAGAAAAAAACTACATCAACGGCCAGATACGACTACGTCCCAACCAGTCCAGCCCGACCACGTCCCAACCAGTCCAGCCCGACCACGTCCCAACCAGTCCAGCCCGACCACGTCCCAACCAATCCAGCCCGACCACGTCCCAACCAATCCAGCCCGACCACGTCCCAACCAGTCCAGCCCGACCACGTCCCAACCGGTCCCAGACCACGTCCCAACCAGTCCAGCCCGACCACGTCCAAACCAGTCCAGCCCGACCACGTCCCAACCAATCCAGCCCGACCACCTCCCAACCGATCCAGCCCGACCACGTCCCAGCCAGTCCAGCCCGACCACGTCCCAACCAGTCCAGTCCGACCACGTCCCAACCAGTCCAGCCCGACCACGTCCCAACCGGTCCCACCCGACCACGTCCCAACCAGTCCAGCCCGACCACGTCCCAACCGGTCCAGCCCGACCACGTCCCAACCGGTCCCAGCCCGACCACGTCCAAACCAGTCCAGCCCGACCACGTCCAAACCAGTCCAGCCCGACCACGTCCCAACCAGTCCAGCCCGACCACGTCCCAACCAGTCCAGCCCGACCACGTCCCAACCGGTCCAGCCCGACCACGTCCCAACCAATCCAGCCCGACCACGTCCCAACCAGTCCAGCCCGACCACGTCCCAACCAGTCCAGCCCGACCACGTCCCAACCAGTCCAGCCCGACCACGTCCCAACCGGTCCAGCCCGACCACGTCCCAACCGATCCAGCCCGACCACGTCCCAACCAGTCCAGCCCGACCACGTCCCAACCGGTCCCACCCGACCACGTCCAAACCAGTCCAGCCCGACCACGTCCCAACCAGTCCAGCCCGACCACGTCCAAACCAATCCAGCCCGACCACGTCCCAACCGGTCCAGCCCGACCACGTCCCAACCAGTCCAGCCCGACCACGTCCCAACCAGTCCAGCCCGACCACGTCCCAACCGGTCCAGCCCGACCACGTCCCAACCAGTCCAGCCCGACCACGTCCCAACCGGTCCAGCCCGACCACGTCCCAACCAGTCCAGCCCGACCACGTCCCAACCGGTCCCACCCGACCACGTCCTAGTCGGTCCAGTCCGACCACGTCCCAACCGGTCCAGCCCGACCACGTCCCAACCGGACCAGCCCGACCACGTCCAAACCGGTCCCACCCGACCACGTCCCAACCGGTCCAGCCCGACCACGTCCCAACCGGTCCAGCCCGACCACGTCCCAACCAGTCCAGCCCGACCACGTCCCAACCAATCCAGCCCGACCACGTCCCAACCGGTCCCACCCGACCACGTCCCAACCGGTCCCACCCGACCACGTCCCAACCGGTCCCACCCGACCACGTCCCAACCAATCCAGCCCGACCACGTCCCAACCGGTCCAGCCCGACCACGTCCCAACCGGTCCCACCCGACCACGTCCTAGTCGGTCCAGTCCGGCGGTCACGTTTTTGAAACCTGATTGTTTTTTGTTTTGTTATGACGCTTGCATTCAGAACTGCACCTGCTCCTTTTTAGCTTTGATCTTTACCAGCTGTCATTGCCATATGTCTGTGAATTTATCACGATATGTGTTCGAAAGAAGGTTTTGTCTCCGCAATGCTTATTTGGTTAGTTATTTGGGCTTTAGGGCGCATCGACCAGAGTTGATCGTTCGCGCCCAGTCTCTGCAAGCTCGTACCCACACAAATTGCCACGTGGATTCAACCGGCCGCAGGTTACGTCGCTGCGTCATATCACGTGATCGGAACGCCTCGAGGCCTGGCAGACGACCAGCTCATTACCAGAGTGATTCTGAACTTTGGAAGTAAATGAACCTTTGGTGTTGTGAATAACAGATCAGACAGGTGGACGGCTGTTGCACAGTAAGAACCATGGCACACCGCGACATTTAGCAAAGCTCACTTAGCGCCCGCAGCGCCGGCGGGACTTAGTCCTCTCCCACTCTGGATATTTCTGGGATATCTCCTGAACCGTGCACGGCGTTGCTTTGAAATTCGGCAGAGACGAACCACGAACCAAAAGTGTGAATACGTATACACTGTTTTGGTTCGTTGAAGGCTTTAAGAGCCAAGCCGAAGTATAGACGTTTCTATATATTTATAATCCAGTGAAGTTCGAGAATCGTTTAAAACCCGGTAAATGATACTATGCTACATGAACATCCTGAGTGGGAGCAATACCCAGGTCCTGGTTTCTCTCCTCCAGAACATTATCCTCGGTTTTCCCCGCTGAACGGTTGAATTGCGCCGTTTGTCGACTACAAGCCCATTGTTTTGTGACAAAATGTCAAAAATTCACTAAAATGCAAAAGGGGGTTTACAATGGCACAGACGGGAAATACTAATCCTCTTCCAAGTGGATGTCACATAACTCTCCAAGACCATGATTCCAAATTATAACTCCAACACTGAGCACACCTGATTCCCGGCCATTCACACGCCAGGTATCAGCCTATAGGTGGCAACATAACCAAGTGTATGCCTATGTGGTAACGTGATCGGCAGCATCGACTGCAGCAACGTGTTCAGCACTCGCTGGGGCAATGTCTGTGGTTAACACTGACGAAATGCATGGACCGCTGCCTTGCTACCCTCATCGAAAGCACGCCAACCCTGTCTGTGAGATCCTGTCCTCTGTGTTTACCTGGTCACGCGACACCGCCGCGGACTAACAGCCACACGGGTTGGACCGAGCCTGTGACGAGCAGGCTCACCACGCAACAATGGGCATGGCGGTCGCATGACGTCATCGCAGTCACGCAGAGGCTCATGCGGCCCGTCGCCCGTCGCGGCACGGTACAGCACCGGCCGTGGAAGGGTGCAGCACGTCCGTGGCAGGACACAGCACCGTCCGTGGTAGGGTACAGCACCGTCCGTGGCAGGGTGCAGCACGTCCGTGGCAGGGTACAGCACCGTCCGTGGCAGGGTACAGCACCGTCCGTGGTAGGGTACAGCACCGTCCGTGGCAGGAGCACCGCCGTGAAGCACCGTCCGTGGCAGGACACAGCACCGTCCGTGGCAGGACACAGCACCGTCCGTGGCAGGGTACAGCACCGGCCGTGGTAGGGCACAGCACCGTCCGTGGCAGGACACAGCACCGTCCGTGGTAGGGTACAGCACCGTCCGTGGCAGGGTGCAGCACGTCCGTGGCAGGGTACAGCACCGTCCGTGGCAGGGTACAGCACCGTCCGTGGCAGGGTACAGCACCGTCCGTGGCAGGGTACAGCACCGTCCGTGGCAGGGTACAGCACCGTCCGTGGCAGGGTACAGCACCGTCCGTGGTAGGGCACAGCACCGTCCGTGGCAGGGCACAGCACCGTCCGTGGCAGGACACAGCACCGTCCGTGGCAGGACACAGCACCGTCCGTGGCAGGGTACAGCACCGTCCGTGGCAGGGTACAGCACCGTCCGTGGTAGGGTACAGCACCGTCCGTGGCAGGGTACAGCACCGTCCGTGGTAGGGTACAGCACCGTCCGTGGCAAGAAGTGTAGGAGAAGCACCGTCCGTGGCAGGGTACAGCACCGTCCGTGGCAGGGTACAGCACCGTCCGTGGCAGGGTACAGCACCGTCCGTGGCAGGACACAGCACCGTCCGTGGTAGGGTACAGCACCGTCCGTGGCAGGGCACAGCACCGTCCGTGGTAGGGTACAGCACCGTCCGTGGCAGGGTACAGCACCGTCCGTGGCAGGGTACAGCACCGTCCGTGGCAGGACACAGCACCGTCCGTGGCAGACCGTCCGTGGAGGAACAGCACCGTCCGTGGTAAGACACAGCACCGTCCGTGGCAGGGTACAGCACCGTCCGTGGCAGGGACCAGCACCGTCCGTGGCACACAGCACCGTCCGTGGCAGGGCACAGCACCGTCCGTGGCAGGGTACAGCACCGTCCGTGGCAGGGAAGCACCGTCCGGACAGCACCGTCCGTGGCAGGGCACAGCACCGTCCGTGGCAGGGTACAGCACCGTCCGTGGCAGGGAACAGCACCGTCCGTGGCAGGACACAGCACCGTCCGTGGTAGGGCACAGCACCGTCCGTGGTAGGGTACAGCACCGTCCGTGGCAGGACACAGCACCGTCCGTGGCAGAACACAGCACTGTCCGTGGCAGGGTACAGCACCGTCCGTGGCAGGACACAGCACCGTCCGTGGCAGGACACAGCACCGTCCGTGGCAGGGTACAGCACCGTCCGTGGCAGGGTACAGCACCGTCCGTGCAAGAGCAGTCCGGGCAGGGCACAGCACCGTCCGTGGCAGGACACAGCACCGTCCGTGGCAGGACACAGCACCGTCCGTGGCAGGACACAGCACCGTCCGTGGCAGGACACAGCACCGTCCGTGGCAGGACACAGCACCGTCCGTGGCAGGGCACAGCACCGTCCGTGGTAAGACACAGCACCGTCCGTGGAAGCACCGTCCGTGGCAGAACACCGTGAGCACCGTCCGTGGCAGGGTACAGCACCGTCCGTGGATCCGTGGCAGGGCACAGCACCGTCCGTGGCAAGACACAGCACCGTCCGTGGTAAGACACAGCACCGTCCGTGGTAAGACACAGCACCGTCCGTGGCAGGGCACAGCACCGTCCGTGGCAGCCCTGACGGTACGGTTCCGTGGTTTTTGCACCAGTGCGGCTATTCGTGTCTCGCCGTATTTCACCTACGGCTGGAGCAGCGTCTAGCACTGAACCACCGACTCCACCGACCGCAGATCGGGAACACTGGTGCATCCTGCTCCCAGGCAGCTTACATCAACAACACCAAAACAACTGGATAGCTCACGAAAACACCACCGGAATAGCCCGATGAACAACATTGCAACATCGGGGAAACCCCCAAGGGCAGCACCAAGGGTTACCCGCATCAGCAACACTGGGGAGACTTCCAAGGGCAGCAAATGGTTACATCAAACAGGAGACTCATGGGCAGCCGAGGGTTACCCGCATCAGCAACACTGGGGAGACTCCCCTGGGCAGCACCAAGGGTTACTCGCATCAGCAACACCGGGGAGACTCCCATGGGCAGCACCGATGGTTACTCGCATCAGCAACACCGCAACAGCCCACAAGTGGAGACATTGGACAACTCAGCAACTTACATTGGGAAGGCTGAGATAATTATAGCTCACATTGGAGACAATAAAATGACTGCCACCGGCGTGCGAAGCACATGAACAACACCGTAATTCGTGGTCAATAGCAAGAGTTGTGCGGTAGTGAAGCTTTGTCAGCATGATTACGGAGTCCAGCAGCCTCAAACTCGTCTTCATCAAGTGCACTTCCACAAGTTCAATGACAGTGGTGTCATGTTATTAAAATAATGCAGGAAGGACAAATATTGGATTGCGTTAGGATGCAAGCCCATTGAGGTGATACGCCCGTACAGGTCCCATGCTAAATTATGAAAGCATGGTGGATAAGCCCACATTTGGGGGACGGAGACTATGAAAGAAATATAAATCGACATCCATGGCTGGTGGTTACAGATGAAAATCATGGAACGCGTTCTCAATTCCCCACATACACAAAAGAAGCGTTGGTATTAAATGTGATAATTCTCATCCCTGCCTGCCAGTGTTATAGACAGGGGCGAAGGGGGCAGTCACCCCCCCCCCCCCCCAGAGGATCGAAGGGTTTCTCCAGACGGCCACATTGAGGGGCAATCAAGGCGTCAGTGCATAGGGCCCCTGGGATGTCGTATAGAGCCCGTGGACCTGACGAAGCGACGAAAGATCGATGAAGAAACCCCCGAGTCAAAGGTTAGTGCCTTCGGGAAGATGTTCAGTGCCATTGGTTGGGTTAACGTGGTTGGGTTTCCAGATCGATGGAGGGGTCGCGGAAAGTTGGAAGGGCCTCCGAACTGACGGAGAGGACCTGAGCCAATATGAAGGGTCCCTGTGTTATCGGCGGAGGCCAAGCCGAAGAAAGGGCCCTGGCGTGATATACAGGCCCAAGCGTTTGAAAAGGGTCCTCCAGCTTGCCGGAAAAGGTTCTAGGTCATCAAAAAAAAAATATTATAAGACCACGGGGGCCGACAGATCGGCCCAAGCTATACAAGGGCTCCTGGCCTGATGGAGGGAGCCCAAGTTGTTGAAATAGGGCCTCCGGGCTTACGACGAGGCCTAGGATCGCTATTGTGGGCCCCTGCACAGAGAGAGGGGATCCCTAGCCGAGGTAAGAGAGGGCCCAGGCCGCTATTTAAGGGCATCTTGGTCGATGGGAGCCGAACCTGCAGAGGGGGCACATGAAGTTTCCTCCTCGCAAAGGAACCGCAGAGGGTTCCCTTGCGCGATAGAGAAGGCCCAATCTTTTGAAGTGGGGACTCCGGCCGGATAGAGAGTGTCCTGAACCCCGAAAGAGGGTCCCTGGCCTGACGGATGAGGCCCCGGGTTAGACGTGCAGAGCCACTGGTTCGGCTTTGGCTCACGCTGGGGAGAGGGGCTCAGAGCTGACAGCGGACCTTAGGCCGATAAAGAGGCCCCGGAGCTACGGAGACGATCCGGGGCAAAGCGGAGCGTTTCCGGTGCAACGCTCCGCTGCAAGTGACCTCTAAGCCCACTCACTCACTAGAGGTCACTTACACTGTACCCGGTGTAGACTTCCTAGACCTCCTAGACCTAGACTAGACCGCTAAGCCCATGGAGGGCCCGAGCTGCTAAAAGGCAGTGGCGTTTCCAAGAGATGAAGGGCATCCCCCCTCCCCCGCATGGCGAGTCCGATGGGGACCTTCAGGCTTCCCTAAGGGGCAGATGTATAGCCGAGGACAAAGTAAAACGCATCTACATAATACCTTGTGCGGACAGGGACCTTGATACCTGAAGACGTCCACCTTGAGGACAAGTTTGTCAAAAACTTCCCGTCCAGAGTGGAGATTGGAAAATGCTTGAGAACCATACATGCTGCCAAGATAAATAGGAATGTATCATAAAAACTCAGAAACAAAACCTATAAAGAATGATTTAGAGGAGATTTATGTTTGTTTTTTTAATTTTAATTTAAAAATAATTAAGGTCATAAATCCCCAATTAAAGCTAATCACAGCAGAACAAGGTTAAGGCAGACTTTCTTCACCAACAGGGTAGTAGAACACTGGAACCAGCTGCCAGAAAACATTGTCAGTAGCAGCCTATTGAACATCTTTAAAAACAATAGACAATCATTATAAGAATAGGGGCTTGCTTTTCAGTATTACAGGGAGGGCTCATTGACAGATTTGGTGGGCAACTGGTTCAGTGTACAGAGTGCAACCAAGAAGGGCCCTTGTGGCTCGTAGTTGCACTAATATTTTATGTCTTGATGTCTAAAAACTGGGAAGATCACCAACCGCCATCTGAGCGTCGGTGGCCGCGGCAGCCCCAAAGGCCACAGCCGCCCCAGGGGTGACCACAGCTGCTCCAGCAGCTGCGGTCTATCTGGCGGTGGCGGAAGAGACAGCCCAGCGAGAGCTGTGATGACCGTTCACGTTGTGCCAGTTTCCTCGCCTAGGACCCGGGTGACACCGGATGAGCAAAAAGAAAGAAAAACATATTTTGCGGGATGTTGTGTGTTGCATATAGTTGGCCAGGCATGTTCATAGTCCTTTTCTATCCCCAAATCTTGCACACATTTTTTCCCACTTGTATCCACGCCTCATTTTCAGAAAGCATAGCGGTGTTGAAAAGGCGCAACAATATGGGCCCACCAGTGGTACAGCCAAGGGGATCTCAGAGGGTTCCCACCCCCACTCCCCCTATCAACCAAAGATACGCTAGATCGAGCAAAAATATTTGAGATTTTCACCACTCAAATCACAAATATTCGGCGCGCTTCGTGCGCAAGAGGCTCTATATTTAATTTCCTCTGTCGTCAAGCCCATTCCCTTAGGAAAATCCTGGCTGCGCCACTAGGCCTCTCCCTGATCATGATACTTTCCCCTATTAAATTATGCCTGAACATAGCGGATAACAGAAAGAAACAATTGTGCCCATGGAGATGAGCACTTTCATTGTACTCAAGCTAATACAATCCATGCCTTCATTATAGAGATGTGGTAACGTCCCTGTATTTTCCGTAATAGGTTTTCTTTCCTTGGTTGTTCCAGCTAAATGGTTTGTTTTCTTCCTGGTCCTTTCCAAACTGTTGACCTTCATTGCAGGTCTCGCATTAGCCACGCCAGCGCGGTATGCCTATATATATATATATATATATATATATATATATATATATATATATATATATATATATATATATATATATATATGTATGTATATAGTAAACCACTCGCCTTGACTCACTTTAGCGCTTATGTACAGTGTGTGTGGGAATCGCCATGGTCCTGCTTCGCCTTCTCCTGGGCGCGTCCCTGATAACGAACCACAAGCGGGGGTGTTCCGAAAAGCCAGAGGTCCGTGCCGTGTACGGTCTTGGCGGGACACTCGAGCTGTGGCGTCACGCCCTCCTGTTGTGACGTCACCGTATTTGGACACCTGCCGAGCCTCCCAGGCTGTGCTTGGTCAGGCAGGGGCGGATGCAGGGATGCTGGGGGTGTGCGCCCCCATGAAGTAGTTTTCTTCTAACCAGGAATGACGCCTTAAGGGTAGGCTCGAGTGTGCCTCCCCCCCCCCCATCATGCCCGCTCCACGGTTTATTCAGCCTGATGCTGAAAAGTTTAGAGAAATATGGAACTGCATGGGTGCCCTCATGGAAATTCCTAGATCCGCTCCTGGTCTCGGGCCATGCGAGATGAGCGGCATATCACGGATATGGAAGCTCCACCATCGCGAAAGTTTTGGAGAGGATGCTGGAGTTGCTACCACGCACATCACCATTTTTAAACAACTGTGTTTCTCAAACTTCTTTGCGCATCGACTACAAAATGAAGTCCTGCTTCCAGAACGTAATTGTGGCTTTTCAATACCGCGTCTAACTTCAGGGCAGCGTTGTTCAGAGTTCTAGAGCGTTCTCAGAGAGACTGACGTTCATGTTCAGTGCATATGCTGAATGCTGGTCCGTTCTGTATTATTTGTTTCAACATCGGCAAGTTGAGTTTTTTTCCTTGCATTTCCCAAGCTTCCAGGATATTGGACCGCACCCTTCCTTGCATTCCACGGCCCGATTTTGCTTTTTTGGTGCAGTCCTGTCGTTTATGAAATGCGGCATACTATAAATCCCAGGTGCTGGGGCTCTGGATGCCTTTCTAATTGAAGTTACGTCCGTAAAAGATCTGGAGAATGACGCCCGGTTTTTGTGCCCGTGGAGCTTATAGAACTTAATGCGATTGCACTAAACGGATAAGTGCTGATAATGTACGATTTCAGTGCTCCGCAATACTGAGACGCAAATTCACATTCAAGGATAATTTGCTGCATTTGCCGACGTGTCGGCAGCTGCCACTTGTTCATTAGGAAACAATGTAAACTAATCTGCCAAGGACAATAGTCGAATCATTATTGTATGCAAAATAATTACTTTTAATTTCGTTCCGTATCGTCGCCACAAAGCACAACGCGGAGGGACAGCCAAATACCAGGGCCACCAGGACACGCTCGAAGCTCGTTAGGCTGTCCAGAGATGTCGATCTATGGTGACCCACACCGGACCTGCCACGCGGGCCACACAGCGTGGCCCGGCGCGCAGCGGCTCCACGCAGCGACTCCACGCAGCGGGTGCACGCAGTAGATGTTATCGGTACCCCGCGTGGGTATGCACATTCCGCGACGGGGCGGCGTTGCGGGGGAGGTAGTGGGGCTCGGTCGGGTAGGTCACACCGGTCAGCTGGGATTGGGGAATTGAATTTTCCAGATTTTCTACTGAAGCGATATAAGGTTAGTCCAAACCCCGGAAGAGGGCACTTTGGGATTGGGTGCTGGAAAAAAAAACAATGCCAGACTATTGTGCGGACGTGCACACATGACTTTTGCCATGGCAAACCCGAAAAACCTGACTATTGTGGAGAAACGTTGCCTGCTAAGCTCGTATCTGAGTCGTGTGAGGACACTTCGAATTAAAATAAAAGTACTATTGCGTCAGCAATGCGACTTTGAACGATAGCAAGCAGTGAGTTATGATAATAAAGGGAATCACGAGGGCATGGTAATCCCAAGCCCCGCCCTAACAGTCCAGGGGGCAAACTGTGCTACCACGAGTGCATAGTGAGTTGCAAAAGTGGTATTCGAAGGCTTCGAAAGGGCACAATGACCTTATCTCTCAGTTTAGGATATCAAGACTTGTCAGACAAGTAAATTGAACTGCAACGGATGCATCTAAGGTTGTGTGAGAGAGGTGCCCTATATAGGCCTGCGTTTTGCTCTTCTTCATGGCCACCTTGATTTCCTAGCGTGGCACCACGGCCTGCGAAGAGTTTGATGCTTCTTCGATGATTATAATCCACCTCAGTGATGAAGAATCGCAAGGGTCTGGGGAACCATGTGAGTGACTGGTGGTGGAGGAGTGGGTGCTTTATTGATTATTTTGGCTTAAGGGTGCGCCGACTACGGGAGGTGTTTGGAGCCATGACTTTTTTTCTTGGGTGCAAGGATGGATGCCATAGCAACACAGCGAAACCCATTCTGTACTTCGATTGCAACATTTGATTTCCGGTATGTCTAAAATTAAGTCAGACAAAGCCTTCTCCGAGCCGACATAAGTACCCTCTCAGGCCGTGGCCGCGGCGGCCAGCCGCATGCAGCAGACCGGCACGGCCGACCGGCCGGTCGTGACACGCTCTGACCAGCCGGGGACATCGCGAAACACCTCGTCAGACGGGCCAGGGCATGTCCAGACGCGGTGGCGCAGCACGCGCCGCCGCCGCCGCGTCGCCGCCTTATCCGGCCGCCGCGCGAGCCGCTCCCCGCAGTGGAGGTGCATGGCGAATGAGGAAGTCGGAGGCGAGTCGCGAGCCCGCACCTGCGCGGCGGGCGGGTATTCTGACCTGCGGACGCCGGCAGCGGTCGTCGGGTGTGGCGAGGTCGGCGGGGTCGGCGGCGGCCTCTCACATGCCGCTGCGCAGCCGGCGGCGCGCTGATCCTCCGCAGACGCTCCCGGTCACACCTGCACTGACTGCCGCCCGGCCAGCGCGGCTTGTCCGCCTGCCTGCTCACCCTGCCGGCAGGGCCCTGGACAGGACGGAGTTAAAGTGTCGTCCGTCGCCCACCGTATCCCATTCACAGGTTGCGAGGGTGTTGCAGAAGCGGTGCCGTACAGGGGCCTGGAAGCTCGCGGTGAGGAATGTCGGCTCTATAAGGAGAAGTTGCCGGGTCAGCCGTCTGGCGGCTCCCCTGCCTCGCGCTCCGGCGGCAGCCAGGTGAGCCGCTGCACCTGGAATCCAGTGGCGGCGACAGGCGTGAGTCCGGGGAGGCGAAACAAACAAAGATCGGATAAACACCGTCCGCGGATGCAGCCTTCGATTGTCGCGCAGGTAGAGTAGGTCGGGGGCGTCGTTGAACGAGCGGATGGTGTTGATCTGGTGCCATCAGCAATAAATCGGAAGTGGGGTGGAACGCGTACGCATCTCGGCCTATGTGTGCCGAATGTTCCCCACGCGCGAACCTAATTGAGATTCGACGCGCACGCGTCGTATTTTAGCCGGTAATGGGATAATTGGTCGATTAGAAGTTTACACCGCCTCGCTCCTTTGTAACGGAATCGAGGGGTTGAAAGGGCCGGTGTCAGCAAAAATGTGAAATTGTTCCGGGGAACGTGGGTACTTAGCTCTTGGTGCAAGATATATTGTGAATTTCTAGCCCACCTCTCATTTCCCATTCATTAACTCTGCCCTTTCCACGAACGGCTTCCGTTTGAGTTGAATTTTAACTTGTTTGCAACGCCCTATGCCCGGGAACGTAGCGTTTGCAAATTATTTACGTAGGATCGTTTTCGATACTGGTGTGAGTTCAATCGATGTTGAGCGCTATCCATGAAGAAATGCAATTTCATTACCTAGGTGTAGGCTTCTCCGCTATATTTGCTCTAATTCGAGGCAGTGGTAGCTGCAGGTGAAAATCGTTTAATGAAGTGTGCATTGTTGTGTCGAATTCTAGCTGGACATTCATGATGAAATGAGACGTTGATTTCCGTCGAATGACATGTTTATTTTTGGCTAACTTGCCACAGATAATCCTAAAGTTGCTTACTATAGCTGCCAGACATATCTTTATCGGGTTTTTCCCAGTCTGTCTTCTTCGCATCAGCATCGTTGCTGCAAGTTGGCAATATCGTTTCGCTATGTTTGCGTCTTTTGCTTCTACGGCGCATCGACGGCAATGCATGAATATGTCGTCGATCGGCCAAATTTAAATACCTAGATACGCATGGTGCCTACACAAAACACGAATGTTCTTGTCTGGTACGAACTGTCTGTACCTAATTTAGTCATATTTTGGATTTCAGTTTTACCCAGTTTTAATGTTGCATGCCCGAATTTCAAGTTCACCCAATCTTATCTTATTCTCACTTAAAATCATTTTCCAAAAGTGGTTATACCTTGTTAAACCATACTATACCACGTTTGCGTTTGTGTTTGAGTTTGTGGTTTGCGAATGTTATTCAATCGCACAAGATCATTATACACAGTATATTCATTTCCATTCTAGAGTTCCATCATCATGCACCAGTATTATGAGGATGTTTCATGGTAACCCAGCCAAAGATGAGGCCACTGCAAAGCTTCTTCACGAAGCGAGTGCATGGAAATGTTACCGCATGGCGCACGCTCCTGCCGCAAAAGATATGTGCAATACATCGATATCTCGAGAGCCCCAGCCAGCAATACATATCCCTACCTCTGCCGGCGGGGAGGGAATATTTCCATCCTCCATCTTTTGTACTATCCCAGTTAGAGAAATGTGGCTTTCACCAGCGCGTGACTTCATCCTTCAGTTGTTCAACGATCTTAGCACGTTTTTTTTTTGTCTACCTCTTACCATTATCCTTTTTAGGTCAATCAAAGGTGTTAATATTGACGTTTCCTAAGCAATTAGCTAAACCGCATTCTGCGGGCTCTCAGCACACTGGGTCGTGCACACATATTTTGTAAGCGGTCACGATACGCATTTTGAAACGGTAGCGCCTCTCTGAAAAGAATATTGCCGGTTGCAATGTAATGCCTCTATTTACTAGCATTACTAGCATTACTGTTAGTGGAGCCGTCGCACCAGCAGCACGAGTAGGGGAGATTGGGCTGAATTCATTAGTTTTCATGGTGGCCTTTCTAGTCGTCGATCTGTGAAAGATATCTGAGATTGGTCATACTGCAAGGGAAATATGTCTTTTCCCGACAAGCTAGGCTGTGTGTTATTGCTTTTAACAAATGTCTGTTATTACAGTGCCCGGTTCAAAGCAGCTCTTATAGTGATGCAATTTACCCCGCTACATGTCCCAACCCCGAAGAATGAAAGGAAGCCACTCTTGTCATTCTTGTAGCTGAAAATAAGACTGTGACAGGCTGTATTGCTGGTTCAACCTGCCCCGACATCATAGATGCGACCAGCCCCATACCCATGGGGATATGTTTGAGCGTGGAGAATGACGTGCTGAGGGAGCTCAGCCAAGCTATTCTACCATTTTAACACCAAGTGTAATTGGTACATGTTAGGACATTCGGGATAACTGGCGTGGAAAAGAAGCTAGAAGGTTTTTTCTTCAGCACAAAATATTTTCCTATATGTTAGAGAAAAAGCAATGATTTAGTCGCCGCAAGTACAGTCGGCGGCCGTCTAGCTACAAAGGTTTCGCGCATTCACGGTTCTCCTGTGCCTACTGCCTGCTTACAGTTATATCTAGTAAACAGTTTTTTTAGTCATAGGCACGGATACAGTCAACCCGTGATGCGTTCGACCCCGATCTCCCCTAGTATATGTAATCGACGGTGAGATGTTGCCATTGCCAAGAGGGGATTTCATCAAGCCGGTCAAACTCTGTAAATTGCAAGCAACTTCAGTTCAGTGGCTGTGAGTGCCGACAGATCGTTGGACATCTTATGGGTTCAACCATAAGCGTGGTTTTGGCTAACCTCTACATGGAGGCGCTAGGTACAGATCACTGCGCTAACCTCTACATGGAGGCACTAGATGCAGATCACTGCGCTCATTATTTGGGGCGGACTCGTTATCGTTTCTGTATACAGATGATGTTATGGTAGTTTTTCCTCAGGACATGAATTTGCAGCGTACTTTATTTAATCTGGACAGTGTGGAACAGTACATGCAGCTCACCATTAAGGATGAAACTCGCTTTGGCTTCCATACGTAGCTGATGTTATGGTAGCTGTCCTCAGGACATGGCGTTACAGCGTACTTCGCATGATCTGAATAGTGTGGAACAGTCCTTACAGCTCACTATTAAGGAGGAGACGGAAACCTAGCATTGGTATGTGGTGAACAGCAAATGTGGGGCGTTGTGTGTGGGTGTTTGGGTTCGTGCGTTTGCCGCATCATATCTGTCCTTCCTTCCCCTCATCCAACCGACTTGGTGTCGGGTGCACTACCCTCCCTTCCACGTATTTATACGTTTCGCTTATATTTATATATTTGTATGTTTTTCGAAGTCAAAATCTTGTGTCCCATGTCGGCATGCGAGCTCCACTTGGTGAGCTGGAATGGACAGCGTGGAGCAATAAAATACAATAAAAATGTATACCTCGTCTAATTGTACCGCATAATTTGTACCCTGTACAATTAGTTGGTCTTATCCTGTGCACATCTCCGCCTGTACCCTGGGCAAATGCATGATTAATTTACATGGCCTCTTTTATCACACACCAATGCTTCTCATTAGTCATTTAACCGAATTCACTCGTCCAATTTACTCTCTTCTTACCAATTAATCACCTACTTCGTTCCCAATTTGGCTCCCGTCTGCCTCTTAAGCGCGCAGCGGTGCACATACATATAACGGCTGACCATTGTTTGACGTTGAGCTTAAGAGGGCCAAAGCCTCGAATCATAAGCTACCAGCCGTAGCTGGCTTCACCGTCATCGCCAGCGCTCCTCACCTTTGAGGCCTTATAGCTGTGATGGGGCTCGTCTAATAGCTCCAAAGATTTATGGAGCCTAGTGCCTGCAACCGAAGTGCCTAGCTGCGCTTCAGTCTTCCTTGTCGGGACGTACTAGCTGGAATGTGCAACCAGTGGGCGGACACGGGTCCAAAACTGTGCCGGCGAAGTGTCGCCTCTGTCGTCTGCACGTGGGTACAGCCTTTCGGGGAATGTGGTGACAGGAGTGGCATGTCGTAAATTCCGAGGCCGAAGGGGGGTAGGGCAAGCTAGGGGAAAGACAACTAGGGGACGCACCAAGCGAGTGTCACTCAACGAGTGGCACCCACTCAATGAGTGGCACTCACTTGCCGAGATAGGACCTGAACTTTTGACCTTACACGAAGCATATGTACACGATTACGTGGAAGGGAGGTTAGTGCATACAACACCAAGTCGGCTGGGGAAGCGGAAGGGATAGCGGTTGGCACGTACACGAACCCAAACACTCACATATCACGCTCTATGCACCTCACACCCTCGCGAACGCTACGGTAGAATCATCCTACACTAGCTAGTGACAGGACCATCAACCCAGATATCCCACCACGACGAAATTGCAACGCAGATATACATTGCAACGTTTGTGGCATAGAGAACGAAATCAGGTTGCTCGCTCGTAGATGGCATGCATAATCGCTAATATTATTTCTAGAAAGTTGGGCGTCTAATGCTGCAACGAACATATGACGTTCATTGGATACTGGATACAGAGACGACAATGGCGTATTGTATACCGGTGTGCCTCTCCAGTGAACTTGAAAAGGCGGCTATCTGCTGGGACGCCTGAGCGCATTCTCGATGTGCAAATCAGGTGAATATGCCGGAGAACATAGTCGCCTGCCTGCAAGGGCGAGCCTTCTGCCAACTAGACTTGAAAGACAGGGTACCTCCAAGTGGAGCTGGACGAGCAGCCACGCGGCCTTGCTAAGGTCACGACACACCGGGGCCGCATGCGCATGAGCATGCTGCCTTTCGGTATTGCCATCCATTATTCAGTGTTACAGGTGGCCGTCGGAACAGATGCTGGACCGAGTGGACGGCAGCGGTGTGAAACTCGAACAGGCCGAGTGTTGTTTCGGCCATCGTAAGGTCGATTGTCCGAGCTGGAGGATATTAGCCGACGGCCTCAGTCTACTTGGCCTGACCCTTAGTGTCTGGAAGGCTCAGCGCGGCACTGAGCGTGCCCGGCCCGAAGGACATGGAAGTCCTGCCGGGAGTCCTTGTGTCGGCAGACTACTACCAAAGTTGCTGCCCGGCCTGTCAATCGTGCTCGTGCCGCTGTTTGCAAGCGTTTGTTTGTTTGTTTGTTTACTGGTTGGTTCACGACACACTTTATGCACATTCACGGCTAATGGCGCCGCCCACACTGTTTCGCCGGTGGGCCGCGGGATTGGGAGATGTCCTGAGTGGCGCTAGAGTCGAACACGGGACCTTTGGTACCCATAGCCTGACACCTTAACCACTCGGCCATCCCCGCCCCTGTTTGCAAGCGTGAAGGAGGGTGTGCCGTGTCGGTGGACTCGGGCACGCAATTCGGCCATTCATCGTCTAAAGAAGACGTTGGCCAGCCACCAGGTGCTCATTAGGCATGAGCCGACTCTGTAGCTGAAGCTGATCACGGACAGCAGCGCAGTCAAAGCGGGAGCCGCATTGGTTCAGGTGACACGTGACTATGAGGAGCGCCATATTTGTCTCGGCTATATTTTGTCACATTTGCATCGAAAACATCGATCACAACAGAGCGCAAGTACACTATCGTAGAAAAATGAGCAGTGAGCGTATCCTCCATCCTACCAAGGTTCTACCAATTCCTATACGGGCTCAGATTTACGTCAATAACCAACAACCGAGCTCTGTGCCAGATACTCAACCCGGATTGCAAGCTTCCCAGTTTGACCATTGCTCGCGTGCAGCGGCGCTCGCTGCAGCTGGCATCCCACTCATATGACGTCGGTCAGAGACCATGACACTGAGAGACGTCATGCCCCGCCTTCCGGACACATCGGCGCAGAACTCGGCCGCGCTGTTGGAGGAGTCGACTTCGCGTGAAAGCTGCATCGGTGAAAGGCCGATCAGCACAGCGCGAGAACTGGACGCGGCAACACGCCGGGATCCGGGTCTGGGTCGGGTGCTGACCGACGTGAGCTCATGGGTGTGGCGGGCGGCAGCAGACGCGGTAATCCAACCGCACTGAAACCGTTCGAACGGTGTCTACGAAAGCAGAGTGTAGCACGTGGGGTGGACGAATCGAGGTGACATCAAAATGTCGAGCTGAAGTTCCAAAGGAGCTGCACTCAGGACACTAGGGATGCGTCAAGATGAAGCAACTGGTGCGTCGCATTGTGTAGTAGACTGACATATACTTGTAGCTGGAAGCTCTTGTGCGGGATTATCTGTTGGTACACAAGCGAGTGCCGTCTCCTTGAGCCATACTCTATCTGCGGGCGCCGCCTGCCGGTACATGGCAGCGGCTGGATGTAAACTTTGCGTACATGTTAAAAAAAACCGAAGTTCCTAATTGTTCTAGACAGATAGTCAAGATAGACCGAGGTAGTACCGATGAGAGAGACCACCCAGAATAGCTGTTGCTCCAGCAGCGAAAACTGTTTAGCCAATACGGGCTGCCTAATAACGTCAGTTGGGTTCACTAGTCTATGACCCGTAACAAGGCCAGGTCTCTCACGAAGCCAGGGTGGCCCAAGTCCTTATTTTCAAGACATATGTTCAGATTTAATAAGGAGAAATGACAACTTTACATCAGCAGAGTACCAAACCAGGGGGTGCAAACTCCTCGACCTACCGGTGATCTGCAGCCCTGGTGGACGTTGCCAAAAGTGGCCTGAAGGCGCGGCCCGACAGCGGCCAGTCGCTGGCACAGCGTCTGGTGGGGTTCCTGTTGGCATTCAGGACCTGTTGCGAGGTTCCTGTTGGCATTCAGGACCTGTTGCGAGGTTCCTGTTGGCATTCAGGACCTGTTGCGAGGTTCCTGTTGGCATTCAGGACCTGTTGTGAGGTTCCTGTTGGCATTCAGGACCGCACCGCAGGCGACCACGGGCAGGACGCCCGCGGAGCCGCTGATCCGGTGAAGCTTCCGTACACGATTGGATCTGCTGCTCCCAGAGCCAGCGTTGGAAACAATGGCCGCAAACCGACGAAGGGGAGCAGACAACATACCAGTGCAGGCTCCACGCGCGCTTTTCACACAGAAGACAGTGTGTGGACCCGCTCGCGTGTCGGACCTAGGTGGAAGCGGGGGCTAGTTTTCGCGAAACCCAGGCCCGTGTCCCATGAGGTAGACGTGGGAGGGACAGTTGTGCTCGTATGGTCCGACCGCGCCGACCAACGGCTGCCCCTGCGGTCACAAGTTGAACAGGATGGACTGTCACGGGAGGGGTCAAGTCGGGCCACGCCGGGAGAGGTTCAACAGGACGAACAGGCGGCGAACAGGCGGCGAACAGGACGAACGGACGAGAGCCGAGAGGACCACGAGACGGATCGCCCGTGTCCTTGTCCGACCCCCACCATTCCGTGGCCAGTCTGAGGCCACCACCGGTCGGTGGCCAGCCGACCCCCACCATTCCGTGGCCAGTCGGAGCCCGTTACCGGTCCGTGGTTAGCCGATCCCCGCCATTTCGTGGCCAGTCGGAGCCCACCACCGCTCCGTGGCCAGTCGGAGCCCGTCACCGCTCCGTGGCCAGTCCGAGGCCGCACCCCGGCCGTCGCTGTGGCCAGTCAGCGGCCACCACCGGTCCGTGTCCGACCACCACCGGCCCGTAGTCGCGGCCACCACGGGTCCGTGTCAGCGGCCACCACGGGTCCGTAGTCGGCTGGCCACCACCGGTCCGTAGTCAGCTGGCCACCACCGGTCCGTGGCCAGTCGGAGCCCCACCGGCCCGTAGTCGGGGCCACCACCGGTCCGTAGTCAGCTGGCCACCACCGGTCCGTACAGCGACCACCACCGGCCCGTATCGGACCACCACCGGTCCGTAGTCAGCGACCACCACCGGCGTGCAGCGACCACCACCGGCCAGCACCACCCCGGCCGTGTCAGCACCCCACCGGCCCAGTCAGCACCACCACCGGCCGTAGTCGGCGGCCACCACCAGTCCGTAGTCGGCCCACCACCGGTCCGTAGTCGCTGGCCACCGTCCGTAGCCAGCGTCACCGCTCCGTGGCCAGTCGGAGCCCGTCACCGCTCCGTGGCCAGTCGGAGCCCACCACCGGTCCGTGGTTAGCCGACCGTCGCCAGTCCGTTGTCAGCCGAGCGGCTTATCAGTGGGTGTGGTGTTTGGGGTGTGGGGCATCCGATCGGCTTATCGCCTAGTGGGCTGGATCGCCTAGTAGGCTGGCTTATCGCCTAGTAGGCTACATTGCACTCGCCATGACTCGCTTCTAAACTGAGTGTGGTGCGATGACACTGCTGCCAACGGTCTCGGACGGGTCTACCCACTAGCCCGGGGAGAGCAAGTTCAGCGATCGTCCGTCGCGATGCGATCATTGCCGTGCTGAGAATATACTCAATCATTCGGAAGACAGAGTTTTGCTCGTGATGATTGTTAGCACTACAGAGTAAATGGGTGTTGCCATTGGTTGATGGGCTCACTCAATGGGATCCAATCTTAAGAGTAAATTGGTGGGGACAAGGCAAAGGTGATGGGACCCAGCCCTCACCAAAGAAGGCGAACTCCACCCCAGTTCACACTGCACCATCAGATAGCCTTTCCCACTAACCAACCACTTATGTGACTGAAAACATGTTGATGACGGTTGACGGATCCATAAATTTGCATGGAGGGTGAGAGGAATACATGGGGAGCGGCACCACATTGCAAAAGCTCCAAGGCGGGAGTCTTAAGTTTAAAATTCGTCAATTTGATGAGGTGCACTCAATGATACTACGCCTTTCCCTACCAAGGGGATACCAAGATATCTAGGCGCGCGTTTTGACTGATCTTCAAATGATGAAGGAGGGAAGGTTCACTCGAACCTTCCTCCAGTGTCCTCCCCTCCTCTTGCACCCGCCCATAGTATGAAACGATTCGGTTTTTCGTTCCATCTGCTCAGCAGAGATGCATACAAATTTTGTTCTGTAGCGCAAAAGAAAAATTGTATATTGGTAACACCAGGCGAATTCGATATCCAAGGAAACCTGCAGCGCGTTGCCATTATAGATACGATTATGCTGCATTAGAGACAAACCGGTGATGATAAGACATCAAGTTGATTTTATCGAACCTGGCGTGAATTTGTGAAATTTTAATATTTGCAAAACATATTGTCAAACTTGTTTTCACAATAAAAGTATAATAGATAATATAGCCATCATTTTATTATGTTTTATCCATACACAAACCTACAATGCAAATTTATTTTAAAGAATAGTTATATTTTAATACAGCATACGAAGATGCAAATCTGTCTGCTAAACAGTAAACGAAGCTGTGCAGAACACGAGGAAGATTTGTGTGTCTTCCCGTGAAATGTTGGTGGTTGCGCGCGCTGTGGGTGTGTTAAGGATCTTGGAGGTTTTTAATGTGTATTTGAGCATACCTGGTTAAACGTTCGTCGAAGCTGTAGTTGCTAGGAAGTGCTTATCAAGGTAATGTTTTGACTATTATATTTTTGTGTATTGTAATTTAAAACCCATCGGCGATTAATCCACTTCATATGGAGTTGGCTGCAGAGGGCGTCATTTGTGCTCAAGGGTTTTTTGTGACAAGTACTTACCATGCACTGGAACAATTTGGTTATTAATGTGTGATTGTTGAAAGGTTATGTATGGCAAATATGCTTGTAATTTGATTTTAAAGATAATGTTGGGTGCAGGGATGCAGTTGGTAATTATTTTACAACAATTATTGTTTTTGTGGAGTGGGTAAGTCAGCATAACTTGAATGGCATTGAAGACTTTCAAGAATGACTATGAAATGTAGGTGCCGAATCTTGTGTTTGAAGTGTTGTGGACACATGATTAATTGGTAAAATTTGCATTTAAGTAGCATGAATGTACAGCAGAGTATGCACTGATGCCACATTTATTAGCATGTTTAGACTGATGTGTCTGCTTATTTCATAAACTCGTTCACTAAGTTGCTTGATAAATTTGTTTTCCAATGTAATAATAATCTTTATGTTTGCAGTTTAAGATATTTTTGTGTAATTTCATTTTCCAATGCAATGTTTATGAATCTGCTTAACATATGACCACCCATTTTCTCTGCAAATGCATACCTACTTCTCAGCTGGGAGGCAAACTGGTAGATTTGTCTTAAAAGGCATTTTTTATACTTTTTGGAGTTCTTCAGTATGCCATGTTTGTGAAAGTGACTAGGATGATGGAATATTTATTTTTCTCTGGAAATCAATTTTTTTTCTTTGGGATTATTTTTGATTTTTTTTTATTCTCCAAAACTAACCCACCTTTCCAAACCTGACCAATTTGTTTCCTTTATGGAGGCAAATGCATGCTTGAACTTTTCTTGTTACCACCTTATAGCACAATAATACCAAAAAGTTCCCTTAGAAAATAATTCACCTGATTTTAAAAGAAAAAATGAAATGTTTTCTTCAAAACCAGCTTAGGTTTGGTTAGGCTAGTTAGGTTTCTTTTTTATTTTGATAATTTTCAAAAATATATTGGCATTTTTCTCATTTTATTTTTTGGGTATTTTTATGTACAGAGTTTCAAGTTTCCCATGTGCAGAATTTCAAGTTTAAGCAAACCCTACCATAATCAGGTCAAGGTGCTGCAGTTGAATTCAGTTTTGGTTTCTTTCTATGGTAAACCTGAAATAGGAATTTTAAAAAATTGTTGGGAAATTGTGCTCAGCATTTTGATGTGATCTGACTGATGATCTATGCATGTAAATATATGGTGTTGATTGCTTAGGAAATGGTGTTGCAATTGTCCTAAAAGTGTAAAGCAGTTTGGCCTTAAAACCTTGGGAAGAGCTGCACAGTATGTAACCTAATCCAAAATGCAGTGACTTTAACCACCATCTGATATTTAACCAGTTGGCAAACACCTAAACCCAAATAATCAAAATATCTCTGTCACCCTTCCTCATTACCACTGGAGAAAAACTGCCAGGTGAGGGTGCAGTGTACCAAAATTGTGAGATTTCAGTGGAGATGCAAATTTGATGGCGATAGGTTAGCATTGCTTTTTTGCATCAAATACTTTTTTTGCTCTGTTAAGTCCAGATTGCAAGTGAGCTTTTGATCTGTAAAAGCACTTATGGCCTCTGGCAGCAGCACTGCCCACTGGTTAAAGTAGCTGGTGCACTACTGACATCATCACTACCATCGAACCAATAAATGGGCAATTGTTCCATAGACAATTGTTCATTATGATGCAATATATGTCTGCACATTTTTAAACATCAGTTGACATTTTTCAGTTTTTTATTTTTCTGTTTTTTTACATCCCTCTCCTCCACTCTACAAAAGTAAATTTCAGGGCACTGCAAGGGTTAGTGCATTGGTGTGGCTCCTTTTTGTAGCTGGCAGTCATGGTGTTGTTTATTGTTGCAGCAGTGGCAGTGATGCAGCAGCCACAGTGCAGTGGGGACTCCTTGTCCTTTGCACACTATACCTTCAATCCTGGACCCAGAGGCATATATCCTCCTTTCATGTATCCTGTGGTAAGTTGGTTGATGTTCACCTGTCAGCCTGTGTGCCAATAGCACCATTCCTTCGGCCAAATGCTGATGATTGTTCAACATCTTGCTATGTCATTGGCTCCCATTACAACTGCACTCAATGTGAGGTGCTGGATGCTGGATGTGAGCTTGAGGTGGACCTCTGCAGATTTCCAATACTGCAGTTGTGTGATTGGACACCATGTTGTTGGCAGAGAACGTGTGAACTGCAGCTGCCTCTTGTTGCAATCTGTGGTCTTACATGGGTGCTGGATCACTTGGTGGTGATGCAGTGAGACACACTGCACTTTACCACCAGATCCCCCCAAAGATTGTCTTTTTTAACAAGTATAGTAAGTGCTTTGGGGACAACCTGTCATGGTAACTGGTAGCACTTAAAAGTTTCGTGAGGACATCTAATTATCAGTGATTAAAGCTTGAAATGGTGTAGCATTAATATGTTGGAATTTGAAAGGCATGAGAGTAGGATTGGACTGGGTTGCTCCTATGTTTCCTCTTGATAATAATGTAGTGTTGTGTGTGTATTAGTGCTTGTATTGCATGGACAGTGTTGCTTACGATCTTTTTCCAGGTTGCTTATGAACTTCTCCAGCGCGGCACCGCCCCTCGAGAAGGCCCCGCACCGCCCTGGCGCGATCGGTCCTGTATAGCCGCTGGAGGCGGCTGGCCTCGCGGAGGGTCATGCATCGGGGCCCACCAGGGCACCCGGTGACTCTCCCCCCGCGGCACAGCCGCCTCGGGAGGGGGTGGGGCAGGGGGTCCGTGGACAGGCACACGTCCATGCGGGGCCACGGGGGGATGAGGCGGGCGAGAGGGAGGAGGTCTGCGGCCGGGCGCCCGGGCGACAGTGCCCGGCGCACCAGCACCGTTGCGACCGCCGCCCGTACGGCCGGCCGCGCGCCTGAGATGGTGCTCGGCGTTGAGCTCCTCCGCTCGATGGCAGAGCTCCTCCAGTACCGGCGCGACTTCCGTCCAACAGGCCCTGCGGTCGAGCAGGCCCTGAAGGCGCTCCAGGAGCTCCTGCTGGAGGGGCGACAGGCGCCTCTCTGCCGAAGCAGGGGTCACCGCCCGGAGGGTATCGGGTGTCCCCGGGGCAGGGCTGGGCGGAGCGGGAGCCGCCCCACCGGCAGCCGCCCCACGGCCGCGGCCACGACTCCAGCCACGACCGCGGCCCCGGCCACGGCTACGGCCACGGGGCGCCGGCGGAGACCCACGCGGGGACCGGGACCCGGACGAACTAGACGTCGCGGGCCCACGGTTCCCCGCTAGGGCTAGACCACGGGGAGGGTCGGCGAGGAACGAGTGACGGTGCACTGGGCCGCAAGGGGGATATATGGGCTCGAGGATCCCCCGGACCTAGATGACTGAGGGCCGCGGGGGCCCGCCGCAGGGGAGGCCCGGCCCCCACCGCAGCCACCACCCCGCCCACACCCGCTCCGGATGTCAGCAGGGGAACGCCACCTGCCCGTCTGGACGGGAGGCGTCCCACCGCACGTCGGCCAGGTGGCACGGGAGATGGTGCGGGGCGGAGGTCGCGGCGGTGCCAGGTCCCCCGTCGCGGACCGGGTCCCACCGCCTACGGGCGGCAGGGCAACCGGCCACGGTCACGGCCACGGGCCGAACCGCAGCCCCCAGCGGGGGAAACCCTCGAGGTCGGGCGAAGTGGCAGCGGGGGACGCCGACGAGCGGCCCACCGAGGGCGGCCGGGGCCTCTACACACTCACAGGAGGTGTGGGCACCCGCAACCGGACGCTCCCCTCCCCACTACTGGAGGAGGGGATAGCGTCGGTCCCGCCCCCGGCAGGCCCGGGCCCGCAGGCACGCGGCGCGGGAGCGGCCTCCCCACCACCACCGGCCGGGCCGCCACGCCGCGGCCCGGCCACCACACACCCCAACCACCGGCGCACTCGCATGTCCATGTTCTCGCTGCGGTGGGCGGGTGGCACCTCCGGCGTCGTCATCTCCTCCGCTAGCCGCCCGCCCAACCGCAGCTCCCTCCACGGCCGCCCCGGGGCGGCCACCGCGCGCGCGTCCTCGTCCTCGTCTTCGCCGCGGCGGCCGGGCGGCACTTGGCGGACCTCGTCACTGGAACGCCGCCCGGTCCGCCGCGGCCCATCCTCCAGCCGCCCCGGAGCCGAGTCCGGGGCGGCGCGCAGGCCGGCGGGTCCCGGCCGCGCGCCGCCGGGATATAATGTATAGTATAATATAATATATAATTAGTTTACCTTCCATTGAATATCCTTATTTAGATGCACATATGTAGTACTTTTATGCTATCTGTGTGCATCTTGATGCCACATGTTGCCACATGCAATTGATGCTCCATTGAATCCGATTGCCAACTTCAGGCAATTCTTGGGTTAGATGGTTTTATTCTACCTCTGTCTGTTATATGATCTCGTCCTTGTGGTGTCCACATGTTCCTACTTCAGTTTGTCACTGCTGCTTGCTGCTCCACAGATGCCAAGGAAGAAGACAAAGCCAGCCATGATTGGGGAGGAGCTGAGGATTGCGGTCACCCTGGCCTTACAAAACTTCAGGCTGCAGGAGGAGCAAGCAGGTATGCATTGCCCTGATTAGTCATCAGCTGGAGTTGAGATATCTCAGTCAGTTGATTGCTGAATTCCTGATTGGAAGATCTTGGGTTCGAATCCCACATCCTGCGGAATTACCGAGGTCATTCGCGACCACTTGGCGTAAGAGGGTGGCAATGCTATGTTATTCGGTAGAATGCATTGTTAATTAATCAAAGGTTCTTTTTATAACTCACCAGATAGTATGTAAGCTAGGTTTTAATTACTTTTCTTGTGTTGGGATTGTCCAATTATTATCTGGTGCTCAACAATGTTTCGGTTTTAAGCGCCCAGCAGTCGCATACACATTGGAATATCTAGTACAGAAGTACACAATTTTCCATCTCAAAACAACTGTCCAACTCAACAGAACATTTAGCATTGGTGAATTAGCCTTAAGCAGAGTTGGAAGCAAGTTGTTCTCGGATTTTTGGCATACAGAACACCATCCTCTTTCGAAAATTATCCTCTCATTTTTCTCAGTGGGAGGCTGAATGGTGCTGCTTGACAGTTGACTGCTCTGTGACAAGAGTGTTGAAAATTCACTGAAAACGCAAACATAGATTCTAATGTCAGGTTTGAAGAAAAATATCCTCTCCATGTTGTATCACCCCAAAATTTTCCTCCTCATCCATAATTACAACGTGTAAATCCAGCCTTGGGCTCAAAGCATGCAGAATGATCAGAATGAACCTGACACCCCTGTTTTTGATATCCTATATTGGTGCTCCAATTATTGACAGTCACATTTTCGGTCACAATGTTATGTGCTAAGTATGGAAAGTTCCCAATTGAAGCTACCTCGTATCTCCTTTCTGCATAATCTGCCCGATCCGTTAGTTTCGAAGTGCGCGTGCTCTGTGATGTTTGACGTCACAATAGATGACACCAGCTGTCTGTGTGTTGCAGAGATCGAGTTTCCGTCGTCTCTGACGTCGACCGAGCGCGCCTACATTCACAAGCTGGCGGATTCAGCTGGCCTCAAGTCCAAGAGTCGCGGGTAGGTGATATCACCGCCCATCGGTGGCAGCTAAGCTGTTTCGGTGAAGACTAAATCAGGGGTTCTTACCCCTCTCCTCGAGAAATCAGGGGTTCTTACAAATCTCCTCGGGATGGGGATTTGAGCCTTCAGCAACAGGTGCAGGTTCAGGAGGATTTGCAGTGGTGCATGTTGTATTGTGTGTGTGTGTGTATGAGGGAGAGGGGAGATTGGGAACAGTTTCCGAAGTGGTACGTGACCGGAGGAGAGCGAGATTGGCTGGACCAGAGTGTAACGCTTATCCGCGGAGCCCGTGGATGGGTATAAGTCAGGTGAGGCGTGTGGTATGCCACTATGGCACTCCTCTGGCTGCGTTTGGGAGTTGATCAGTTTTCTTCATCTACTAGTGGATTTCTTTGGGAGTGTGTTAGCTCACCCTCTCGTTTTCACATCTGAGCCTGGACGGTATCGCGTGCGTGCTTCCTCTGCTTTTCTAGCTACGTTTGGGAGTGGCATGCCAGCCGCTCCTGGCAATCCAGTTGTGTTTGTCTTTTCAGTCATTGCCTTCAATTATACTCCAGCTATGCTTGGGAGTCGTGAGTGCTTCCTGTGTGTACTTTTGTTTGTGTTCAGATATGTCGTATAAGTGATTTATATATGCCTCGGTGGCTGTGCTTGGAAGTTTGTCGTATGAGTACTTGGTGTGTGTGTGCTGCCCTGTACTTTCGTGGTTGTGCATGGCAGACTGCTGTATGGGCCCCTGTACTCCTGAGGCCTTTTGTAATCCCGTTTGTAATCCTAGTGTCGGGGTGGAGGCGATACCGCTGTCTCGTGCACGCCGGTGTCTGCCACCCACCTATCCTCCCCATCCTCGCATGCAACTGTTGTCATGTTTGTGATGGGCGCTAAATGACCTTGTAGTCGGCGCGCCCTTAAGCCCAAATAATCAATCAATGTCATGTTTGTGACACTGCTGGAAATGTGTGTGGCCGAGCCGGCCTCTCGCGCACCGCTAACTTCTCGCGTTCTCTGTACACAGGAAGGCGGCCAACCGGTTTCTGACCGTGTACAAGAAGAACGGCTCCAGCATCGTGCAGGCGGATGCGGTGTTTCAGTTGGTGCGGATGTCGCGGCACCACGTCAGCTCGCTGCTCAGCAAGTTCCCGGTCACCAACCGCGAGCGACAGGAGCTGCTGCCTCCTACCGAGCGGGACCGGCTGCTGCAGCCTGAGAGTGAGTGTTGGGGGGGGGGGGGGGCAGAGGGGCGGCCTGAGAGGGGGGAGGGGGGGAGGGGGAAGGAGCTGCAGCCGAAATGCTAATGACAAGGATGGGGAGGGCCAGCGAGCAACAGACGACTATGATGAAAACCGAAGCGAAGCAGATGAAGTCATCAGAGGAGAGGAAGCGGCCTTCCGTCGAGAACGTATCATGAGCTGCTGCTTGGACCCAACTGTTGACATGCCTAGGTTTATCAAAACCTTTGATAGTATAAGGGCCGCATCAAAGCCAACAGCCATAAAGAGGACACCAGCCACTTCAACGTCCAGCTGTCGTGTGACCTCCGTTTACCTGACTGTGGCCCCATGTGACCCATCACTCCATCATGAACTCTCACTGCCACACCACATACTGTGACACATGTGACCTACTGTTGCCCTACGTGATCTACTATGACGAAATCTGACCAACCATACTCCTACATAAACGATTGTGATCCAAGGTTGTAAACATTGGCAGTTCCTGGATTTTTCTTATCCAGAACATCATCACCTCAGTTTTCTTAATTGGGGGTTAAATAGTGCTGCTTGACAATTAATTGATCTGCAGATAATGCTCAAGATTCACTGAGCATGCAGATATGCATCCGCATGAGAAGTCAATGTGCGAATAGGAGAAACTCCTTCACGTTCAAGATTGCAGAGTGGAAGCGCAGCCGTGCAGTGACCTCGAGTGACATGGTGCGGCGGGCGGTTTCAGTGCGGGACGTGAACCGGGCGACTGGCCGCCTCAACAGCGGCATCCCGCAGGTGCCGTGCGCGCGCGGCGGCGGCGAGCTGGCCCGCGCCGGCCACGAGCTGCCCATCTGGCCGCTGCGAGACGAGATGCTGCGCACCATCGGCCAGAACCAGGTCACCCTGGTGGTGGGCGACACCGGCTCCGGCAAGACCACCCAGGTGAGCGGTGGAGGCTGACCGGACGGTCGGCTGGCCAGCAGAGTCGGCGGCAGGCCAAGCGTGTCAGCACCGTCGTTATTGTGTTCGGGGCTGGACAACGTCCACGTCCTGAACAAGAGCGCATAGTTTTCCTCGAAAATGCGTTCTCTTGAGCTTGAATGCTGAATGATTCCACATAGTCACGAATTGACCCATACCTATTGGTCTTTCGTGACTTTTAAAAACAAATTGTTAGCTGTATGTTCTTATTTTATCAATCCAAACCTGCCAGCCGCATAGTACCATATATGTGTGGGGAAAAACAGGGTTATGGGTGCACTGAGTTGTCCTGGCGTGCACCACAGGTGCTGTTTGTGACGAGAAGGTGCCGCAGCGGATGTATATGACGTCACCGTGCCGACAGATGCAGCGACGGATGTGTATGACGTCACCTTGCCAACAGGTGATGCAGCGGATGTGCATGACGTCACTGTGCGGACATACGCCGCAGCAGGTGTGTGTGTGTGGCTATTGACAAATGCCGCGGCGGATGTGTATAACGTCACCATGCGGCAGTGGATGCGTCTGACTATCGACAGACCCCGTGGCGTGTGTGTTTGACGTCGCCGGACGTCGCCGTGTCGACAGGTGCCGCAGATGCTGCTGGACCAGTACCAGGCGGCGGGTAGGCCGCTCCGGATCCTGTGTACCTAGCCTTGCCGTGTCGCCAGGTGCCGCAGATGCTGCTGGACCAGTACCAGGCGGCGGGTAGGCCGCTCCGGATCCTGTGTACCTAGCCTTGCCGTGTCGCCAGGTGCCGCAGATGCTGCTGGACCAGTACCAGGCGGCGGGTCGGCCGCTCCGGATCCTGTGTACCTAGCCTTGCCGTGTCGCCAGGTGCCCAGATGCTGCTGGACCAGTACCGGGCGGCGGGTCGGTCGCTCCGGATCCTGTGTACCTAGCCTTGCCGTGTCGCCAGGTGCCGCAGATGCTGCTGGACCAGTACCAGGCGGCGGGTCGGCCGCTCCGGATCCTGTGTACCTAGCCTTGCCGTGTCGACAGGTGCCGCAGATGTTGCTGGACCAGTACCAGGCGGCGGGTCGGCCGCTCCGGATCCTGTGTACCTAGCCTTGCCGTGTCGACCAGGTGCCGCAGATGCTGCTGGACCAGTACCAGGCGGCGGGTCAGCCGCTCCGGATCCTGTGTACCTAGCCTTGCCGTGTCGCCAGGTGCCGCAGATATTGCTGGACCAGTACCAGGCGGCGGGTCGGCCGCTCCGGATCCTGGTACCTAGCCTTGCCGTGTCGCCAGGTGCCGCAGATATTGCTGGACCAGTACCAGGCGGCGGGTAGGCCGCTCCGGATCCTGTGTACCTAGCCTTGCCGTGTCGCCAGGTGCCGCAGATGCTGCTGGACCAGTACCAGGCGGCGGGTCGGCCGCTCCGGATCCTGTGTACCTAGCCTTGCCGTGTCGCCAGGTGCCGCAGATGCTGCTGGACCAGTACCAGGCGGCGGGTCGGCCGCTCCGGATCCTGTGTACCTAGCCTTGCCGTGTCGCCAGGTGCCGCAGATGCTGCTGGACCAGTACCAGGCGGCGGGTAGGCCGCTCCGGATCCTGTGTACCTAACCTTGCCGTGTCGCCAGGTGCCGCAGATGCTGCTGGACCAGTACCAGGCGGCGGGTAGGCCGCTCCGGATCCTGTGTACCTAGCCTTGCCGTGTCGCCAGGTGCCGCAGATGCTGCTGGACCAGTACCAGGCGGCGGGTCGGCCGCTCCGGATCCTGTGTACCTAGCCTTGCCGTGTCGCCAGGTGCCGCAGATGCTGCTGGACCAGTACCAGGCGGCGGGTAGGCCGCTCCGGATCCTGTGTACCCAGCCGCGCCGCATCTCGGCCCTGACCGTGGCCGAGCGGGTGGCCGCAGAGAGGGACGAGCCGGTCGGCCAGACGGTCGGCTACCAGATCCGCCTAGAGAGCAGGTATGGGCTGGCATATCTGCCTAGAGGGCAGGCATGGACTGTCAGATCTGCCTAGGGAACCGGTATGGGCTGTCATATCTGCATAGGGAACAGGCATGAACTGTCGGATCGGCCTAGGGAGCATGCACGGACGACGAGATCCTCCTAGAGAGCAGGCAATGGCTGCAAAATCTGCCCAGGGAGCGGATGCGAGTTGCCAGACCCGCCTAGAGAACAGACACGGGCTGCCAGATATACCTAGGGAACAGGCATGCACCGGCAGATTCGCCTAGGGAGAGAGTATTGGCTGGCAGATATGATGCAGGAGCATATCCAGACTGTTGAATCCGGCAAAAGTGCAGGTGTTGCGGGTATATGTTGATCAAGTGCGGGTAGCTAGATTTGTCCGTGGGTTGGTGAGGGTTGTCAGGTCCGGTTGCTGGGTGCTCTTGCGGACGTTGGACAATTTGTGCGATGCAGATGCATAGCACAATAATATCGCACTTGTCACCGTACGAAGCATGTGAGAATGGTGTATAAGCTAGCAGGCAATTTTAACTGCGATGTCCTTGATGTATAGGATGTGACAATGTTACATATGGGTGGCGATTTGCCAGCTGCATATATTTCACCAATAGATTGTATGCATGTGCAACAGCACATGCTTCGTTTATGTGGCATCTCAGCTTGTTGCATTCGATGTGTCAATTCGATGTGTCCAAAGTGTGAATATGCAGTGGAAGATAAGACAATTTGAACATATTTGCATTCAAAGTCATACTGTTTTGCTACCTTCACTTTCGGTGTTTGTATCAACTTGATCCTGGAGATGCACACTATATAATGCAGTTAGCATTAATTCCCTCCATTTTAGAATCTATTGAATGTTGTTGGACATTGCATGAAGCAAGCCAGTTGTGTGCATGTCTTGTATATGATAGTCCATATCTTATTTGCATCACTGAAACGGAAACCCTGAACAATTATGTTATACGTCTGATGCCCAAGCAATGAACTTCGTCACTGACCTATTGCCACGTGTGCCTTGTCCCGTATACCGACCTATCTGTCATGTCTACTTTGCGTGTCCGATCTGTGCGCCAGCTAACACCTGTGCTCTTATCTGCCCCCGCCTTCACGCTGTGTTGGCTAGAGTGTCGCCCAAGACGCTGCTGACGTTCTGCACGAGCGGGGTGCTGCTGAGGACGCTGATGGGAGGCGACGGTGCTCTGGCCACCGTCACGCACGGTGAGACTCCCGTCACGTTACGCGGGTGGAGTTGTCGTCTGACGGCTGGCCAGTGGTCACAACACACAGTGGGAGATTGTGCACAGGTGTCGTGACCCACTGCTTGGGTAATCCCCAACTGTGCTGGATTTTCTGATTTAAGTTTTTGTGGGAGTATATGTGTATGATTGTGGTTTTAGGGTGCATGAACCATGGTAGATCATTTAGCGCCCATGGGAGCATATATTTATGGCCAAGAATGGCAGTGCTCTAACACACAATGAAGCACATGCAGGCACACATAGCTTCTTCTCGTCACCATGTGTGCAGATATCCTATAATTTGTTGATATCAGTTTTTGTGGGGGAGGGGGGTGTTAAAATATAGATGGCCACTTTTTTCCTGAAAGTGCTTGGCAGCAGTTGTAGCTGTTACAGACATCGAGAAAGCCTATCGCTTCACCATTGGTCGTCACCTGCCTGATTTGTTTAAAAATCAGCATCACCCACCTGACTATCACTTGCCTGGTCGACACCTGTCTGACCATCACCTGCCTGGTCATCACCCGCCTGGTCATCACTCGCCTGACCATCACCCATCCTGACCATCTCCTGCTTGACCATCACCTGCCTGACCATCACCTGCCTGACCATCACCCGCCTAGCCTCCTATCATCAACTACCTGACCATCACCTGCCTGACCATCACCTGCCTGACCATCACCTGCCTGACCATCACCTGCCTGACCATCACCTACCTGACCATCACCTGCCTGACCATCACCTGCCTGACCATCACCTGCCTGACCATCACCTGCCTGACCATCACCTGCCTGACCATCACCCGCCTGAGTATCACTTGCATGGTCATCACTTGCCTGGTCATCACATGTCTGACCATCATCCGCCTGGCCATCGCCTGCTTGATCATCACACGCCCAACCATTGACCATCGCTTGCCTGATAACCATCACATGCCTGGCCATCGCCCCTGTGACCATGAACCGCCTGACGACCGCCTGCTGGTGGTCTGCCGGCAGTAATTGTGGACGAGATCCACGAGCGGGACCGGTTCGCCGACTTCCTGATGGCCGTACTGCGCGACAGCATTTCCAAGTACCGCAACCTCAAGCTGATCCTCATGTCAGCCACCATGGACACTCAGCTGTTCGTCAAGTACTTCCACGTTTGCCCCGTCGTCAAAGGTAAGTCGTTGTAGTCCTACCCCCTCCCTTCACATGTGACGTTAGGGACTTCTATGTGTGTTATTGGTGTCCTGATAGCATATTTGCAGCCATGCCATGCAGTGTTGTGCAGTCTGGGTTCTGTATGTGAATATCAACATGAGCTTTACTTCAAGACACTCGAATTTGTAATAATGATCAAATAATAATCACCTAAGGTTATTTCGTTTCCAATCGGTGCCTCGTACACGCACCCCGTGGAAAATATCCAAGCGGAACCCGCCTTGCTGTCGAGGATGTCTTGCTTTTCTACTTTTATGATTTCTCTCGTCTCTCATCACATAACAGAAAAGCCGTGGCGACGCCATTGGCTCTACATTCATGTTCGCATTAATGATGTCGGTATTGTTTAATGTGTACGGTGTTCAGAGTGGGATGCAAAGAGAACATCATCCTCAATCAAATACACGTTTTCACTTTTGGAAAGCCAGGTTAGGTTGTAAAGGGCCGTTTTCATGATCACTGCACTGGGATGCATAGGTGCCTGTTCTTATCTCCAAACCATATGGCCTAACCCCCACTCTCCTGGCGACCGCCAGTCCCGGGGAAGATGTTCGAGGTGAAGGAGAACTTCCTGGAGGACGCGCTGCGCGACACGGGCTACCAGTCGGCCGGCATGCGGCGCGTGCGTGCCGAGCTGCGCACCAAGCAGGCGCTCAGCTCGTGGACGGAGCGCGCCAACGAGATACCGCTGGCGGGCGCGGCCGCCGCCTTCGACCGGCCCAGCATTCCGGCGCCTATCCTGGGCCAGCAGTCGGAGGTAGGCGGTGCCGCTGCTGTCTGGGGCAGTGGTCTGGTGTGGGCACGCTTCGGTAACCTGGGTCAGAGGTTGATGGTAGAGACCACCCTGGTTGTTGGGGCTGGGGACGCGGTAGCGCAGTCGGTAGGGTGTTGTGCTCTTGATTGTAAGATCGTGGGTACGAATCACGGTTATGATCAATTGATTTGCATTTTCGAAAGAGATTGAGCGTGGACATCATGCCTGACCTGACTTCTGTTGCATCAGTCGACCCTGGACCGGACAGAGCTAGAGCCCTGCCTGGGTGTACCTGGCCTGATCTCGGTTGACCTCTGGTGGCGTTAGCCGACCAATTACCGGACCGAGCTGGAGCCGTGTCTGATACACCTGACTCGACCTCTGGTGACATCTCATGACCTCTGATGGCGTCGACCGACCCCGGACCTGACGGAGCAAGAGCCGTGGCTGATATACCTGACCTGACGCCTGATGACCTCTGATGGTGTAGCCGACCCCGGACCGGATGGAGCTGGAGCTGTGTCATATACCTGACCTGATCTCTGATGACCTCTGGTGGCTTTAGCCAACCCCGGACCGGACGGAGCTGGAGCCGTGGCTGGTGGACCTGACCTGACCTGTGATGACCTCTGGTGTCTAGCCGACCCCGGACCGGACGGAGCTGGAGCCGTGGCTGGTGGACCTGATGGACCGGTGCATCAGCGCCGCCTGGCTGACGGCCTCCGACGACAGCTTCACCCAGCTGTTGCACCTCATCATGACGGAGAACGTGTCGGTCGACTACCAGGTCAGTTACGTGCAGCCTGTATCGGCAGTACTCCAGACACTGCGCTGCAGAAAGCAGTCTTCTGAATTGAGTTGTCGAGAACACTCATCTGGAAGGTTGATATTTGTTAAAAGTGCAACGATAGGACCTGGCCTGGGCTTGCATTCGGACGGTAGTGCACGGTGTCGTTATTGAAGAAAATGAGGGCTGCATCTTATTTTCATATATTCATCTTGCTCTAAGTGTTCTTGCCGTTTCCATTGTTCCTAAGTTACAGCATACAATTAAATAACCCTCGGAAGTCCAGAAATGCGAATAGGAGCTGTGATACCAAACAACAAATTGAAATATAATAAAATAATAGGTACCTTGTAAAATAGATAGTCCCGAATTGCGCTCTCGAGATTCGAGGCTCTTGGATATCAATTCAGACCTGGTGCACCCACCGACATCAACCACACCGCGGGTGGTGATGGTGGTGGTACTGGGGAATCCCTTCAGCTGAGAGCGGCGGTTGCTTCACGACTCGCTCCCTTCTGCTGCTGATGATGATGGTGGTGGTACCTCGGTCCCCCTTCTGCTGCTGATGATGGTGGCGGTATCCCTGTCCCCCTCTACTGAGAGTGGTGGCGCATCGTCACCACCCGCCCGTCTGCAGCACTCGGAGACTTCGGCCACGCCTCTGATGGTATCCGCCGGCCGGGGCAACCTGAACGCCGTGGAACAGCTGCTGAACCTGGGCGCCAACACGGCCGTGCACGCCAGCAACGGCTGGACGGCGCGCGACTGGGCGCTGCGCACGCAGCAGAGCGACATCGTCGACCTGCTCGACGCGTACGGGTGAGTCGACGAGAGCTGCAGGTCACTGGAGCGCCGGTGTCGAAAGGGTCGGGGGTTCAGCTGAGGGTTTGAGAGACCAGAGGTACGAGGTTCGATTCCCGGCGGTGCCCGTCTTTAGCGCCAGTGTAGGAGGCAGGCGATGTCGTATGGCAGCAGGTGCTTATTGTGTCGTAAAGTCACAAACAACAACAAACTAGGTCACATGGGCGCCGGTACATGGAAGAGAACTCGGCTTGTTGGAGGCACAAGCGCCGAGTGACGAAGAGAGGAAGGGACTGGAAAAAGGCGATGGCTGCTTGTGGTGGAGGATGAAGTATGGGTGGAAGGTGTGGAAGGAGGTTAAGGTATATTGGGTCGGGAAATGGTATCAGACAGTTGAGTTGAGTTCAACATGGTGGTGTGGGATGGAGCAGGGGTGGGAAGCGAAGTGGCCGCTTTGAAGATCTCGTGATGCAAGACTGTATGGTAGATGTGGGGCGCGGGTTTAGGTCGTCTCTCTGTGACCAGCCTACACCGATCCAATGGGCGCTGCATGACCGATGTAGTCGATGTGCCCCTAAACTCCAATAACTAACTACACCGATCCAACGTAGCCTGGCCTGGCGTATGTTCAGTCAGCTGCTGCAACCGACCGCCAGCAGCCGGCGACCGATAAGTGAGCCAATATTCGTAGCCTGTCTGATCTGACCTGACCTGACTGGACCTTGATCTGACCTGACCACCACAGGTTGGCGCCCCAGTCCGTCAGCTAGGAGGTGGTCCGACAGTCAGCTGTCCGAAGGTTCGCCTGCCTGTCTGACCTAGCCTGACCTGACCACACCACCGCAGGTCGGCGCCCCAGCCAGCCAGTCAGGAGGCGACCGACAGTCAGCTGTCGAAGGTTCGCCTGCCTGTCACCACCCCTGACCACCTGACCACCACACCACCCAGGTCGGCGCCCCAGCCAGCCAGTCAGAGGTGACCGACGTCAGCTGTCAGAGGTCCTGCCTGTCTGACATGACCGACCTGACCTGACCACACCACCCAGGTCGGCGCCCCGCCGGCCAGTCAGGAGGCACCGACAGTCAGCTGTCAAGGTTCGCTGCCTGTCTGACAGCCTGACCTGACCTGACCTACCACACCACATCACCACAGGTCGGCGCCCCAGCCAGCCAGTCAGGAGGTGACCGACAGTCAGCTGTCGAAGGTTCGGCTGCCTGTCTGACAGCCTGACCTGACCTGACCTGACCTGACCACACCACACCACCGCAGGTCGGCGCCCCAGCCAGCCAGTCAGGAGGCGACCGACAACCAGCTGTCGGAGGCGGACCGCCAGCTGTTGCACTGTTACCAGCAGAGTCACGACGACGAGAGGGTCGACGTGGACCTGGTGGTGGCGCTGCTGCAGCACATCTGCACCGGCGAACAGCCAGGTGAGGCGCGCCGTGTCCAACCTGCTGGTGGGTATGTCACGTAACGCAGATTAAATTTAAATAACGTTTAAATTTAAGTACAGCTTAAATTCGTTAAATAACCAAGCAGGCGTGCACCAACACTCAACTGATCAATCGCTTACTGCTGTGTCATGCTCTGGCGAAGTCATCCGACACTTTGGCGGATATTTGGTTCAGAATTGACTAGCGTGCTACCTGATCCGTTCCATCTAACTCCAGAACATGGGGCGGGGATGGCCGAGTGGTTAAGGTGCCGGGCTATGGGTACCAAAGGTCCCGGGTTCGACTCTAGCGCCACTCAGGGCATTTCCAAATCCCGCGACCCACCGGCGAAACAGTGTGGGCGGCGCCATTAGCCGTGGATGTGCATAAAGTGTGTCGTGAACCAACCAATAAACAAACAAACAACTCCAGAACATGACATTCTGCGACTTGCTGGAGGTGATGTGGTGTGAATCTTACGATCGATCTCAGAACGTTCGTTGTATCCGACCATCCAGCCAGGAAAGGAAGCCTTCTTGCTCCATCCTAGATGCAGCAACATGGTGTATCCCACCCAGATTATCTGGTTGATCTGATCCAGATGACTAGTGCCCTAAAACTCAAATAGGCCACCAACCATCCAGTTGTCGTGGTGTATCTGGCCTATCAGGACACGCCAGTTATGGCATATGTACGCACTCCTTTCTGGCTACAATAAAGCCCCAAAATAATCACGCTTGGAGTGCCCGACCTCGACGAGCATGTTCGTGTACCTTTATGACTACGGTGACCCGGTATGTCTGACCTCAGGGAGCGTGCTCGTGTTCCTCCCCGGATACGACGACCTGGTGCGCATCAGGGAGATGCTCTCCGAGCAGCGCTGGTTCACCGACGGCAACAAACACTCGCTCTTCGTGCTCCATTCCAGCATGCAGGTGAGCCGCTTTCTGACCTCACTCGCATGCTGACCTCCATTGCAGGTGGGCCACCTCCTGGATTCCATTGCAGGTGGGCCGTGTCCAGAACCTCATTGCAGGTGGACCGTGTCCTAGCCTCCATTGCAGGTGAGCGACGTCCTGACCTCCATTGCAGGTGGGTCTCGTCCTGACCTCCATTGCAGGTGGACCATGTCCTAGCCTCCATTGCAGTTTGGGGGGTGTTTTCTTTCCTCCCTTTTTTGGGGGGGGTCTTGTCCTGACCTCCATTGCAGGTGGGCCACGTCCTGACCATTCAGGTGGGTCTCGTCCGACCTCCATTGCAGGTGGACCATGTCCTAGCCTCCATTGCAGGTGGGCCACGTCCTGACCTCCATTGCAGGTGGGTCTCGTCCTGACCTCCATTGCAGGTGGGCCACGTCCTGACCTCCACTCTGTCGTTTTTCAGCGAGCCTCCGCGGCCGAAGATTTTGGTTCACGATGAAACCTTCGCATTCATGACAGTGGTGCAATGAGCAATGAGCATATGGAATTGAATATGGGAACTGGAGAGGCTCGATCTTGTCGTCACGTTTGTTGTGTTCGGTGTGGACAACGGTCTGGAGCTGAATAGGCTGTAGTTATGCGCGGCAGCCATTTTCTGATCGTTGTGCAGCCTGGTGACGAGTCGCACCGTTGTATGTTGAATCAGTGCCTAGGGTTATTATTTATGCTCTTGTAAATGGTTCAGAATCCCGAAAGCAGCTCCCAAACATAACACAAAATGTGTAATTGACGTGGGGTAATAGCCATGTCGACCGTTGCTCCACGTCAGCTGTTCCTCCACCCTCGCTGCCCGACCGCGTTGCCTGGACTGTGACTGACCCACCTGCTACTCCCAGAGCGGCGACCAGCGGCGCGCCTTCAAGCCAGCGCCGCCCGGTACGCGGAAGGTGGTGCTGTCCACCAACATCGCCGAGACGAGCGTCACCATCTCCGACATCGTGTTCGTCGTCGACACTGGCAAGGTCAAGGAGGTAAGTGCCAAGCTCAACTGTGGCCTGTGCGGTCGCCAGCGGCTGTTCCAGTCAAGTGTGGAGTGTCGGCGTGCCGAAGATTTGTGTGCGTGGCGCCTGGGGTGGACATGTCGCCCGTAGAAGAGTATCGAGTTCCTTAAAACGCGCTCAGTCCTATATTCCTTTGTGGCATCAAAATTCTACCCGTGATTGGCTGCGATGATCTAAGTTCCAAACAGATAATTGATAAAAACCAAAAACTAAACTTGATCTTTTCTTTGTATTTTTGTCCAAGGCATTCGATGTTTGCATCGTGACGTTCACAAACTGGATATAATTTAAATTAGCCAGCGATAAAATATTTAGTTTAGGACGTAGTTTCGCAAATTATCTGCAGAAATACATGCAGTCACCAGCCTCGCTGTATCCACTCTGTATGTGACAGATCATGTTCATGCTAGCTCAGTGATCATTTTCATGAACTCCCGTCATATTGCTATTCTACTTTAGTAACAGGTCAGGCTTTTGCTGTTTTGATCTGCTACGTCACGGCTCACCATAACCAGCACCATTGTGTTAGCATGTAGCCTTCGTGCAATACTACCTAGCTAGTTACAATACCACCAGTAGCCGCGTAAGCACGGATGGCTCACATATTGTGCATGTAATATCGGACTATATTCGATAAAATGCGTTGTTTTCTATAAGTATACAAAGTTTCAGGTATACTGCAGCAGCGCATCATTCCATCACGATACAATTGCGTTCTAACGCAAAAGATCTATGTCTACGGAATTCATATACCTACGCGTGACATTGACCTTGAACTTGCATCTTGATAATATCTTGGTGTTGGCCAGAAGCCTAGCTGCACCGGAGCATTTTATTATCTGTTAGGAGTAGAAAGGTGACAAAATAAACATGCTAATTGGCAACACCACGAATTTTTACACCTGATCTGACCTGGGATGTCAACCGTAAAAGCCACACTCGGGTTATTTACACCACTGAACAGATCAGAGTTGGTGCTATGCCCTGGTGAAAGCCTCATTTCTATACATTGGCTGGAATAAAAGTTAGAGGGAGAAATTCCCATCACCGACCCAAGCAGGCGTCGGTCTGCGGGCGGTACCTCGCGGGTTAAGACCGTCTGGCCGTGCTGTATGACCGAAGCCGTCGAAGCGCCCCTAAGGCCAAATAACCAACCGACCGTCTGACCATCTGCCTGACCTGTCCGCCGCAGAAGTCGTTCGACTCGATCACGGGCGTGTCGCAGCTGTGCAGCACGTGGGTGAGCCGCGCCTCGGCACTGCAGCGCCGCGGCCGCGCCGGCCGCTGCCAGCCGGGCGTCTGCTACCACCTGTTCTCGCGCAGCCGCTTCCTGGCGCTGCAGCCGTACCAGACGCCCGAGATCCTGCGCACCCCGCTGCAGGTGAGGTCTCCGCCCGGGCAGGGTCGGCCGCCACACGTCTCAGTCAGCCTGTGCAGTGGTGCTGGAACAGTGTGGCCGGACACCGCCGGTCAAATGAGACTCTGAGTCTGTTTTTTTTTTCGTTTGCTGCTGGTATTTTTAGAGATTTGAGGTTGCTTTGTATGCTTCCATTACCGAGCGTTATCTTTTTTTAAAACGCGTTGTGCCTATCTGCGAATCATTTCCATGCACCAACGTGACTGCATTCGTATGCCACAAACAGTGTACTTCCACAGCGCTGTTTCCACATCACAAGCTGTTCGTATGCGACAGCCAGTGTACATCCACAGCTGTTTCCACATAGCAACTGACTGTGTTCGTATGCCACAGACAGCGTACTTCCACGACGGTTTTCTTTGTCTCCCTGTGTGGGGAGCAGTGGTGTGCAGCTTACGAAGGCTGATCTGCATCTGCATAGCTTGCAAGTTAGCCCATAAATAGTTGTGTCCAAACTAAGCTGACAGTTTGTTGTTCCATCGGGTGTGTGTGCACCGCAAGGTGTTTGTGTGTACTAAGCGATCAATTTGTTGTTCTATCAGGAGCTGTATCTGTACACTAGGCTGACACTTTGCTGTTCTATCAGGAGCTGTGTCTACACAGCAAAATGCTGTCGGCGCCGAACACTCCAATCGCCGACTTCCTGGCAAAGACTCCTGAGCCTCCGCCGTTCATGGTCACCCGAGCCGCTGTGCAACTGCTCAAGGTCAGTCCAAGTCACCGGGACTGCCGTGTGGCCACTTAGGTTAGGTCGCGCCACCTGGGCTGTCGTGCAGCGCGTGAGGTCAGGCTGAGTCGCCAAGGTTGATGCGTAATTGATTTAGGCCAGGTAACCTGGGAAGTCTTACTGGCTAAGATCGCATCAGGATGCAACCACGCTCCAAATCGTGCAGGTTATCCTGGCTCCCGTGCAGCCGCAACCTGCAGCAGGGCTAGATAATGAATACGTCGGATATCAGGTCAGACTCACTGTACTATCAGTTAACCGTCCTCCCAACACAACAAGCCACATGAGCGTGGCAGGGCAGCAGCGGTGTGCTGTGTACCCCGGCCATGACCTGGCGCCGTGTCGGCCAGACCATCGACGCTCTGGACCCGTGGGAGGACGTGACCGAGCTGGGCCACCACCTGCTCGACCTGCCCGTCGAGCCGCGACTGGGCAAGGCCGTCCTCTACTCCATCGTGCTCAAGTGCCTCGACCCGGTGCTGACTATCGTCTGCTGTCTGGCTCACAGGTGGGTGGGTCCCGGCCCCGGTATTTCCATGTGTGCTTTGACTAGGAGCCCATCGGCATGTGTGTGAGTTTCAATACGCGTAGGAATACGTTGATGTGCGAGACGTCCCCTTCGGTACGGGTAAGGGGCGTCTGGGTTCCTGTGTGCGCTATGCTGTAGTTGGTCTATGTGTGTGATAATCTGCTTGTAAATCTGGTTAGAGATATGTGCTTCGATACTGATGTCTTGCAAGTTTCTCTTAGGGCCCAGGTTTAAGTACTATACAATAATTTGTCATCTGACATGCAAATTCACAGCTACTTGAAATATACTGTCATTCTTCGCCTGAAGTTGTCACCATTACCCTTCGTAGAAAGTGCAGGCTGTCATGATAACCATATCTGATAAATAATGTGAAACAATGGTGTGTATATATTTATTGATATATATATATATATATATATATATATATATATATATATATATATATATTCTTGATTCTGGTTCTAGTTTTTCATTATGGCTGTCATTGGAGGCTCCTCAGGTATGTGCAGGCTGGCGGCTGATGTGCTCTCATGTGCTGCTGCAGGGAGCCATTCGTGCTTCCCGCGTTGCCGGGCCAGAAGAGGGCCGCGGCCGCCAGCAGGAAGAAGCTGGCCGCAGCCACCTACAGCGACCACATGACCCTGCTCAGGGCGTTCCAGGTTAGACCGTGGGGCTTATCGCCCACTCAGGGTGTTCTAGGCCATATGGGTCCCTTGACTTTTTTTTTTTTTTTTTTTTTTTTTTTAAGGGGGTTTTTTTTTTTGGAGAGTGGTGTTTGGGTTTTTTTTTTTTTTTGTGTAGGAATTTTGTTGGGCTCTGCCCCCACTACGACCACAAATCTATAATTTTTTGTGTCCTGTGTGTGCGTGAAATTTTAAAAAATAAATAAATCATAGTTGATATCATGGGCGTCATGACTTCCTCAGGGATTTTCCAGTCAGATCGGCGGCCGTACTATCCCCTCAGGGTATCCCGAGTCAGATTATGGATCATACCCCACCCATCAGGGCGCGCTGATCAGTAGTGTCTGCTGACTGTCGTGCTGCTGCCTGCGAAGAAGCCGTGCTTGTGCTACGTCCAGTAGGACATATGAGCGTATTATCCTACGAAGATAATGCGTTGATGTTTGCGTCGCCTTCTGGAGTGGAGTGCTTTACGATATGCATGCATCCGAATACTTCGTTCAACCTCCGGTTTGCTGCAGATTTATCGCGGGTACTGTTATGCTGTCAAGCGCCTGGTATTCTGGCATGGCGCATCTTCTGTATCGTAGCCTACCGTGGTCCACCGCCACTTTCCCTGACGTGTGGCCTCTGATCTCTAACCTCTAGCTCCTAACCACCAGGCGTGGCAGAAGGCGCGCAACGAAGGCTGGGAGCGCGCCTTCTGCGAGAAGAACTTCGTGAGCGGCGCCACAATGGAGATTGTGGTGGGGATCCGTACCCAGCTGCTGGGACAGCTGCGGGCCTCTGGCTTCGTGCGGGCTCGTGGTGCCGGGGATATCAGGTGGGAAATGTGACATGTTTCGTTATTGGCTGCCGTGTTGGCGTGTTGTTGCCGGTCTGTGTTTGCGGTGACATGAGACCGGGTCACCGCCGCACGACAGGAGATGTGTGACTTAGGCCCAAGCTGGATCGGGCCGCAGAACGACAGATGTGTGACTTCGGACAAAACTGGGTCGGGGCGCAACACAACAGATGTATTGCACTAGGTCAAAGTCACTGCAAATGGTTCTGCATATGGCGTGTGTGTGTGTATTGTTAGATATGTTCAAATGTGTGAACTGGCTGAGTCTGTGAGGCATAGTAGCGCCTGCCTGACACACCTGCCGTCTGTGCATTTATGTTCGTATGTGCACCATCTGAGGTATTTTCCAACTGCCCTGGTTCGTCCATGTGAAGGCAGCCCTCACTCGCTCCCTCTCCTACCGCCGCGTCCTTGTGTTTGCTTGGGTCGGAGTATCGCTCCCCGCTCGTCCGTCGCTCTGTGATATTGAAGGCAATGCAGCGGTCACCCGTCCATCTCGCTCGCTCGGCCACTTGGCACGGCTAGCATACACACTGGAGCTTCTGCTCAGCCGGGCACGTGGTCTGCGGTGTTGTGCTGCCTTTTGTTGTTCGGACCAAGTCTGTGTGTCTGACTTTTGCTGCCGAGTCTGACTTTTTGTTCTGACTTTTTGCTTCCGAGACTGAGAATGTGGATCTGTGTGGGTCTGTGTGCATACTTGCTCTGCTGTCGGGACCGAGAATGCAGGTCTGTGTGTATGCGCCTTCTCTGCTGTCGGGACACACCGACCGTGGGTCGGTGTGTGAATGTGCCGTTACATTACAAGCCCGACTGCCACAGGGACCTCAATTCGAACTCTGAGAACTGGGCGGTGGTGAAGGCGGCGTTGTGCGCCGGCTGTTACCCGAACCTGGTGCGCGTGGACCGCGAGCAGGTGCAGCTGCGGACACAGTGAGTGCACCGTACGGCGGGCCGTCGCCGCCTGGCGATCGCCGACTGCCGCCTATCGAGATATTGTCGAAATATTCACGGGTGGGTCGGTAGGTGCTGAATTCTACGGTCACCAGCTAGCGCAGTACCGGGTCAACTGGCCATCAATTGGTGGGAAGGACTGATGGCGTAAATTTGAGCTTGTCGGTTGAACGAGTCATTAAAGGCCATGGAAGTGTGGCGTTTGTAACGCGGCCTCATACAAGCGGACACACGCATTGCAGTATAGGATCAGTGTATGCTCTGCTTCCTGGGCCATGATAGACTGTTCTGTGTGACTGGCAAACGACGAAAAATTGTTTGAGATTCAATCATTTATTGGTGGTATGTTATTGTTTATCCATATGCTTTGCGACGGAATGATGTAAATCCTCAGTATGCCAATTTTGTTTTGTTCTAATCAGAGCACTTAATAACTTTAGACATATTATTCAGAAAGTTGCTTGGTTTGCAGCTCGGATCCTGTAGAAAATGTATAATGTGATAATGCTTTTGGATCATCTGCCAAATCACCGTTCAAAGCTTCCAGGATCTGACAATTTGCACTACCTTGTAGAAATTGTTCAGACGAAATGTACAGGATCGTCGCTAACCTTAGTGACGTCGTTAACTAGCGGCACTTGTGGTACACATGTTCATACAACGCTCGCCATCTTGATTGTTGGAACCACTGGGGCCATGAAGCTTAATAATGAGACGATATAAGGCATTTGTTACCTTTCAGTTTGCATACATATAATGATTGTGATATGGTTATGTCAAAAGAACGCATTCTTTGGTTACAATATGCTGGTAACTATGCTAAGGCCAACATTAGCAAGGTACGAAGCCAGTGGGTACCTCTCCGACCCACCCGAGATCTTTCTCCACGATGCCTGGCAAGGGCAGCATGCAGCTTCTTTCACCCAGCATTGAAGCACCCACCCGTTACTCCGAGCAAGGTAGGATGAGGGTCCTCTTTGTCGGGAAGTGTCGGACTCGACAATACACCTCGGCCATATTCAATAACCTGTTCGTCCCAGATTAATTCAACTTTTCCTGGGCCCGCTCAGCCCTCGTAAACAGTTCCTGACCTCGCTATGAGAGAATATTTGCGGTGCGGGCAAGCGTGCGACGTGTACGCTGCACGCTCATTACATTTGACTCACAAGCGCACCATTTGTGTTCGATATTTGGAAACGATAGGATCCTGCTGCGAGCTCCGAACGCCGGACGAAAAATGTTCCGTCCTCCCGGAAAGTATTCTCTCAGCTGCAAATGCTCCCTCAGTATTGCGTTCCGAGTGTGCGTAGTCACTCTTAGCCAGTGTAGCCACACCGACGGTGTACGGTGTGCCCGAGACCCTCGTCTGACGGAGGGCGCGGCGGCAGGCGGGAGAGCCGCGTGCGTCTGCACCCGTCGTCGACGCTGGTGGACGCGCCCAAGTCCGCGCGCACCACGGTGGCGCAGGCGCACCGGTCGGCCGTCGAGGCGCTGCCCGCCGACTGGCTGATCTACGAGGAGCTGCAGCGGGCCGGCCGGGTGGCGCACGTGCGCTGCTGCACCCTGGTCAGCCCCATCACCGTGGCGCTGATGGCCGGGCCCGCACGGCTGCCGCTCGACGCCGTGTCGGAGGCCGATGCCGGTCAGTGGCGGAGAGGGGGCCGAGGGGAGCGCTAAGATTGATGCCCGGAGCCGTGTCTAAAGCTGATCTGGTCAGTGGTGGTGGGCATGGGACGGGGACGTTTTGCTGAGGGGAGTACTAGGGCTGCAGATGAAGGTATTGCAGACAGAACTGAAGCTTGCGTTGGATAGTTGTGTTCGAGGGACTGTGGAAAACGCTGGAGCATTAGCGGGAGAGGAATCGGTTCTGAGCTTCTGTGCTAAATCTCATGTAGGCTGATACCTAAACTACCCGATATATGGCACAGCTGCCTTTGGAGGTTGTTGCACCTGGTAGGGAATTATGAAGTTTTGCACTTTTTTTCTGGAGACGTGGAAATAAGTATGTATAACATATGCTCCATTGTGGCTTGCATTCGAAAGCTATTGTTGCTGTTCAGTTTGACAACAGATGATTACGGGCCAAACGTAAATCAGCATGTTGTTTCAGCCCACTTGCTAACCCCTAGAGTTAGACAGACTTAAGAGAGACAACACTACGTGTATGTCACGGAAGGAGAAACTGATATATTACCTGGCGCTCAGTGAGGTTGTTTGGTTAGTTTGTCTCATATGAGGGAGACCCACATACGGTTCGAGCCAATTGCGGTGCCGCAGGGTAAGAGAGCGGACACGTACGGATGGATGGAATGTCGACTGCTTGTGTTGGGCCACTTACGGCGCTTTAGAATACCAGAGGAAGCAAGTGCAATGTGCATGGGGACAGATTGTGACTCTGACGTCGGGTGAACGTGTCGCACTCACCTCAGTGCTACAGGGTATGAAAGGAGACTCGCACATGGGGACATACTCTAACTCTAACGCTGGCCGAATGTGTCGTACCCACCGCAGTGCTGCAGGGCATGAGGGGAGACTCGTACATGGAGGCGGACTCGGACTCCGAGGTGGAGGAGCGCTCCGAGGGCCAGAAGACGATGCTGAAGCTGGACGAGTGGGTGGGCTTCCGTGTCGACACAGACGCGGCTCACCTGGCGCTGCAGCTGCGCCAGAAGTGGCACTCGCTCTTCATCCGGCGTATGCGTGCGCCGTCCAAGACGTGGTCTCAGGTGTGTGTAGAGGGTGTGAGGCGCACCGCTGGCGGGTGGTGGTGCCGACACGGTGTCGCGCGGCTCTACCACCGTGTGGTGAATGGAGCGGGACCGGTCTGGTGTAGCATTTCCTGACGTCCCTGACTTGGACATGTTCTGCCTCCACGAGTCTCGCCTGATCCTCCGTCAAATAGACAATTATGTGATCTAGACTCTAATCGGTGTGTCCTCCGTACCTCCTCCGGCTCCCCTGACTTACCCTGGTCCCCTGCCAGATTAATGATAATGTGATCTGGACTCTAGGGCGTCGGTGGCTCAGTGACTAATCCGAGCGTCTGGTGTGCCTGAGGTATATGGTTTGATTCCTCGCTGTGGTCGCCCTTTCTGCCAGGGTAGGCAGGCGACGCCTCAGCCTCTGTGCTGGTATCAGCTATGAGTGTGCCGTAAAACCACAACTCCTCGTGATCTGGACCCTAACGAGAGCATTACCTCTTCCTACCGCGTCCGTCAGGTGGATGACAACGTGGTGCGAACGCTGATCGCGGTGCTGACGACCGAGGAGCAGACGCTGGGCCTGCAGCAGCCGCCGGGCATCGGTCAGCGGCCCCGGCCGGTCATCAGCGACGTGTTCAACAGCGGCGGCCAGAGCAGCCAGCAGCAGCAGCACCAGAGGGTGTCGCCCGACCAGCCCAGCTGGGGTTAGTGTCTGCCGAGCAGCCCACCCCGGCTCGGTGTTCCCATCAAGCTGAGTTAGGGTTACCCCGACCGGTCCAGCTGGGGTCTGTCTGTCCAGCAGCCTACCCGGGCTCTGTGCTCCCAGCCAGCTGACCCGGGGTTAGACTGCGGTACCTGAGGTCGCCGTCTTCGACCTGGGATCGAAGTCCCGGACCGGCCGACCTAGGGTTCGTGTCCCGCAGAACCGGCCGTGGTAGGAGTCGCTAATGTCGGGTCAGTGTCCGGGTGGTGAGATGGAAGTCAGTGTCTCGCGACCAGCTGACCTGTGGCTAGTGTCGCCCGGCCCTGGACTGTGTCGTCGATCAGGATTTGCACTGTTCTACCGGTGGGCGTGGAGCCAGACCCCAAGCTAGGTCAGCGTCCCTGGCCTGGGCCAGTATTCCAAGCGATCCGACCTGAGTGTCGCTGTTCAAATCTTAGATTGGAATGTGTTCAATGATGTTGGATCGTTTTTACACAGATGTTGTGTTATGGGCAAAGTGTCATTTATCATGGTTTAGTGCCTGCTGGTTTCAAGGCATTATGATTATGCACAGAACGTACTTTCAAAATGACCCAAAATGAGCGAAAGAAAGTTTGCTAGTTAGGTCAGATATCTCCCAACCCCAATGCCCCCCCCTCCCTCTGGAACCTAGCGGCGTCCCGCGTGTTCAACCGAAATGAATGGCTAGCAAGTGTCGCCTATATAGCACCTACGCGGAACAAAAATGAATTGGACGTTTGGCACGCCGAAGGGAGATCATTTTAGGGGCTGCGGTAGCTCAGTCGGTAGGGTGTTGGGCTCGTGATCGTAAGATGGTTGGTTCGAATCTCGCAACCGACAAGATTACCGAGTTCATCCGCGACCAATTGACGTGAGACATTGTCGACGATATAGCAGTTAAATGCGCCGTAAAAGAACCAAAGGGAGACCATTTTATAGAAGCCGACAGTAGTAGCGATACAGCTTTTGCCACCATGCCTCTCACCTTGAATGTCATTAAGCATGCAAAGATCATCATGAGCGCAAAATTACTGAGTCGCTGCATATTCGCAAGTTCAGACCCAAGTTCAGTAGTTGCGACTATTCGTTCTGACATTTAGTGTGAACCAGTCTGACGTGAAGTGTACAATCATAGTAATTTTTGTTAGCTTTTATATTCATGGCGGTGATCTTATGTAGCCTTCAACTGTGCGGATATATAATTGGCGATTTTTTTTCAATGTGTTGTATATTGGCACTTCTGTGTGTTGTATATTGGCACTTGTTTTAATGAACGTGGCCATGTGTTGTACCCGACATATAATATGCATAATCATACTTCTGCATCATTGTAGGAACGGCCATTTTAAAAGTACATACTGTATTATTATTTCTGATCAGCATTGTCATTGTGCATCTGTCGCACCCCACTCACCCCTGCGCGTTTCCCGTGTCGTCAGTAGCACCGCCACTAGACACTTATCATCTGTCGCACCCCACATCTCCCTGCGTGTTTCCCGCGTCGTCAGTAGCACTGTCATCAGACACTTGTCTGGAAGTTGGATGAGCTGCTTTCGCCATGTGGAAGCACGTGTATATGACCTTGCATGGCACGTGCAGAGCCGGAGGGCGGTGGGACGGGGTCAGGATCAGCAGCGGCTGGTCAGCCGACTCCAGCCTCCAGCAGCTCCCAGCCCGCCGGCCCGACCGAGACCGGTACGTTCCAGCTGATCCCGCGGCGATGGGTCCTCTGGACCGATCCCAGCTGCGGTCCCGTGCAGTGTCCTAAAATTACTTCACCATTAACTGTGTGGATGAAGAAAGAAGTTGCTAGGGAATAGTGAAAGATTGGAAGAAAATAAAGGATCGCCACTTAAGGATTACAAAATAGAAATGCCTTTCTCTTCAGTCACATGCATTTTACACTTTTTAGCAGTCGTATGTATAATGACTGCCCACACATGTAGCAAAATGGTAAAAACCTAAGACAAGGATGAAATAGCACAATTCCATTAACTGTGAATTTCCAGGCCACATGGTCGATTATTTTACACTGGTCCCGTGGGACTGGTGCCAGCGATGGCCATGACCATCGTTTGTGTAGAGCCGAGTACAGATGGCTTCAGTTCGCGGGAACATATATGTTGTGCTGTCGGCTCCTCTCATCTGTCGCAAAGTAAATGTGCGTAAGGTTGTGATGGGAACGTGGAGTGGTTTTTGACAGCCTTTCTGGCATTGGCCTAATGATCGTGTGTTCAGTTGTACTGACAGGGCTACATCTCACTGCTGTCTATTCGTGGACCCAGGCCTCACTCACCGTTCGCTCCTTCACCAACGTATTGGCTCAATATACGTCGTCGCTGACCCGCAGCTGCCCAAGGGCCCGTCAACGCCCGCTACTTCATCATCAAGGCCAACAGCACGCGCGCAGTCGACGCCTCCGTCAGCAAGTGCGTGTGGGCGTTCACACCCAACACAGAGCGCAAGCTGGTGCATAATTTCAAGGTGGGTCGGTGGCTCTGTCGGCCCAAACCAGACAGTCAAACGGGGCTGACACGCAGTAGAAACAAAATTGGTCGTTTTGTGCGACAAAAAGTGTATACCCGGCATTGCACTCGAATGTTTGAAGGGATATGTAAAAGATATGTCTCTAAGTTACCAAAGTAATTGGTTAAGTTTTCACCAATATGAATATTATGTGCGAATCCCACTTATGGCTTAATATCGCCATGCTGCTTTTTCTTGCTTGAACGCCTTTGTGTTTATTTCCTATTGATAGTATTTGAGACGTTATTGCCGTGTTTGGCCACTTCTGATGTTTCACTGCGCTGCAACATTGGGGTGCCACCGCCGCATGCCTGTTGCGTTCGCGGGTCCAAGCGCTGAGACGAGCCGTCACGTACCCGGCCGGTACCTGCTGACACCTGGATATCTGCTTGACCTCTGACCGCGCCGCCTCGCAGCCGGTGTGTGCTGTGTCTTGTACGGGTCTGGAGGTCTCCTTGGCCGCTGACCGTGTCAACTCAGGCCGGTGTGTGCTGTGTCTTGTACGGGTCTGGAGGTCTCCTTGCCGCTGACTGTCCCCCCCCCCGGTCGGTGTGTGCACCCGTAGATTTCGATGTGTAGTACGTGACTGCGGCAAGTAGCTCTTTGGGAAGACCGTCTGCTGTAACGCAGACACCGGTGCCGTCTCTTCATCCTGCTCTTGTGGCCCTTTGACAGCCGTGCGCTTACATACAATGGCTGATGTATCACAGACGCAGGCGTTGTCTTTTTCCTGTTGTTCCTGTGGTCTTTTGATACGGCCGATTTAAGCACTTATGACGGCTTGCCGTTGTATTGTTAGGAATGACCTTCCCGTCATTGTCATCTGTGTGTACCATAGGCGTTGTATGGCCTATGCAGTCGCTGTGTCCGTATGCTACAATATCTAACAGCGGTTGTGTGTGCTACGACGCCGACGTTGGGTTCACGTAGACCATCGACCGGTACATCTGCGCCCCACGATCGGCGGACTGACAGGAGGCTCGGCTCGCGTCTCACGTGCGTCTCCGGCCGGCAGGAGGGGCGTACCGTGTACCTGGTGTTCAGCGCCCAGGGGTCGGGCCACTTCCAGGGCTACGCCGAGTTCCTGGGCCAGGCGTGCTCGGAGCGCTGTCCGGAGCTGCAGGGCCCCAACCTCGGACAGTCGTACAAGGTCAGTCGTCGGGCGAGGTCTGGCCGCCAGGTCAGTCGTCGGGAGGTGAGTTGACGTCGATCGGTCGGTCTGGTGCGGCTGAGTCAGCATCTCGTCGATATCGTTAGTTATTTGGGCTTTAGGGCGCATCGACCATGTTGATCATATAGCACGTCGATATCGTTGATGATGCGTAGCGCACCGCGCTGTCCTCACCCACCCTGTCTGCTTCTCATCTGTCCTCGCTTGCTACTCGCGTGATTACTGATCGATGCCGACCCCTGAGCCCTCCACGCGACTACGGGGCTCCCTTTGCAGGTGACCTCAACCCGGATCTGGCGTGGTGTTGTACCTTCGGTCGACCGGCTAACCAGCCTACGAGGCAAGCCGTTTGATGTGACCTCGAGTTGTGTCCACACTCCCGGAAAACCCCTCGCCATGTCGCGAACCCTGTGGAATGGTGTGTTGTGTTCTAATCGGCCATCAGGTCCAAGAGACCTGGAGCTGGACCCTAGCGTGAGCGTGGAGTTCCCGCCAGACGGTGGGTTCCCCGACCGACGTGGAATCTTCGGTGATCTGGCATTGTACATATGTGACATATGTGAATTGAATATGGATGTTCGCGTCGATGCCGTTCTCCGAACAGGTTGCATGCCGAGCGAGTTTGCGTCAGCTTCGGACTCGCCGTCTGGTCGCGTGAGTGCCGGTTCATCGGCATTGTTTTAGCTGGGGGTTGAGCTTGCCACCAATACTTCGGCGCTGCCTCGCCGCTGTCACGTCCCGACCGCATCAAGATGGCTGCGGGGTGGCCTCGGATACGGGCTGAAGCCACGTGAGAGTGGCACGAATCCCGTTTTGCCGGGGCATATGCCGGGGCATATGCCGATCAGCACTGTACAAAATAAACTATTGGATCAACAGCCGCCTTTCTTCATTGGGCATCTATTTTGGACACAATGCTCCGAATTCCGTATTACTTATAGACACAATTAATTTTCCAGCTTTGAATTCCGGCACTATATTTCCATTTTGATATGCATTGGCCGTTTTACAACATTATGTTCGGGGAGGTTTTATGGAAATTTGTAAAATGGATTCCAAAGTCTTCTTGGGGAATTTCCTTGGAACGCTGACGAGTTTTGTGCCGTTAAAATAGCCAGATATTTTATATACCATAGCCTTTTCAGGTAAGGCTATGAGCCAAATTCATCACGGAAATGATAATTTTATGTTGGCCTGCCTTTTTCAGGATTTCTTGACGTTCTGGATCGTTGAGCCTCCGCTGCTGAACATACTCCAGTGTGGTCCCAGCGCTGCCTATGCTGCCGGCGGCCCATCTGTTGGTCCGGTATCGACCAGCGCACCACCCGACCTCGCATCTGACGCTGACGCTGCGCTCTCCTGTCGGCAGATCGAGTGGGTGAAGCGCGCCAACATACCGTTCCAGGCGACGCGCCACCTCGTCAACCCGTACAACGAGCACCGGCGCGTGCAGACGAGCCGCGACGGCCAGGAGGTGCAGCCGCAGGTGGGCGCCGCGCTCTGCCGCCTCTGGGAGCGCGCCGCCCACCCGCCGTTCGGCCTGGAGCAGCCGGACGCGGCCGAGCCGGCCGGCGGCCAGCACAGCTTCCCGCCGCCGCTGCCGCAGCCGCCGCAGCAGCCCCAGCAGCCGCAGCAGGCGTCCTTCCAGGGCCGGCCGATCCGCGGCAAAACGTACCCGACCGCGCCGGCGCTGTCCGGACGCGGCTACTTCGCCGGCAGGCAGGGCTTCCGGCCGTGAGTGGCAGCTACTTCGCCGGTAGACGGGACTACCGGCGGCAGGGGCGGCACCTTGTCGGCTGTGCAGCCGCTAGTTACTGGCCCGGCTGTGAGGGGCGGCTACTTCCCCGTGCGTGAGGGGCGGCCTCTTCCCCGGCCGGCAGTGCTATGTGCTGCACTGCGGAGCATCACGGCATGAGATGAGGGAGGGCCAGTGGATGTGGTGCTTCTGCTGAGTGCAGTAGTAGTGAGTAAGAGGGTCCCTGGCACTCGTGTGTAGGCGACATTGTGATAGAGGAGGTGAGGAACGAATGGCATCTGTCGTGAGGAAGAGGTCTGAGATGATAACAGATGAGTGTCGCTTGGGAGGCAAGGGCAACTGCCATGGAATGCAGTCGCTGGTGTACAGCCCTTGGCTGCTCGCTTAGTATGCAGCCTACTACTAAGTATAGGGTGGCGTCTCGGCAGCAGAAGCATGTGTGGAACATGGAGCATTTCAGGTGTCTCCGGTGCCATACTACGTTTGTCGTTATCTACGCGCTTAACACAATGATGCCAACATTGCCCATTTTCGTGGTGTTTGGTGACATTTTTTATGTGTGACTCCCCACCCATGGGCATGGTTCCTTATTCGACATGTGGATCTTTTTGGAGGGAAATACCAGGCGTATGGTTGGCGACCTATGTGAACACGGCGGCTAGGGGTAGTCTGTTGCATGTTCCCGTCAAGACGGGTGTGGTTGGCAAGGGACACTGCTCACGCGAGACGCAGATACCTGCCAGGAAAGTGTGGGCATCACGTTCCCCGTTGCCCTGTTACGGCGGCACCGCCCCACTGCGAGGGTTGTGTGACACCACGGGTCGGGGGTGTCAGGTGTGGTGGGCACCGCAGAGTCCTGTTACGGCGGCACCGTCCCACTGCCAGGTTTGTGCGACGTGGAAGCACGGGTCGGGGCCTTCAGGAGTCACCGCAGAGCCCTGTTACGGCGGCACCGCCCCACTGTCAGGGTTGTGTGACACCGAGGTTCGAGCCGTGTGATGTGGTGGGCACCGCAGAACCCTGTTACGGCGGCACCGCCCCACTGCCAGGGTTGTGTGAAGTGACACCACGAGTCGGGTCCACGTGGTGCAGTGGGCACCGCTGAGCCCATCTCTGACGGCCGTGTGCGTGTGGCGGCGTCTGTCGGCGTGTCCAGCGTGTGCTGGTGCCCCGTGCCCGTCGACGCCGGTGTGTTGCGCGCGGCGGCGGCGGCAGCGGCGGTGGACTCGGCGGCTCGTGCAGGATTCCGGGACGTTTGACCTGCAGCGCCTCTGGCGGGCAGTCGGACGGGGCGGAATGCCCCCCGCGCCAGAGCAGTGCCATTGATCAGCCGCGTATGCCAAGGATACGCGACGTTTGGACCCCGCCGGGTTCGTGCCAGCCTTTGTCGCGATCTATGTCGGGGCCGCGCGGGCGGCAAAATGATGCGGCAGTCCCCGGTGCGTGTCCGGTGTCCTCGGGACTTGTGGAACCGGAGGTCGGCCTACGGTTGGAGTGAGATCTCGGATGGTTAGATATCTCGGTCAGATATCTTAACCATTGGTGTGCGCTTTGGCCTCCGCACGGCAACTGACTGGAGATTGACATTGTGTTTGTAGCGGTGGAACGGAACTGGATGCCGGCTGGATTGGCATTGTGTTTGTGGCATCGGATTCGACTGGATGCTAACTGGATTGGCATTGCGTTTGTTGGAATTGTTTTGTTTCTAATCAGCCGCTGTTGGGGTGTCTCGAAGACGCCGTTGCAGAATTGTGAGTTGAGTTTGGTTGTGTTGGACTCCTTGCGCCGGGGTATTTGCGGCTGGATGTCTCCGACCAGTTGCGTTCGGTTCAGCCAATCGATAGCGCTACAACTGTAGTTGGTTGCGGACTGAACTGCTTTAATATTCAAACGCCCTATTTGGCTGGCTGTGTTCTCGTGCGGACAAAGAGTGATCTCCGGTTCTGTCGCTCGCGCAATACATTTGCGATTTCTATTTCACCTGTTGGTATTCGGTGGTTATTACAAGTTGTACAAAGAAGACGCAGATGTTTGATGGGTATGAATTGCTGGACCATACTAGCTTCTGTGATGGTATTTCACAGGCAGTGGAAGATAATTGCTGTCCGTGCTTGTAGTCCACGGTCGGGGGTGAATGATTGCTGTCTGCGATGGTAGTTCACGGTCACGGTTAGTAATTGCCGTTTTGCCGTTTCAGTACATGCAGATGCTCGAATGCCGTCGGGAAACATCCTTTATTCATGTAGGTAGAAATTACCTAACTCCCAACATAAGCACCACAAGTCAATTATGCAATAAGTAAAGAATCATCGGTGAGAACCTGTAGGTGTTAAATTTCCTACACCGTGTCTGATAATGCACGGCGTTCAGTGAATTGTATCCAGTGTTAGGCATTGGGTCATGAACTTAAGTTTTTTTTATTTCCTGGATTCGTTTTTGTTTGGCATGCCACCTTCAACGCTTTCAGTATCATTTTCTAACTTGTGAAATATTTGGCGCTCTGCCATGTTTCAGGTTACCGGCCATTTTACGCCGGTGGTATTATTTTGCAGCGCGCGATTACATTTGGCCGCACGAGCAGCTCCGGGTCAGGGGTAGCCGTAGTCATTGGGTCGAGGCTATTGCTATCACTTGTGTGTCGCGATGCAAGCATACAGGAGCATCCCACAACTCGCTTGTGATGCTTCAACGTGAGTGTACTGACGGAGGAGAGTGCGCTGGAAGAAATGCCCGGCAGGCAAGTTTGCAAATGCTGTGCTGTTCCAGAATATTGAAATTACGAAATAAATAATTGTTCTCGTTCCGAACTCCCGCCTTTCTGATCAAATATTATCTCCAAATGACATTCGACTCCAGTATTGTGGACCCGAAACACCGATGTGCTCCTCAAGCGCGCACAGCAGTAAACAATTGAACATTTGCTTCAAATAATGTATAATCACGTGTCCGTTTTACGCTGACGGTCGTAGACGTCATTTGGGGTCTGACCAGGTGGCTCCCCTCAGTGATATTTTGTCCGACAACTCGTACACTGTCTAATCGGAGTTATCGATGGATGTATTATGTGAAGTGTCGTTCTCGGCAATATGTACCCATGGATGATATGTACCGCATGCCAACTCTAGCACAGCAGAGCCCGGTAGACGACAGCCCATGATGTGAAGCTTGATATGATGCTGAACCGCACTTCGATAACATCTCGAGTTATGGGCGCAAAATGACCTCGGTAGTCGAGGCGCCCTAAAACCCAAATAACTAACGAACTGCTTCAAACAATGTTCCAGCTGAGAGCCCAGTAATTATAGCAAAACAGCTGGGGCGGCTGAAGTGTCAGCCACTGTCCTGGTGTAATGACTACATGACCAAATAGACGCAAAATGGCCCTGGATGTCGACGCGGCCCTAAACCCCAATTCATCATCATCATCATCACTGCATGACCACCCTCTGTGGCGGAGGTGTAGCTGGACAACCAGTCCCTGTTGTGATGAATTACCAGCTAAGGCTGCAGTGGCGTTACAGGCGGTGATGGGACGACTGGTGTACCGGCCGTACCGTAATGGAAATTACAGTGTCGGTCCCTGCAGTGTGAGCCCCTGCAGTGATGAACGACAGCATTGCCGATCACTGCAGTGATGGACGACCGCAGTGGTGGACGGCTGCAGTGCGGACCCCTGCAGTGGTGGGCGGCTGCAGTACGGACCCCTATAGTACTGGGCGGCTGCAGTGCGGACCCCTGCAGTGGTGGGCGGCTGCAGTGTCGGCCCTGCAGTGGTGGACGGCTGCAGTGCGGGCCCCTGCAGTGACAGGACTCCAGCAGGCTCGCTGGTAACGGGCGGTGTTGATATCTCAGGGGGCGTGGTTTCGGGCGTCGACACTGTGATACCGTCTGCGGGGTGTGTCCCGGATACGGCGACTGACCGCGCCCTACAGGTATCAACGGTCGGCGGCAGACTAGGGAGGAGGGTCGGCGGGAGACTGGGGAGGAGGGTCGGAGGGAGACTGGGGAGGAGGGTCGGGGGAGACTGGGGAGGTGTCGGCGGGAGACTGGGGAGGAGGGTCGGCGGGAGACTGGGGAGGAGGGTCGGCGGGAGACTGGGGAGGAGGGTCGGCGGGAGACTGGGGAGGGGGTCGGCGGGGGACTGGGGATGAGGATCGGCGGCAGACTGGGGAGACTGGAGAGGAGGGTCGACGACTGGGCGCTGCCGCAGGTCACGTCCACGCCCTGTCTGAGCGGTATGGCCAGTCAGTGTGCCATACTGCTGTCAGTCGCTGGTGTGGCGCTGCTGTCGGCGACTGGAGGACAGTCGGCAAACCGTCTTCCTGCCAGATCCCAGGACAACTTGAAAACTGTGTCCCCCACACCGTCTGTTCAACGCAAAGGTGGCCCGAAGACCGTCCCCATCTCCAACCAGAGAATTGCCAAGAAGTTTCTCACCTCGCCGGAGAATAACTGGCGAAATATATCCTCCATAACATAACAAACATATCCTCCGGAGGATAACTGGCTCTGGTTGGTAACTAGGAATACCCGCTCCCTGCTGTAGGATAACCTGAAGGTCGTGCCCGTGTCCGACTGGGCGATAACTTGACCACCCCTCAGTTGCGTAACGCTGATACCGACAAGGTGTGTCACACCAGTCGGTGGTCGGCTGGTCGGACGTGTAGAACCGCAGCAGGCGCATACATGCAGTCTGGCAAACAGGTGGAACAAATTGGCGAACTGTCGCACAGAAGGTTGATAGCCCAGCCGAATTTCCAAACTGCCACGTGACTGCTTTTTTCTTTTGTTTTTAAATTGACTGGTACTCCTTTTCAGCTGGCTGTTTTTCAAAGGCATTGCAAAAGCTACAGAACCTTTGAAATGGGGGTATTTGCCACGGTGTCTGTCCTTTTGTACCACCAAACTGGTGACGCCTCTCCTGGGTCATTGGAACACAGCTGAACTATCTTGTTTGTTGAAAGCACCTCCGGAAATATGCCAGCCTGTGGCCAACTCACGTGGAAAAGTGGTCGCCTCTGACTCAGTGTTGCGGACCAGTGCTGCCTGACTCAGGCGCAGTCCCTTCTCGTGTCAGCCCTCCACGGGCCCAGCATAGCCCGACGCTGACCTTGCACGGGGTTTGTCGCGCGCGACACCGGCGCAAACAGCCGAGCGGACGGCCCGGCCGCGACTTGAATACAGGCGGGGAGCGCGCGCTGCGGCGGCGCGTGATCGGGTCCGACCGACAGTGTGTCGCGGCAGTGTGCGACTCGGCGCGTCTGACACACACGCTCGACACCGGCAACGGACGTGTGTCCGCCGCGCTCGCTTCGGACGGGTAAACAGCCCTGCTGGAGGTGACATCCGTTACCTCGGCCATCCCGGTCAGCGCGCCGCGCCGGAGCGAGCTGTGCTGCTGCAGGGGAGGGTAGGGTCCGCGGACAGGAGTGTGGCTGTCGTGGGCACGGTCCGAGGACAGGAGTGCCGCTGACGTGGGCACGGCTCGCGGACAGGAGTGCGGCTGACGTGGGCGGGGTCCAGGAACTGGAGCGCTGCTGACGTGGGCAGAGTCCGGGAATTGGAGTGCTGCTGACGTGGGCAGGGTCCGGGAACTGGAGTGCTGCTGACGTGGGCAGGGTCCGGGAACTGGAGTGCCCTGACGTGGGCACGGCTCGCGGACAGGAGTGCGCTGACGTGGGCAGGGTCCGGGAACTGGAGTGCCGCTGACGTGGGCACGGCTCCGCGGACAGGAGTGCTGCTGACGTGGGCAGGGTCCGGGAACTGGAGTGCTGCTGACGTGGGCACGGTCCGAGGACAGGAGTGCGGCTGTCGTGGGCACGGTCCACGGACAGGAGTGTGGCTGTCGTGGGCGGGGTCCGGGAACTGGAGTGCTGCTGACGTGGGCAGGGTCCGGGAACTGGGGTGCTGCTGATGTGGGCAGGGTCCGGGAACTGGAGTGCTGCTGACGTGGGCAGAGTCCGGTTGTGCTGCTACGTGGGCAGGGTCCGGGGACTGGAGTGCTGCTGACGTGGGCAGAGTCCGGGAATTGGAGTGCTGCTGACGTGGGCAGGGTCCGGGGACAGGAGTGCTGCTGACGTGGGCAGGGTACGCGGACAGGAGTGCTGCTGTTGCCCCAGGAAAATGACTGGGAAATGGCATGGTTAAAATGACCCGACGAAGCGATTTCGCATATTCCAAGTCTGTTGCCTTTGGCTGTTCCTGTTTGGGTGGGTGGGTGGGTCGGTGGATCTGTGGTGTGTGTGTGGGTGGTGTAGTGTGTGTGTGTGGTGTGTGTGGGTGAATCTGTGGTGTGTCGAGGTGGAGCTGTGTGTGTGGTGTGTGTGGGTGGATCTGTGGTGTGTCGAGGTGATGCCGTGCGTGTGTGTGTGTGTGTGGTGTGTGTGGGTGGATCTGTGGTGTGTCGAGGTGATGCCGTGCGTGTGTGTGTGTGTGTGGTGTGTGTGGGTGGATCTGTGGTGTGTTGATGCGGAGCTGTGTGTGTGGTGTGTTTGGGTGGATCTGTGGTGTGTCGAGGCGGAGCTGTGTGTGTGGTGTGTGTGTGTGGATCTGTGATGTGTCGAGGTGATGCCGTGCGTGTGTGTGTGTGTGGTGTGTGGGTGGATCTGTGGTGTGTCGAGGTGGATGCGCGTGTGTGTGTGTGGGGGGATCTGTGGTGTGTCGACGTGGAGCTGTGTGTGTGTGGTGTGTGTGGGTGGATCTGTGGTGTGTCGAGGTGATGCCGTGCGTGTGTGTGTGTGTGTGTGATGTGTGTGTGTGTGTGGTGTGGGTGTGGATCTGTGGTGTGTCGATGCGGAGCTGTGTGTGTGTGGTGTGTGTGGGTGGATCTGTGGTGTGTCGAGGTGGAGCTGTGTGTGTGGTGTGTGTGGGTGGATCTGTGGTGTGTCGAGGTGGAGCTGTGTGTGTGGTGTGTGTGGGTGGATCTGTGGTGTGTCGAGGTGATGCTGTGCGTGTGTGTGTGTGTGTGGTGTGTGTGGGTGGATCTGTGGTGTGTCGAGGTGATGCCTTGCGTGTGTGTGTGGGTGGTGTGGTGTGTGTGTGTGTGGTGTGTGTGGGTGGATCTGTGGTGTGTCGAGGTGGAGCTGTGTGTGTGGTGTGTGTGGGTGGATCTGTGGTGTGTCGAGGCGATGCTGTGTGTGTGGTGTGTGTTTGTGGATCTGTGGTGTGTCGAGGTGATGCTGTGCGTGTGTGTGTGGGTGGATCTGTGGTGTGTCGAGGTGATGCCTTGCGTGTGTGTGTGTGGGTGGTGTGGTGTGTGTGTGGTGTGGGGTGGTGTGTGGTGTGTGGGTGTGGATCTGTGGTGTGTCGAGGTGGAGCTGTGTGTGTGGTGTGTGTGGGTGGATCTGTGGTGTGTCGAGGTGGAGCTGTGTGGGTGGTGTGTGTGTGTGTGTGGATCTGTGGTGTGTGTGTGGGTGGTGTGGTGTGTGTGGGTGGATCTGTGGTGTGTCGAGGCGATGCCGTGCGTGTGCGTGTTGACGCGGCGGGCGCGATGCGTGTGGCGGAGCCTCGCACGCCCAACACGTCCCCCCGGGCGCGGAGCCGCGGCCGCCTTCTCCGCCGCTCCATCATCGACAGCCTTCGACCGGGGACGCCGGCCAGATTTACGGCATTGTTTCGTGGCCGCCGGTGAGAGGCGTCGGCTCGTAATGATGCGCCAGCAGATGCGATGTGCAGGTGGATGCGCACCGCCCCGCCGCTGATCTACTGCGACTGTCACACCTGACGGGGGCAGGGGGCAGGGGCAGTCGCCCACTCCTCAGAGGCCCGGCGCTGATCTACTGCGACTGTCACACCTGACGGGGGCAGGGGGCAGGGGCAGTCGCCCACTCCTCAGAGGCCCGCCGCTGATCTACTGACTGCCGCCCTGACGGGGCAGGGCAGGGGCAGTCGCCCACTCCTCGAGGCCCGGCGCTGATCTACTGCGACTGCCACACCTGACGGGGGCAGGTGGCAGGGGGCAGTCGCCCACTCCTCGGAGGTCCGGCGCTGATCTACTGCGACTGCCACACCTGACGGGGGCAGGTGGCAGGGGCAGTCGCCCACTCCTCGGAGGTCCGGCGCTGATCTACCCGGGGGGCAGGGGCAGTCGCCCACTCCTCGGAGGTCCGGCGCTGATCTACTGCACTGCACACCTGACGGGGGCAGGGGCAGGGGCAGTCGCCCACTCCTCGGAGGCCCGGCGCTGATCTACTGTGACTGCCACACCTGACGGGGCAGGGGGCAGGGGCAGTCGCCCACTCCTCGGAGGTCCGGCGCTGATCTACTGCGACTGTCACACCGACGGGGCAGGGGCAGGGCAGTCGCCCACTCCTCAGAGGCCCGGCGCTGATCTACTGTACTGCCGCACCTGACGGGGGCAGGTGGCAGGGGGCGTCGCCCACTCCTCAGAGGCCCGCGCTGATCTACCGACTGTCACACCGGGGCGGGGGGGCAGTCGCCCCCCTCAGAGGCCCGGCGCATCACCCACCCCGGGGCCAGCCCGGCGCTTCACCCCCCACGGGGGCAGGGCGTCGCCCACTCCCAGAGGTTCTCTGCGACTGTCACACCTGACGGGGGCAGGTGGCAGGGGCAGTCGCCCACTCCTCGGAGGCTCAGCGCCGCGCTGTCTGCCTGCCGCCCAGCGCGTGCACACCAAATACTTGTCGTTGGGAGTCGGTTTGTGAGGAAGCGTGTAGAGCAGGATTTGCCCTATTTCGTGATGATCTGTCCTCTCACGGGCTATCCGACCTACACCTGCCCCTCAGTATGCTGCACAGAGCAGCCTGTATCAGCCGCCATTGCCTTTTATCTGGAATAATCTCGACACCCACCTCCTAATAAAACCCTCTCTAGAATGAGCGGTCACCGGTACGTGTGCTAGAGCCGCCGTCGTCAGATAGTGGGATAAAGCTTCGACTCGAAAAGCCGAAGTGCTTCTTTTAGTGCAAGTCTAGACGATTTCCATCTCGAGCAAATTAGACACCAGCACGAAAAGCACTTCATGTCCGTGCCCCAATCATACTTATACAGCACGCGAGCCGTACGTGCGAAGTTCAGCCTGAATTCCAGCCAGAATGGGAAGCCAATATGCTGTGTGCCGCGCGGCTGCTGTGAACCTCGCATGATGCATGTGCATTGTGTCACGTATACAGAGGTGCTTCTCAGGCCGTCGCCGCAGTAATTTGGTGCCGTGCAGCCGATTGTGATGCATTGCCGTTGATGAGCATCCCCGTGCCCTGCTTGACGCGTCCAACACCGGCAGGAGCAGTGGGTCACGACCTTTCGACCCAGGCGCGGACTCTGGTGCCTCCTCAGCCGTCTGTGTTCACAGTCTCGCGTGTGGTGTCGTCTGTGGTGACAGGCTCCCGTGTGGTGTCGTCTGTGGTGACAGGCTCCCGTGTGGTGTCGTCTGTGGTGACAGGCTCCCGTGCGGTGCCGTCTGTGATTGGTGTGTGTGTATATATATATATATATATATATATATATATATATATATATATATATATATGTGAGAGAGTGTGAGAGAGAGATTGAAAGAGAGAGAGAGAGAGAGAGAGAGTGTGTGAGAGGAGAGGGAGAGAGTGTATGCTAGATTTCCTGGCACATCTCAGCGTCTCTGACGTTCCGCCGCCAGTGTAGCCGGCTTGTGGCAGACGTTCCGCCGCCAGTGTAGCCGACTTGTGGCAGACGTTCCGCCGTCGGTGTAGCCGACACACGGCAGACGTTCCGCTGTCGGTGTAGCCGGCTTGTGGCAGACGTTCCGCCGCCGGTGTAGCAGCCTTGTGGCAGAAGTTCCGCCGTCAGTGTAGCCGGCTTGTGGCAGACAAACACGGCGACACGACGGCTCGGCTGAGGTGCGCCGCCCCGGCACGGCGGCGTCGCCACCCGCTGGATTAATGACCCTGCTGCCAGCTGGGATTCGACTGGCCTTGGTCGGCGGATGGCGCACATTCTGGCCCGGCTCTGGCATGCATCATCAGCCGCCAGACAAACACGCACTGGCCGCGGGCGACACTCATTCCATCTTGCCAGCGTATTCTGCGACATGGCCGCGGCTTTCCTCGGGCGGGATTTGATCGCGTCGGTGTTGGAGCTTGTTTTCCTCCATGGTAGTAGCGGTCTACACGTGTAGCCGCCGCCGGCTACTTTCCAGCGGACTGGTATGCGTCTCGCTCTGGCGGCATTGAGTACGAAGTTACACGCGGATGTATCTGGGATGGCGGGGGAGAGATATTCAAGTAGCTAGCTAGTTATGCTTTTGGTATGTTAGTTGCAGGATGTTCAGGAGGGAGGTGCTTGGAATGTTGGAGAGGAAGAATGGTGAACGTGAGGCGATTCGAGCGTCTGATAGCTGATGACTGTCATTTAACAGCTGAGCCAACTGCGTCCGCCGGCAGCGCTGCACAGTCCGCCGGCAGCGCTGCACTGTCCGCCGGCAGCGCTGGACTGTCCGCCGGCAGCGCTGCACTGTCCGCCGGCAGCGCTGAACCGTCCGCCGGCAGCGCTGCACTGTCCGCCGGCAGCACTACACAGTCCGCCGGCAGCGCTGGACCGTCCGCCGGCAGCGCTGGACTGTCCGCCGGCAGCGCTGGACCGTCCGCCGGCAGCGCTGCACTGTCCGCCGGCAGCGCTGCACTGTCCGCCGGCAGCGCTGGACTGTCCGCCGGCAGCGCTGCACTGTCCGCCGGCAGCGCTGCACTGTCCGCCGGCAGCGCTGCACTGTCCGCCGGCAGCGCTGCACTGTCCGCCGGCCCTTCCCCCAGCGCTGCACTGCCCCGGCAGCTGCCGCCGGCAGCGCTGCACTGTCCGCCGGCAGCGCTGGACTGTCCGCCGGCAGCGCTGCACTGTCCGCCGGCAGCGCTGGACCGTCCGCCGGCAGCGCTGCACTGTCCGCCGGCAGCGCTGCACTGTCCGCCGGCAGCGCTGGACCGTCCGCCGGCAGCGCTGGACTGTCCGCCGGCAGCGCTGCACCGTCCGCCGGCAACGACAGATCAGCTTCGGGTAGCGCTTGACTGTCCGATGGACTTAGGGCGTTGACCATAGCTTCATTCTGAAGCTTTGTAGAAGCCTGGTCAGTGGTCAGTGGCCCAAGGTGAGCTATGCGCTTAGCTCGAGCATGCGATCCAAGTCAACTTCATTAGTTCGTTGGATGCTCATTTGACGTTTTTTTCAAACGGGTGCTGCTGTCTGTCTCCTCCGGCTTTTCCACTGCAGGATGCCCGTCGCTGAACTGGATGCGACCTTCGATGAAGGTAGATCAGTGATGAAAGGAATTCAGAGTTTATTCCGATCGAAAACTCTGGGAAGAGTTTCAATGCGTGGCTTGACTACCACAAGCGATTATGACTAGTCATTAATATGCACGCCGCATCAATGGTTAGTTATTAGGGCTTTAGAGCGCATGCCGCATCAAGCACTCAGTCGATCACCTTGGGGTCTGTCGACTGGGAGACTGGGTGAGGTGTCCAGAAATGAATAACACATAATGTGAGCTCTGGTTGTGAACACCGGCTGTGAGCTCTGGTTGCGAAGAAGCGCTAAGCTGGCACCCGGGGGTGCTGTTTTGTGTACTGTTGAGGGGGCAAGTTTCCTCTCAATGTTGGCTTTGCCCCCAATAATTTGAACTTTTAACATGGGACTTCATGGAGTGCACCCGCAATCCATTCGATTTCGCCCTAGGCCTTCATGTATTATGCCCCCTTCCCAATAATTTTCAAAAATAGACTTCCGTGCCGGCGTCCCTTCTCTGGAACGGCTTTGGCGCGCTTATTTCGCCACGATCGATATATGCGATGCACCACCTGGTTGTTGTGTGGATTTACTTATTTTGTCCTCTAGTTCACGTTAAAGCAGCCGGAGCATTGGTCTGTCTCACTAATGATAGTAACCTGTTGTACTATACAAACCAAATACAACGTTTACTTTCTTTGCAAGTGTGCCAAATTCCCAACGAACAGGCGCACAAGTTCCAAGGCTCCTACTCTTGTGGAGAGTTTGTACAGGTGGGTCTAGAACGCTCTTTTGCAGTGTTATTGGGGATATACCAGATGGAGATGCACGATGGTTTTCAGTAGTGTACTGAAACGAGCTACCCGGTTTGTCACAGTGATAGAGGAATCATAATCTTAGCGAGGCGACAGTGGGCTAGGGTAAGTGTAGTATCGTGTGCTAAGAGTCCAGTGTGTGCACTGTCACCTATTGGCGCAATCGGGCACTAGATGTTGTCCTGTCACCTATAGATGGCGCCAACGTGAATCCGATGTGTAATTGTGCTGATCAGCTGAGCTGAAGGGGTGCGGCGCTTGACTGGGGTGGCGCCAGCCGCACCCAGTGTCTGGCGAGCAGTGACACACAGACGTCGAGCGGGGTAGGACTGAGCTGATTTTTCTCACGTTGTTCTAGGAGACTGAGCAAGGATGTCAGTCCAAGAGTGGTGTCGGGAACCGTGCTGGTGGAGTATGTCTATGTTTTTCGTTTATTTATTGGGTGGTTCACGACGCACTTTCTGCACATTCACGGCTAATGGTGCCGCCCACACTTTTTCGCCGGTGGGCCGCGGGATTGGGAATGCCGGTTGAGTCGAGAGTGAACGTGCGCTACAGTAATTATGCCGAAAAACTCCAATAAGCAAGCACGTAGTTTTACATGTAGTAAGGGGTGGGCGTCCGCTCCCACTCCCTTAAGCACCACGGTAGTTTGCACTGCTAAATGTGGTTAAATGTGTGTTCAGCGTACTCGACCTGCGGCATATATATGCGCATGTGTGTCTTTGTTTTGTGGAAAGGAGGAATGTAAAGAATATCACTAATATTAAAATTTGGATACGGTACACATCTATATGTAACTTTTGGTAATCACTTTGCTTCCCCTTATCACACTCTGTGAAGATTTCCAGTAGTTCGCATACCTCATTGAAAGTCAAAATGACTTCGGCAACCTAGTATGCTCATGATCTGTTGGGTTGTCCTCTTCCCAATAGCTGTGAGGGACGGACTTTTATGCCATGCATTTTCGTGCATATTTCCACAGCAGATTGACCATTGACCGCGAGGTATTTCGTATTTCGTTTGTGAAGAGCATTGCTGGATGTTAGTCATTTACTCTTACTTGCAATATCTACGCCATGATATTCCAAAGAGGTACTCATGGCAGTATAGTTCCAATTGTATGTATCTATTCTCGGCATATTGCAAGCGGAAAAATATGTTTGGTCCGCTATCGAAGCTCAGCGGCTCAATAGGGCCGACATTTATATGCCACCTCTTCCTGATGTGGATAAGCAAAGCTAGTTTGTTTTCATCATTATTGGCTAGGACAACCAAAGTCTGCAGTTTTCCAGCACTGGTGTTGCCTTGCATGGGGCAGCCAGCAAAATGTAACCGATTTGTGGGCAGACCGTGTTGGTTGTGTTGACGGACCGTGTGGGCTGTTGTGCGCTGTCGTGGGTCATGCTGTGCACTGTCATGGGTGCTGCTGTGAGCTGCCATGGGTGCTGCTGTGTGTTGTGGGTGCTGCTGTGCGCTGTCTGGTGCTGCGTGTGTTGTGGGTGCTCGTGCGCGTGCTGCTGCCTGCTGTTGTGGGTGCTGCTGTGCGTTGTCGCGGGTGCTGCTGTGCGCTGTCGTGGGTGCTGCTGTATGCTGTCGTGGGTGCCACTCTGCGCTGTTGTGGGTGCTACTCTGCGCTGTCGTGGGTGCCACTCTGCGCTGTCGTGGGTGCCACTCTGCGCTGTCGTGGGTGCTGCTGTGCACCATCGTGGCTGCTACTCCGCGTGGCCGTGGCAGACACCAATCTGGAACGTTGCTGTGATGAGGATAATGTGCGGTTTCAATTTCTAGATGGCACGAATACGTCTCACCTGATTTGCATTCTGCTCGCCAAAAATTAAAAACCACACATTTCAGTCACGCGTTTTGTGCATGCAGCAGGTGGTGGCGGCGCGGCGCTTCAGAATTAAGTTGAGGCGAACGTCCGAACCCAGACACGATATGTCAGACTCGACTGGTGCGTGGCTGAAGGTCGTCGCTCACTGTAGGCACCTACTTGTGCATTTTTTCCGCATCAGTATCGAAACCGACCAAGTCTGAAGTAAGGTAAAACCCATTTGATGGGAACGAAAAACATTACTAACAAGAAGCTGTCGCTGCATTTCAAGTATGCATCATTCATTGTCAGCTGCAATCAGGCGCGCACCCAGGATTTTTCCATGGGGGGGGGGCGGGCCGAAAAGGACACTTGGGCAGCTCCAAAAGGACACTTTGGGGCCCGGGGCACACTGGAAGGTTTGTTGACCGGGGGGGGGGGGCGTGAATTTTCCATGCCGCATAGGGCAGGGCACAGGGAAATGTCATTTTTAGGCCATAAGGGTAGTTTTGGGCCCAAAGGGCACCTTTGGCACAGGCGGGGTACATAAGGTAGGCGATTTTTGGGCTAAATTTGGGACATTTCGGTCAAGAGGGCACTTTTTGGTCAAAAGGGCACTTTTGGCGAAAAGGGCACTTTGGTCTCATGGGGGACCCGTGCCCCCTGCCCCCACCCTTCGGTACGCCACTGGCTGCAATGGATGTCCATTGCTGACACTCGTGTTTTGTGAAAATAAGTGTGCTTAAAAAGTGTACATCCCGAAATGCCGTACCGTGCAAAATTTATACTGAGCAACATAACATAGCCTTTTCCTGGACATGGATAGGACATGGTCTATTCCTGGACATACATATTCCTATACAGTTAGCCCCTACTTCTATCGTACCCGTAGAGCTCCTGCAAGTGAATATTACTGGACCCCAATGTGCTCTCTGACAGCGCTTCAAAATTCCACTGCTCAACGTGGACTGTCGTCATTGTTTCTGTGAGGAACTGATCAGCCGTCTTACCAGTGATCAGTTAAATTTGCGATCAGATTAACTCTTATTCGTTCTTATGAATTCGAAGCCGAATAAGGGTTACTTGTTCCTTTTTTCGCTGCAATCTTAAGTCCTTAGCGGACGGACATGAGTCTCACACCTGATGGTGTATAAAACAAAGAACCTTTTTCATCAGTTTTCGGCACCGGCTGTAATCCTATAATCCAACCCACGCGAATCCGATCCAATCCGATTATGTCTTTTTACAGCGAAACAAATACCCTGTTGCCGTATCTTGATCCAGCTGGAGAATAAGCGTTGACGTCCTTGGTGTAGTGATACGGGTATGTGCCAGGCGCATGGCGGAGGCTCGGCGGCCGACATGAACAGAAAAAGCCATCGAAGGTTTCTTGCTCCATCGCGTTCCAACACAAACGCCACAGTGTCCATCTACTCTTCTTTTTTGCTTGTGATAAGCAACCGCTGAATCCTGTCGTTGACGGTTCGTGGTCGCGGTTGCGTTCTGAGTATTCATTTGCTCGAACACGTGACTGACTCCTGTGCAGAAACTGATGTTTCAGATTAAAACTGTCTAATGGATATTCATGGAAGTCGAATGCAGCCATTATTTTCTAAGAGATCCGACCCATATCACTTTTGCGGCCAGGTGTGACCGGTTCCTCGTCGTTGTTTCCAACAACTCGATGATGATATGGCGTTGAAATGGGGAAAAACACCATCCAGTACGCATTGTCATGCGAACGCAGAAATTCTAGTAGCTGCACACCGATTGCAATGCGCAATCTCAGCCTGCCAGCCGCGGTTTATCACTGATGGGTGTTGCAATTTAGCGCTCCAAAAATGCCGGTGTGGACAAGTGTGGACCGGAATCTGGGACGACATTTTTGGGCCATGATTCCACATGGGCACCAGCAGTGTGTGTCTCCACGTCATCGATAGAACCGGCTGCAAGACTGGGCTTCAGCTGTCGACGGAAAGCCTTTCAGGAAGTGATGGATCGACAGCGTCGTGGCGCGTGACCATGCCGCCGCCGATCGTCCGTGCACTGCGTACCGTGTACCGTGTACCGTGTACCGTGTACCGTGTACCGTGTACCGTGTACCGGCACCCGACCGGCGCCATTGCGTGCGCGGCACACTGCTGCTCTTGCGACAGACGCGCTCGGAAATGCCGGACAGCGAGCACGCCATGAGGCGTAGTCAGGGTGTTGGCTTCTGCCGTGCATGACTGGTGGTGAAGCAAGCTTCCCACAGCGGGGACGACTCAGCAAAGAATGTCATCGGAAATTAACATTCCGCGTGGGCTGCCCCGCTCCTCGAGCCGGTCGCCGCTGTGGAGTTGAAGGATTCCCCGACAGGTCGGCGACAGAGGCGGGAAGGACACGTGCGGTCCGCTGACGGGTTGGTGGAGTCCCGACAGGTCGGTGACAGAGGCGGGAAGGACACGTGCGGCCCGCTGACGGGTTGGTGGAGTCCCGACAGGTCGGTGTCAGAGGCGGGAAGGACACGTGCGGCCCGCTGACGGGTTGGTGGAGTCTCGACAGGTCGGTGTCAGGGGCGGGAAGGGCACGTGCAGTCCGCTGACGGGTTGGTGGAGTCTCGACAGGTCGGCGACAGGGGCGGGAAGGACACGTGCGGCCCGCTGACGGGTTGGTAGAGTCTCGACAGGTCGGCGACAGGGGTGGGAAGGACACGTGCAGCCCGCTGACGGGTTGGTGGAGTCCCGACAGGTCGGTGACAGAGGCGGGAAGGACACGTGCAGCCCGCTGACGGGTTGGTGGAGTCCCGACAGGTCGGCGACAGAGGCGGGGAGGACACGTGCTGCCCGCCGACGGGTTGGCGGAGTCCCGACAGGTCGGTGACAGGGGCGGGAAGGACACGTGCTGCCCGCTGACGGGTTGGTGGAGTCCCGACAGGTCGGTGACAGAGGCGGGAAGGACACGTGCGGCCCGCTGACGGGTTGGTGGAGTCTCGACAGGTCGGTGACAGGGGCGGGAAGGACACGTGCGGCCCGCTGACGGGTTGGTGGAGTCCCGACAGGTCGGTGACAGAGGCGGGAAGGACACGTGCGGCCCGCTGACGGGTTGGTGGAGTCCCGACAGGTCGGTGACAGAGGCGGAAGGACACGTGCGGCCCGCTGACGGGTTGGTGGAGTCCCGACAGGTCGGTGCAGAGGCGGAAGGACACGTGCAGCCCGCTGACGGGTTGGTGGAGTCCCGACAGGTCGGTGACAGAGGCGGAAGGACACGTGCAGCCCGCTGACGGGTTGGTGGAGTCCCGACAGGTCGGTGACAGAGGCGGGAAGGACACGTGCGGCCCGCTGACGGGTTGGTGGAGTCCCGACAGGTCGGTGACAGAGGCGGGAAGGACACGTGCAGCCGCAGGTCCCAGATGAACTGCACATGTCACGGCGAGCAGACGGAGGTCACGGTCGGATCCATTAGTCGGCACTGTCAGCGGTGGCTGGCGACCGACATTTGTCGCCAAGGTCGCGTGTGTCGTCGCATTGTCTCTTTGTCACAATACGGTCCTCTCGCCGAACACCGGCCTGACAAAAGGCCCGTGCGGCTGTGGTTTCTTTATTCGCAGTTTGGGCGCCTTGCAGTCGCTACCTGAGTGGACTGTTCATGTCGAAACTCCATCGGGCGATCCAATTACTTGAAGCCCTTTCCCAGGCAGGCGGCATTTGTTGTCGAGCGCAGACGTGCAGCGAATTGTACAGTAGCTGGCCGAAGTCGCTCTGTCGCCAAGCGGGGAAATGTGGACGGGAATGTCCGCATTGGCAAGCCTTGCAACCTTCAGCTAATGGTCAACTTGTGTTGTTAAACTGCCGCACCTGGGCACGGACTTGTTTCTACCGGCGTGCTTCGGGCGGCACTGTTCAGAGCATGCGAATACATTAACATTTTTAGGGCCAATTATTTTTGTACGACCGCGCCATTCACAATGCAACGGTAGGCATACACTTTTAATAGAAGGACCTTCGGGCTGCAGAATTTCATGTCGGCCGGAACTCATGGTTATCTACTACAAGCTCCGGTAGGGGCGTGCTGGGTGGAAATGTAATATTTGGTATGGTTTTATCCAGCCCCATCTGCGAAGCTCTTCTGCTGCGTGGAAATGTGTGTTTGGTAACTGTTTCTATTGTGTGGAGATGAGAGTGGTGTGCTTTTAGTAGCCAGTCGTCGTATGGAGATGACAATTTGTTTTGGTAGCGAACTGCTGCGAGTAGTATTACATTGTAGGCTTTGATGCTGAATAAGAGATCAGATGAGATAATTGATGGATCATCTCTAGAGGATGAACGTGGTGTGATATTTCATGTGACCTTTTGTCACCATCACCTACGTCAACTAACACTAGCCTGTCGTGAACTCAACGAAACTGAGCTCGGTTAATGCACAGCCGGACCGCCGATGACCGGAATATCGAAACTAGCCATTTAGCTAATGTTTTCAGGCAAACATCATTGAGCCGTACTGCATTGAGGTATCGGTGGAGCCGCCGGGTACGACACAGCTGTAGGCCCTGCTGACGAATCCATCATTTATTCGTCACTCCCCCTGGTCTCCGGTCAGTATCTATGAAGGCTTCACCCACCCTGAAACCCAATGCCGCCTTTCACTAAGATTGGATTTAGGGAGAGTTTGGCATAATCGAGTAAACAAGGATGCGTCATCCGACATAATGAGGGCGACAGGTGAGACGTCCGTTTGTGGAGCAATTCCAGTCGTGAAAAGCACGGCTAGGGGCATTCCGTTGTTGTTGTGAGCTCCCTTCGACCATAAATGGCACTAGATTGGTATGTTGTCATGGCATTAGGATCTGAATGCGCCCTGGGTTCCCAGAGCAAGACTACGCGGTTACAGCGGGAGAAGATCTCTCGTAACTGCACCAAGCCCGCCCCACCATTGCCCAGCTACGCCACACCGCACACACTTCACAGACCCGTGAACATGTGGTGGGCCGCAGAGCCGCTTACGATATCGGTGTGATGTAATCATTGGTGGGAAGCTTCCAGTAGTGGCGTCCTCTCGTCACAATAGTTAACTCTGTACTCCCAGTACGGGTACCCTCTCGTCACATTGGTTAGCTCGGTACGGGTGGCCTCCCTTAACATTGGTTGGCTCGGTACTCCCAGTACGGGTACCCTCTCGTCACATTGGTTAGCTCAGCACCCCAAGTACGGGTGGTCTCTCGTCACAGTGGTTAGCTCAGTACCCCAGTACGGGTGCCCTCTCGTCACATTGGTTAGCTCGGTACTCCCAGTATGGATGGCTCTCGTCACAGTGGTTAGCTCGGCCCTCCAAGTACGGGTGCCCTATCTTGCATGGCACTTCCAGTACAGGTGTCCTCCTGTCTTATCGTGCCATTCCCAGTACGGATGCCCCCTCTCCGGTGCCGCCAGCCTTCGATACGACACTCCCAGTTTGGGTGGCCCGTGGTCCGGAGTGTTCTAAGTAGCCGAGGAACTTGCATCAGATAAATGGTAAGTGAGAACCGAACGACCCGTCTGACCACAACTGCTGCTGAGTCCCGGCTGACGTCGGGCCTCGGCTGACGCTGGACCTCGGCTGACGCTGAACCTCGGCTGACGCTGGACCTTGGCTTACAATGGACCTCGGCTGACGCTGGACCTCGGCTGACGCTGGACCTCGGCTGACGCTGGACCTCGGCTGACGCTGGACCCCAGCTGACGCTGAACCTCGGCTGACGCTGGACCTCGGCTGACGCTGGACCTCGGCTGACGCTGGACCTCGGCTGACGCTGGACCTCGGCTGACGCTGGACCTTGGCTTGCGCTGGACCTTGGCTGACGCTGGGCCTCGGCTGACGCTGGACCTTGGCTGACGCTGGACCTTGACTGACAATGGACCCTGGCTGACGCTGGACCTCGGCTGACGCTGGACCTTGGCTGACGCTGGACCTGAACCTGGCTACGCTGGACCTTGGCTTACGCTGGACCTCGGCTGACGCTGGGCCTCGGCTGACGCTGGACCCCATGGCTACGCTGGACCTTGGCTGACGCTGGACCTCGGCTGACGCTGGACCTCGGCTGACGCTGGACCTCGGCTGACGCTGGACCTCGGCTGACGCTGAACCTCGGCTGACGCTGGACCTCGGCTGACGCTGGACCTCGGCTGACGCTGGACCTTGGCTTACGCTGGACCTGGACGCTCCCTGGGCATCGTGCGTTTCAATATACACCGATGAATCCAAAACAGAGGCCGGCGTCGGTAGCACTTTTATTACAGGCAATGTGAGAGGATGCTTTTCACTTCCAGCACATGCGTCTGTGTATTCATCCATGCTTATTGCCATCTTGAAAGCTTTATATTTTATTGAAGTGTCATAACGATCCACGAACATTACTCTGACGGATTAGTTAGGTAGCCTTTAGAGATGAGGTTACTCGACCCATTACATCACATTTTACGGGACGTTGTAGCTCGTCTTGCCGCTCTGCACCAGACAGGTAAAAGAGCAGTGCTGTGCTGGACCGCGAGCCAAGTGGGCATCTCTGGGAACGAACTAGCTGATGCTGCAGCAAAATGTGCTTCGCAAGCTTGTGCAGGCATAAAAGCAAAATGTGCTTCCATGCTCGCGAACTCCACCACTCCCTGTCCACGGTCACTTCCCAACCATTGCCACGTCTGTGCTCGCAATGTGACAAGTTTCTTGGAACCACTACCTGAAAACAAGCTGAGAGTGATCAAGCATCGTGTGGAAAAAATGGAATTCGTGCCCGCTAATTCGTGCTCGCGTAGGAATAGGCGAGACAAATTGGCGTTTGTGAAGATTGAGAATAGGGTATACATATGCCACACATTCTTACTTGCTAACTGGTAATTAAATACCACGCTGCCCGGAATGTCAAGCCCTCCCATTTGTGCGTCATGTCCTACACTCCTGCCCTGTTATGACGAGGAGCGTAGACGTCACTTTGGACGTGTTCAGTCGCTGTCACTCAGCGAAGTTTTGGGTGACGACTCTGGTACTGTCCAATTGGGATGTCGTTTTTATTACCTCGCCGAATTATCATTTTCAGCTATGTATACACCACGCTGAACAGGTTGAATCATGTTACTTTGTTACTATTATTTTGTTATTCTGTAAGCTTAGCTAGCATATGCGATATATCGACGTGTAAATAACTAATAATGCTATGAGTGTTGCGTGACCAATGAAGCCGATGCGCCTCAGAGCCCAAATAACAAACTAACTAACCAACACTCGACCAAACCTACCATTCACCAGACCAACCATCCACCAGACCAACCAACCCACCACCAGCACCAACACACCACCAGCACTAATACACCACAAGCACCAACACACCTCCGGCACCAACACACCGCCAGTCCAGCCCATCACCGATGCACCAAGGCACGCGCCACCCAGCCCGACCGAACCGGGGCCATGCTCACGACTACCCGCGCCGTCGGCTCGTAATGACTGCCAGCGGGATCCAGTCAAATATTGATAATCAGTCCCCGGCGCGGTGCGTGGTGGTGAGCGATTGCACCACGCGCGGTGTCCGGCGCGGGCCGTGACCCGGCGTGACCCAGCCGACCGCCCGCGGCGCCGCCTCCCGGACAGGTGGGTCCGTCCGTGGATTCGGCCGGCTGGCGGATCAGCGTGCACGGGTGAAAGTGAGAGCCGGCCGTGTGCCGCTTGGGGGAGTGGCGGTGGGAACCGGTCGACACAGGAAAGGCAGGCCCGTGGTGGATGGCGGTATGTGGTATGCGGACATATTTTACGATCGAGTGACGGGTAATAAGTGGGAATGGTCGTGGTGCGCTTTAGTCATTCATAAAGTTACTTTGAGCGTTCATTGAGCGAAAACCAATCGAGTGGTTGGGCATACAGGACCGTAAAAGATAACAAACAAAAGAGAACTTTCGAAGGCTAGAATGTACTTTTTCCCCTTGATAGGAATCCTGGAGGAGAAAACTACTATTCTTAGTTAATTCAATAAAATTTGTGTTCCTTCCTTTGGGTCTGCTGGTTAGTGTTTCTTTGCTTAAGACACTGGCGTCAAGGAATTGGCGACTTCAGTGCTGGCGACGAGCACTCATGTTCCCTAGTTTTGTTCCACCTCCAATGATACTTGCTCGTTTTCAACTTCGCAGTGACGCTTAGCCCAAGCAAGGTTTAGTGACATTTTGGAGATATATCATCCGTGTAAACATCGCGTGCAATTTCTCCGTGACCAGCGAACACGTCTTCGACTGGAGCTGCCTCGTCCAACATGCGCCAGCTTCCCATCTAGTCTGGCATGCGCCTGCTTCCCACCGCCTCGTCGACACGCGTCTGCTTCCCACCGCCGTGTGCGACATGTGCCTGCTTTTCACCATGGCATGCGCTTGCTTCTCACTGCATCGTCCGACACGCACTTTCGTCCGTTGTCATCGTTTCGTCCGATATCCACCTGCTTCTCTCCGCCTCGTCCGACATGTGGCTGCTTCTCTCTGCCGCTGGGTGTAGCAGTAACCAGCCTGGCGAGAACATAATCGACTAACTGGTCGTAAGGATATCGAGTCCATGATAAGCGACCCCAATCAAGCGCGTTACCCCGCAGCTACCTGTCATTATTAGTGAACGGCCTGTATTTAACAAGCCGTTGCCATCAAACAGATGGGCGCCACAAACAGCGAATCGGCCAGCCGAGGCCGTGCTCGTCCGACGTGACCTGCGTCTTCATTACCGCGCGCTGGCCGAACCGGCCCGACGTATCATCGTGTCGGTGTCGTGCACACGGCAACGGCACGGGTCGCCAGCCGCCCCACCTTGGAATCGATGCGGAACGCGCTAGACAAGCTCTGATCAGTCGCATTGTACCGGCCGGACTACACCGTTGCTGCGCCTCCTTGCCTCTCTGCCGCTGAACGCTCTGCCGTCGGCTTCCCACTCGACCGGTGCTACACCGGTCGCCAAGCTGTCCCCACGGTGAGCCGGTCTTGGCGGCTCACCATCGGTCAGAAGTCGCGTACGCGCGGCAGATCGGTCGGCGGACATTTACTGCCGGGCCGACGCCGGTATCGCCTGCATTGCAGATGAGCACATCTGAATACGGCAGCTCGTGGCCGGGCTGGGTCGGCGCGGGCCGATGTCAAGATGTGCGGCAGCTCGTGGCCAACCAGCGCGGGCCGATGTTCAGATGTGCACCAGCGGTCAGCGCGGGAAATCTGCACATCGGTCCAGATTTGCATTTCATACGCTGGAAGTCGCTTTTGCCGCTTGGGCGACGCAGCGCCCTGCATGTGATCGAACTGCCGTGAAACATGTACATTTATTTCTGAAATTTAGATAATTTATTTTAATTTCGCACTTATAGTCTACTTTGGCAACTCCAAGTGGATTTTAATTGCCATCGTTTCATGGCATGAACTGGCTAACATGTTTGCTATTCTTCCGTTGCATTCAGAACAAACTCGGCATTTTCACCAAGGACAGCTTTTTAAAGGCCTATTTTGAAGCTGAAATATCTACGAATAAGATGAACAGTGAGGTCACAAAATCGGCTTGCCTTTTCTACAACCGTGATTGCAACCCGTAAATGTTTTGAGAACCGCATGGTGAAAAGCGAAAGCGTTCAGTCATGTAGCAGAGGTTGATCTGACCTCCCTTGAACGTATCGCGCTTCCCGTTCTAGCTCCTCCCACCCGAGGGGAAGGATAGTGGCCACCCTCCTCTCTTCCAAGGGTGAAGGGTGGTGGTCATCCTCCTCTCTCCCAAGAGTGAAGGGTAGTAGCCATCTTTCTCTCACCCGAGAGTGAAGGGTAGTGACCACCCTCCTCCCTTTCAAGGGTGAAGGGTAGTGGTCATCCTCCTCCTTTCCGAGGGTGAAGGGTGGTGGACATCCTCTTCCCTTCCAAGGGTGAAGGGTGGTGGCCATCCTCCTCTTCCCTTCCAAGGGTGAAGGGTAGTGGAAATTCTTCTCCCATCCGAGGGTGAAGGACAATGCCTATGCTCCTCATAACTTCGATCCTGAGGGTGAAGAGGTTGAAGCCATCCTCCTCACAACTTCGTCCCTGACTAAGATGTAGCCGCAGGACTAAGCCTGCGCATTGCGTGCTGCAAGAAGAATCAAATGTTACCAGTGATATCCGATTTAGTACCATCGGGTCAGCCAGTGATCCTTCAGGCCAGGCCAGAAGTGACAGGCAATTATCGGAGACGTCGGATGTCGACAATTTCACTCAGGCCGCTCAGTGTGCACCGAATCTATCTGGCAACAGCCACAAACTAAGGAGCTGGAGTGTAATTTGGGTTTGTATTACAAGCCCATTGACATCTGACTTCGATCAGCCGAGGGCAACGATGCTGGGTCTGACTATGTTGAGTTGGGCTGCGAAGATGTCCTAGGAGGTACGCTTTATCGAAAAAGGAGTATTCCGAGATCGATCAGGTTCTGTGATCTCATTTGACTTCGGAATGGCAACGACGTGGTTCGAGAACATCTAGAAACATAACACACCAACCATCGGAGCACATCAACTGCAGCAAACGTTATCATTGCCGACAAAAAAGCCAAGCATACCTTCAGAAATGACTCCACACTGCCTGATGACTCACTAGAACCTGACCAAAAGAAATCCGCCAGCTGTGTACCATCACTCAAACTAACCGGCCGATCTGCCGCTGCACGCCGCCTACCCAAGATCGTGGGACTACCGCCTAAGGCGAGGTCCATCCTCCCCGAGTGCAGGTGCAGGCACGATGTAAGTCTCAGGGCGGTCCGGGGATTATCGGATCGGAGCATACGACGGTGTTAGTCGCATCGCGGTCCGAGGATTGTGAAGTGATCAGATCGTAGGAACCGTGTAGGTTGTATCGAGAGAAATGCCTGCATGTGCATGAGAAATGTATGCACATGCAGGCATATATGTACACATACACACACACACACACTATGTATATATATATTTGTATATATGTATATATATGTATATATATGTGTATATATGTATATATATGTATACATGTATATATATATATATGTGTGTATGTGTGTGTGTGGCTGTGTGCGTATGTGTGTATGTGTGTGTATGTGTTGTATGTGTGTGTGCATGTGTGTGTGTGTGTGTGTGTGTGTGTGTGTGCATGTGTGTGTGCATGTGTGTGTGTGTGTGTGTGTGTACTAATGGCTGCATCATTAAAGTGCATAGGTCATGGATGATCAAGCATTCATTACCTCATTCACGTTGTCAAAGTATGCTATTGTTTACTGTGCTATGAGCATTGCAGACGAACTAGCATGGAGCCCCTTAAGCCAGCCCCTTTGTGGTTCATTCGCAAAGCTTGTGGGACAAAAGCATACAACAAACGCCTTTTTGAATGATAGATAAAGTCGTTCCAAAGGATTTTACTTTGCATGGGACGTGCATTTTGACCATGCGTTAAATTAACTAACGCTGAGAGAACTGGTCTTTGACTGGACAACAACACCGTTATTTCGCTAAGTTGCATTCCTGATTTCGCAGATTCAGCATGGGCATGTGGTTCCCCAAATATTTGTGGGTACCTTGGATGCACGCTAATTGTGTTTGGGCAACCACAGCTTGTACACCTTCACGTAAGACATGAGTTTTCACTGTGTCCAGTGGATGTAAGACCTCCTTGAAGACGATGTTTATCTTGGAGCTGACATGTTTGGCTCGGTACGAAACAGTGCATTAGCACACAGGTGAAATAAGCATCTTATGCACACGTCACCGCAAGCACGAAGGATTGCCAGTACTGAAAATTCTGCTGCTTAGTGATATACACATAAATCTCAACCGGAGCTAAGCCACCAGGAAAGGTGCATATCTTGACCGCTTTGCGACACGAAAGTGAAAGGTAACCGTGGCTTCTCAAAATGGGCGAAACCGCGCATAAGAAAGCGTTTCTCCATAACCACTAGCATCGCAGGGTAGTACAGCGCGTGCTCCGTGCACTCCGGTGCACCAATTGTGGATGGAGTGCACGCACGCCCTGCACGTCCCGCACGCGCTCCGACCCCTTCCCAACCACCGCTCCTGAATAATTCCGAATGCGACAACGGCAGATATGCAGAGCGGCCGGCTGAGATCGGCGTGCGTGTGCCCGGCGGCTTCCAGTGCGTGCGTCTGCCGCCGACTCTGTGGTCCGGCCGTCGGCTGCGACACTGCCGGACAGCAGCGACACTACCGTCAGCTGCGACACCACCGTCAGCTGGGATACTGCCCGCCAGCTGCGACACTGCCGGACAGCAGCGACACTACCGTCAGCTGCGACACTACCGTCAGCTGCGACACTACCGTCAGCTGCGACACTGCCGGCCAGCTGCGACACTGCCGGACAGCAGCGACACTACCGTCAACTGCGACACTACCGTCAGCTGCGACACTCCGTTAGCAGCGACACTACCGGCACACTACCGTCAGCTGCGACACTATCGGCCAGTTCCGACACTACCATCAGCTGCGACACTGCCGGACAGCAGCGACACTACCGTCAGCTGCGACACTACCGTCAGCTGCGACACTGCCGGCCAGCTGCGACACCGCGTCTGGCCGTGTCGCAACAGCCGGCGGCCGGCACGTCACTCACGTGATCTGCGGCGCGCGGGGCGCCGTCGCCGGCGGGTTCCGCGGCTCGCCGGTGCACGTGGCCGTGACTGTCGGCCGGCGATGGCGCCGTGTTCGGCGCCGGCGCGAGGCTATCGCGGCCGCCATCCGCGCCGCACGCCCACCGGCCGGCCGACGACTCATTGACGAGTCCGACGGCGAGCGCGCGCGCCGTTTTTGCCGGCCGCCCATTCAGAACCGGGCGCCGTTCGGTTCATTGAGAAAACGCGGCGCCCGGCCGGACGGCGGGCAGAGACAGTGGCACCGCTGCAGGCCGACCACGCTGACTAGCCGGCGGGCAGAGACAGTGGCACCGCTGCAGGCCGACCACGCTGACTAGCCGGCGGGCAGAGACAGTGGCACCGCTGCAGGCCGACCACGCTGACTAGCCGGCGGGCAGAGACAGTGGCACCGCTGCAGGCCGACCAGGCCGACCACGTGGCTACCGGCGGGCAGAGACAGTGGCACCGCTGCAGGCCGACCAGCACTAGAAGGGGGACCGGCGAGGCGGGCAGAGACAGTGCCACCGCTGCAGGCCGAGCGGGCATACTAGACGGCGGGCAGAGACAGTGGCACCGCTGCAGGCCGACCAGGCTGACCAATTTGCATCCATGGCCGACGGCTCTTTGGCTGCGGTCGGCTCAAAATCGTGCTGTGAACACCGGTGACCACCGACACGAGGCGGGCACGGCTGGCCTCTCGAGCTAGCGTCTTGTGCTGTAATGCAGTCTTCCAGATATTGTTGCGTTGCTAACTGGAATAGTTGAAGTCTCCGAGTGCGAGAGTGAAATTGGGGAAGATCAAAAGATCAATAGTTGAGTTCTGCAAAAGCCTCGTCAACCGTGCCACAAACTGTGGATAGGAGGGGCGGAGAAAGGAAACATAGTCGGCAGGTCAAAATCAACAACGGAAAAAGAATCAATGCATCTGTTTGAACTCGATCTTTTCCATGGAGCGTATTTGTTATAGGGCTGGCTAGTGCGTAGGGTTTTCTTTGTCCTTTAAGTCTACACCTGATGCGATCAACTCAGCCAAGCTGAAACCGACGGATTCGGCAAGTATTGTCATTCTCGTGCGCTGTCACAGAGTGAGCAGTGGTATTTAGGATAAGGCTGACTATGCTCCTCGATTCTTTGGGTACCTCCTCCGTGAGTGCGTCGTTGCGGTGGTCCGCCGTCGCCACACAGTCATTGGGTCATATTCTTCCGTGAGTGTGCCGTTGCGATAGTCCGCTGTCGCGGTACAATCATCCATGGGGCCACATCCTTCCGTGAGTGTGCCGTTGCAATAGTCCGCCGTCGCGGCACAATTTTCCATGGGGTCACATCCTTCTGTGAACGTATCGTTGCGGTGGTCCGCCGTCGCGCCACAGCCATTGGGTCGCGTGCCTCCGTGCGTGCGCCGTCGCGGTGGTCCGCCTCCGTTTTCGCTGCCGAACCCGTCGATTGACGTCACGGACCGGGGCCAGCCATCAGCTGCCAGAGATCACCGGTCCGACACGACAGCGCCGCGACACGACACGACTCCAACACGACACCGACAGGACAGCGCCATTTTCGGAGCGGGAGATAGCCGAATCTATGGCGCTGCCGGAGGGACGAGCCGCTCCGGACTGGCTGACCCCTTTGCTCGCCCAGGCCGCTGTGTTCTGACTCACATTGCCGCCTGCGGGCTCGGGAAGGTCGCGCGGTGGGGCGAAATGTTTGGAGTGGCTCCGTAGGGGAATGGCTGGAGTGGATTTGTAGGGTCATATTTGCGAGAGCTCTATAACCTATTGTATGTGATCGAAGCATTCTCGAAGCTAGCACACAATGCTGCTAGAAAGCGAATAGCTGAATTTAAAGACAGTATATATAATACCCCCATGCATGCAGTTTTCCTTCACAACATGCGCATTGCGATAAGTTAGCAGTACCTGCTTTCTGAGACTGCGAATAATGGCTCAAATAATTTAACTTAATCTTGTTGCCGACGAGGACAATATCTGAGTGAGCATGATGCCGAAATATCCGACAGGAGTTCATTTGAACCACTCAGCCCGAGCCGGCCAGACCATCACGTTTTTTAGACTTCGATAATTTTAATGTTGGAGCATCTCAAACCATAGTTTCGTAATCTAGAATTAGACCTGGTCCTATAATTTTTGTTTTTAATAGCTCCCATCACGATATGTATTTGAAATGCACGTATTTTTGGAAATGAAATATTTTCTATCAGAACTTGGTCCAGCCGGCTTCAGCGCAGTTCCAGCCAGCCAGCTGACGGGCACGTGGCTATGTCCTCATGTCGCGCGACATGCGCGCCCCGGAGCCCGAAGCTAGTGTCAGTCCAGGTCAGGGTGCCGTATTTTGTGGCACATATTGGAATGCGCGACGTATATGCTTAACGAAAATGTTGCTAGACACCAAGAGCAGCGATACAAAGAAGAACGACACAGACCTACGTCGTAAGAACAGCGACACAGAGAAAAGCGACACAGATCTATGGCGCAAGAACAGCGACACAGACTTATGCTAATTCGGCAATTCGGTGTGGTACAATTAACCTTGAGATACATGCACCATATTCGGCAGTTATCTAATTTCAGCGATATATCAGTCGATTTCGGCTGAATCAGATAGTTTTTCAATGCACATTTGCTGCAATTGGAAGCGCGATTGTCGTAATAGATCTCCTTTGCCAGAATGTGGAGCAAATATTTAATATCTGTGCACATTATGCTGAATTGTCTAAATGTGGTTTACTAAATTCCTGAAGTGCTTGCACTTACGCGGAAATTGGGCACAATAAGGTGCATGACTTCACTGGTTGTTAACAGAGTGCAATTGCGGTCTGTTTACACTCTCACTGTCACGGTGTAGTATTCGATCGTGTGCCTGCGGCAGTGGGGCTCCATATCCCGCCCCCCCCCCTCGCTCGTCTCGCGCTCCTGCCGCAGAATGGTGCCAGACCGTGTGCCTACGGCAGTGGAGCCCCATATCCCGCCTCCTGCCCCCGCTCGCCTAGCGTTCCGCCCTATGCTGCTGCAGATACAAATCCAACACCCAGAAACAAGATGATGACAGCGACATCCGCCAATGCCGCGGATGTGAAACACCTCTATAATCGGTGCAGTATACATAAGCGTTGCCGTCATCTTCACGATCATTTCGGCAGCATATATTAGTAACTGTCTTGGTGCGTCGTCGTCACGTTCCTGACCATTCCTGCGGTAGTGAGTGTCTTGGTGCGTCGTCGTCACGTTCCTGACCATTCCTGCGGTACAGATTAGTAAGTGTCTTGGTGCGTCGCCGTCACGTTCCTGACCATTCCTGCGGTACAGATTAGTGTCTTGGTGCGTCGTCGTCACGTTCCTGACCATTCCTGCGGTACAGATTAGTGTCTTGGTGCGTCGTCGTCACGTTCCTGACCATTCCTGCGGTACAGATTAGTGTCTTGGTGCGTCGTCGTCACGTTCCTGACCATTCCTGCGGTACAGATTAGTGTCTTGGGCGTGTCGTACGTTTAGTGTCTTGGTGCGTCGTCGTCACGTTCGACCATTCGGGTAGGTATTAGTTAGTTTTTTGGTGGGTCGTCGTCACGTTCCTGACCATTCCTGCGGTACAGATTAGTAGTGTCTTGGTGCGTCGTCGTCACGTTCCTGACCATTCCTGCGGTACAGATTAGTGTCTTGGTGCGTCGTCGTCACGTTCCTGACCATTCCTGCGGTACAGATTAGTGTCTTGGTGCGTCGTCGTCACTTCCTGACCATTCCTGCGGTACAGATTAGTAAGTCTTGGTGCGTCGTCGTCACGTTCCTGACCATTCCTGCGGTACAGATTAGTAAGGTCTTGGTGCGTCGTCGTCACGTTCCTGACCATTCCTGCGGTACAGATTAGTGTGTCTTTCGTCGTCGTCACGTTCCTGACCATTCCTGCGGTACAGATTAGTGGTCTTGGTGCGTCGTCGTCACGTTCCTGACCATTCCTGCGGTACAGATTAGTGTCTTGGTGCGTCGTCGTCACGTTCCTGACCATTCCTGCGGTACAGATTAGTAAGTGTCTTGGTGCGTCGTCGTCACGTTCCTGACCATTCCTGCGGTACAGATTAGTGAGTGTCTTGGTGCGTCGTCGTCACGTTCCTGACCATTCCTGCGGTACAGATTAGTAAGTGTCTTGGTGCGTCGTCGTCACGTTCCTGACCATTCCTGCGGTACAGATTAGTGTCTTGGTGCGTCGTCGTCACGTTCCTGACCATTCCTGCGGTACAGATTAGTAAGTGTCTTGGTGCGTCGTCGTCACGTTCCTGACCATTCCTGCGGTACAGATTAGTGATGTCTTGGTGCGTCGTCGTCACGTTCCTGACCATTCCTGCGGTATAGATTAGTGTCTTGGTGCGTCGTCGTCACGTTCCTGACCATTCCTGCGGTACAGATTAGTGTCTTGGTGCGTCGCCGTCACGTTCCTGACCATTCCTGCGGTACAGATTAGTAAGTGTCTTGGTGCGTCGCCGTCACGTTCCTGACCATTCCTGCGGTACAGATTAGTAGTGTTTTGGTGCGTCGTCGTCACGTTCCTGACCATTCCTGCGGTAAGATTAGTAGTGTCTTGGTGCGTCGTCGTCACGTTCCTGACCATTCCTGCGGTACAGATTTTCTTGGTGCGTCGTCGTCACTTCCGGTAATTAGTGTCTTGGTGCGTCGTTTCCTGACCATTCCTGCGGTACAGATTAGTGTCTTGGTGCGTCGTCGTCACGTTCCTGACCATTCCTGCGGTAGTAAGTGTCTTGGTGCGTCGTCGTCACGTTCCTGACCATTCCTGCGGTACAGATTAGTGTCTTGGTGCGTCGTCGTCACGTTCCTGACCATTCCTGCGGTACAGATTAGTAAGTGTCTTGGTGCGTCGTCGTCACGTTCCTGACCATTCCTGCGGTACAGATTAGTGAGTGTCTTGGTGCGTCGTCGTCACGTTCCTGACCATTCCTGCGGTACAGATTAGTGTCTTGGTGCGTCGTCGTCACGTTCCTGACCATTCCTGCGGTAGTAAGGGTCTTGATACGTCGCCGTCATGTTCTCGACTATTCCGAAATACCCTGGCGTCACAGCTCACGGATATGCGTGACTGGTAAGCATGTGTTAACATACCTCTGTTTAGTCTCATAAATATATATTGGGTAGAACAGAACACACTGGATGTCGTTGGAATTCACAATCTGTTTGCATCACACGTTTGGAATGCAAAGCATTCCCTGTTTTCGAAGATGTGACAATGTATAATGTATGCTGGAATTTTGTTCTTAAATTCAGCTGCTGACTTATTGCAAATGAGGTCGAGGGTGGAAGGAGTACCGCCAACAAAGAGAGAAAACATGCTCAATGGCCTGGCCACTCCACTTCTGAGGTGCCTGTAGCTTTTTCACCTCACGAGAGAAGATCATGGAGTATGGACAAATATTTAGCTTGATATGTTATGACTGATGTATTTTTATTTTACAGATTGTTTTATTTCAATGACGACCATGGGAAACAACTACCTTTTTGGAACAAGTGAACGATCAGCTTTTGGGTTATGTGATTTATATCTCCTATCAAGAACAAATGAGCTTTCCCGCTGCTTTCAACGGGAGATGAGAGTTAATAACGCTTCTATGAGATGCTATGAGATGAGATGTATGCGATCAGAGTTAGTAACGCCGTTAATGACGCTTTGTCAAATACTCCTACTGGAAGGCATGAGATGTAAATAATTACTGCCTTGGCTTTAGAGTTGGCGACCATTCGACACAGTTTCGATGGCATCCATAATGGGACACGTGGTCTGTAACCTGCGTCGTTGGTGCGGCGTCTGAAACTTCTGCTCTGGTCGCAGCGCCGCCGACCTCTGCCCTTGACACAGAGTCGCCGCCTTCTGCCCTTGACACCGACAGCCGGGCGGGCGGTGTCGCAGCTCAAGTGTCTCCGCCGGTGGCGAGAGGAAATGTGTCAATGCTATCGGGGTCGTAAAGCAGGCTGGAGGGCGCACCGCCGACGGTGCCGTACCGTTACGGGGCAGGGTGTCCCGCCGATTGTGCCGTACGGTGATGTGGCATGGAGACTGGAGGGTGTACCGCCGACTGTGCCGCATAGTGACGGGGCAGGCAGACTGTGCCGCATAGTGACGGGGCAGGCAGACTGTGCCGCATAGTGATGGGGCACGCAGACTGTGCCTCATAGTGACGGGACAGGCAGACTGTGCCGCATAGTGACGGGGCAGGCAGACTGTGCCGCATAGTGACGGGGCACGCAGACTGTGCCGCATAGTGACGGGGCAGGCAGACTGTGCCGCATAGTGACGGGGCAGGCAGACTGTGCCGCATAGTGACGGGGCAGGCAGACTGTGCCGCATAGTGACGGGGCACGCAGACTGTGCCGCATAGTGACGGGGCAGGCAGACTGTGCCGCATAGTGACGGGGCAGGCAGACTGTGCCGCATAGTGACGGGGCAGGCAGACTGTGCCGCATAGTGACGGGGCAGGCAGACTGTGCCGCATAGTGACGGGGCACGCAGACTGTGCCGCATAGTGACGGGGCAGGCAGACTGTGCCGCATAGTGACGGGGCAGGCAGACTGTGCCGCATAGTGACGGGGCAGGCAGACTGTGCCGCATAGTGACGGGGCAGGCAGACTGTGCCGCATAGTGACGGGGCAGGCAGACTGTGCCGCATAGTGACGGGGCAGGCAGACTGTGCCGCATAGTGACGGGGCAGGCAGACTGTGCCGCATAGTGACGGGGCAGGCAGACTGTGCCGCATAGTGACGAGGACAGACTGTGCCGCATAGTGACGGGGCACGCAGACTGTGCCGCATAGTGACGGGGCAGGCAGACTGTGCCGCATAGTGACGGGGCAGGCAGACTGTGCCGCATAGTGACGGGGCAGGCAGACTGTGCCACATAGTGACGGGGCAGGCAGACTGTGCCGCATAGTGACGGGGCAGGCAGACTGTGCCGCATAGTGACGGGGCAGGCAGACTGTGCCGCATAGTGACGGGGCAGGCAGACTGTGCCGCATAGTGACGGGGCAGGCAGACTGTGCCGCATAGTGACGGGGCAGGCAGACTGTGCCGCATAGTGACGGGGCAGGCAGACCGTGCCGCATAGTGACGGGGCAGCCAGACTGTGCCACATAGCGACGGGGCAGGCAGACTGTGCCTCATAGTGACGGGGCACGCAGACTGTGCCGCATAGTGACGGGCAGGCAGACTGTGCCTCATAGTGACGGGGCAGGCAGACTGTGCCGCATAGTGACGGGGCACGCAGACTGTGCCGCATAGTGACGGGGCAGGCAGACTGTGCCGCATAGTGACGGGGCAGGCAGACTGTGCCGCATAGTGACGGGGCAAGCAGACTGGAGGGCGTCCCCACCGACTGTGCCGCATAGTGACAGGGTGCACATACTGGAAGGTGTCCCGCCGGCGGTACCGTACTACGGTACGGTAACGGGACGTGCAGCGCACCCGGTCCGTACAAAAAGCGGCCGCCAGACGAGACCCGACGTCCATCCCAGGAGCACGAGTTACCAACAGTCGCCGATCGGGGCCGTCGTCCACCGCACCTGAAGAAGCGGTCCACTGACATGGCGGGTTTTTGTCGGCGGCTGCGGATCTGGGCGGTTGACATTACTGACCCGATCACCGCTGCAGACCTGGGCGGCCGGCACTACTGACCCGATCACCGCTGTAGATCTCGATGGTCGGCACTACTGACCTTACCACCGGGCACTGCTACAGACCTGGACGGTCGACAATACCCACCGCTGCAGACCTGTCACAACCCACCCTAACCGACGGTCGACAACACCCACCGCACAGACCGACGGTCGACAATACCCACCGCTACAGACCTGGACGGTCGACAATACCCACCGCTACAGACCTGGACGGTCGACAATACCCACCGCTACAGACCTGGACGGTCGACAATACCCACCGCTACAGACCTGGACGGTCGACAATACCCACCGCTACAGACCTGGACGGTTGACACTACTCGACCACTGCTGCATACCTGGACGGTCGACATTCTTGACCCGACCATCGCTGCAGACCTGGACGATCGACACAACCAACTCAACCGTCGACAGACTCTCCCACGTGCCGGCCGACCGCTCCATAATTGGCCGTCGCCGTGACTCTCCGCGTGCCCACCGACCTCGAGTCACGTAGTCCGATGACGGCAGCCGCGCATCAGCTGACGCTATCGAGCCGGTCACGGTGTCGGCGGCGGCACTTGGAAGTTGAAGCCGCAGCCGTCGTCGGAAAATCCCGCGCCCGTGATCGGCCGGTCGCGTCGGTGACCGGTGACCTGTCGCCACCACTGACCTGACCGCCGTGTCACCGTGTCGCCATGTCGCCGTGTGGCCGTGTGGCCATGTGGCCGTGTCGCCATGTCGCAGTGTCGCCGTGTCACCATGTCGCCATTTCGCCGTGTCATCGTGACGCCGTGTCACCGTGTCGCCGTGTTACCGTGTCGCCGTGTCACCGTGTTGCCGTGTCGCCGTGTCGCCGTGTCGCCGTGTCGCCGTGTCGCCGTGTCGCCGTGTCGCCGTGTCGCAGTGTCGCCGTGTCGCAGTATCGCCGTGTCGCAGTGTCACCGTGGCGCTGTGTCACAGTGTCGCAGTGTCGCCGTGGCGCTGTGTCACAGTGTCGCAGTGTGTCGCCGTGTCGCCGTGTCGTGTCCCGTGTCCGTTTCCGTGTCCCGTCACCGGTGCCGTGTCGCCGTGTCGCCGTGTCGCCGTGTCGCAATGTCGCCGTGTCGCAGTGTCGCCGTGTCGCAGTATCGCAGTGTGTCACCGTGTCGCTGTGTCGCTGTGTCGCCGTGTCACCGTGTCGTATCTCCGTGACCCCAGCAGCCACCTTCGCGCGCGCCGTGTTCACGCCGCCGACGCCGAAGCGGCTCCGGAGATTGACCGCACGCATTTTTCCGCGCGCGCGTAATTGAACTCCCGCCAGAATCGCGAGACTTTACGGCCGTTTTAATTGCGATTTGTCAAAGTTCGGAAACCGGTCGGGCCGCGCAGGAACTGATTGCCGTGCACCAGCTATCGGTCATCGGGCCGACAGCCGGCTACCAGGCCGTCCAGCGGTGGCGTCACGTAGTCCCAGAGCAGCAGTGATCGGCCGTCATCGGGCGGGTCCCCAAACACCTATTGTGAGATCAACGAACGTCGGAGACGGACTGCCCGCCGGTGCGGGTGGAGTGGGTGGGCTGTCGGCGCCGCCGCCGGACGGCTTCCGTCCGCTGGTGGGCTGCTTCATGGCCGAGAAATAGGGAAACTGGCCAGGCATGGGATGCGAACACGTGCACTATTTTGAACAGACGTTTACCTTGGGGAGGAGTGTGGTGTGCTCACTCCTTGTTATGAAGATGTTGCAACTCGTGAACGACTGTCCGCCATGGGTGGAGTTTTGGCGCTGACAGGTGATGTTTGAGCTCCACGTGAGAGTAGCTGAAGACCATCTAGCCCTTTAGAGGCGTAACATTTCTGTGCCATGCATGGAAAAGCATCACACAGAAACCACAATGTCATGCAAAAGCACCATCTGTAATTTTCAACATCAAAATAGAATCACTCATCAAAATAGAAAATCATCTGTAGTTTTCGAATGACTTCGTAAAACCCCATTAGTACACACATATACACGTGCCCACACATACACACATACCCATTACTTCCCTCTTCTGCGCACTCATTTCACTAACTTGCTCACACGAGCGAAGTTGAAATTCGTGTACGATTTGTGATAGGTACGTTAAAACCTCTGGTTTCAAAGCTGCTACCAGATGAAAAATGATGTGTATTAAATGATGCGTGATGTAATAAACGCAATTCATCGTGAAGATTCATATTTGTCTGCTGGGCTTTGCAAGCGTAATATTTTCGGCGTACAATAACTTTTATTTTGGAGGGACGGCTCAGCAAGCCCTGTGAAGGCAACTATGGCAACACACCATACACACAACAACACTTGTAGCTGCTGTTATCATCTATCGGTTGGTACATTCAATTCATTCTGGCGAATACTTAATAAAGTTAAAACGATTTTGTGTATAATCGTATATATGTGTGTCGATGCACACACACACACACAGCTATATATAAGTTTATATATATATATATATATATATATATATATATATATATATATATATATATATATATATATATATATATATATATATATATATATGCATATATATATATATTTATTTATATGTATATATCATTGCATATAGGTGTGTTAGTGTATTTGTGTCTCTGCAGGCGCTATGATATCTAAATGCTTTTCGCATGGTGCATGTACGGCTTTTACGCACCTGCGATAGATATATTATTTAATGTGGAATTTTGCAAATTACCCAGTTGTGTTCTAACCAAGATTAATTCGATAGTTCGCCGCAATATCCCCAATGTAGTGTTCGCTGCTCAATTGCGGGAGAGAAAGTGATGTAATTTATGCGATGTTTGTCTGATTGGTGTCGTGTACCATCATCGCGGATCGAGTTGAGAAACCATTCCACCATGCCAAGGTTACTCCGTATAAAAATACACTTCGGTTGTTCACTTTCGAAAGGATGACTTTGAAAATTGATTGCGTGTTGTCGCTGATCTGGAGGTTTTTGCGGTGAACCTCCGATGATTTTTGTCTCGGCTCCAGTGACATCGATTTGTTGTGAAGCTCCTATGGCGCGCGGTACGTACGCCTCCAATCACCGCCACTTTCGAATCATGAGCTGAGGCTAGTTTTTGCCACGTGTTCTTTTTCTCGTGCAATGTTGCATAATCGCACCTGCATGCGATTGGAGCTGGTGGTGATTGGATGTACGCTGCGACTGCGTACGACTCACGTGGGACAGAGGAGCGGCACCATGTATGCCCCCACACAGCGATGGTCTCCATAGTTTTCCTAGAGCAGCCTAACGTATGACTAGGTATGCGACATTCGCGACGAGGCCATGCTACACCCGAGATACCGATGTTAGATGCGGGTAGAATTATCCATGATTTGCTTCTTTGTTTGGAGTTAGACTGCATTCTCCTGAAAGGAAAGTGTTTAAGGAAACTGCCATCAAGGCAGCAGTTTGTATGTTCTTTTAGTATATTTCTCCTTTGCGTCGTAACATCTCAGCTCCCTTCTCATGAATCGGATTTCCTTCACAGTTACTGGTGACTGATCACACGTAGGGCGGCGGTGTGTCTTTGACACCAGTGACTTCCGGTCTGCACGACATTGCTCAATGGAAGGGGTAGCAAAGTGCAATGTCAAGACCATTGCTGCTCTCTGAGGCATTCCTAATTTCCTTTTAGGAATTAGGAGTCACAAGTGACCATGACCGGTCTTGTTGCTTTCTCTGTTGCCCGAATCTGTTGTCAACAGCTGTAGACTTGTCCTGTGGGCATTCCGCCAGCCATTCGCTACCTCTCCAGCCAATCACGGCAGCGAATAGAAGTATACAAACACCTACAGGCGATGGAGCTTCCGCGTGAGCAAATTAGCACGCCAACACGTCCCATGTAAATATTTGCTCATAGAACAATTCCCAGATCGGCGTAAGTAGGACGCGCTTTCCCTGATACCGTTATCAAGATAATCGGAGGTGTAAAGGCAAGGATCAAGGGTGTCGCGAGAACCGGCTGCGGCAGCAATGGTAAACTGACGGTATCGGTAATGCTGGACTAACGGCAACGGTAATGCTGGACTGACAGTAAAAGTGATGCTGGGCTGATGGCATCGGTAATGCTCCACTGACGGTAACGGTAATGCTGAATTAACGGCAACGGTAATGCTGGACTGACAGTAACGGTGAGGCTGAAATGACAGTGGCGGTAATGCTGGGCTGACGGTAACAGTGATGCTGTACAGTCGGTAACCGTGAGGCTGAAATGGCGGCGGCAGTAATGCAGGGCTGACGGTAACAGTGATGCTGTACTGTCGGTAACGGTGAGGCTGAAAGGACAGTGCCGGTAATACTGGGCTGACGGTGATGGTAATGCTGGAGTCACGGTAATGCTGGGCTGACGGTAACAGTGATGCTGTACAGTCGGTAACGGTGAGGCTGAAAGGACAGTGCCGGTAATACTGGGCTGACGGTAATGGTAATGCTGGAGTCACGGTAATGCTGGGCTGACGGTAACAGTGATGCTGTACTGACGGTAACGTTAGTACTGGACCTACGGTAGCATATATGCATATACTCATCCCATAGATTCATCAATACGTCGAAATTCATAAGTCTGATGTCCTTGGCCATTGCTGAGATCCTATAACATGATATGGATTACATTTGATTCAAGATTCACTTGGACATCTCGTGTTTGACTGGCTCTCCGGCCTAACCAGTTCTGAGAATATATTTAATTTTGAAAAAAACCTCATACCATTTTTTACGATAACCTCGTAGATAGAAAGTGCACTTACCGACTGAATGGTGACCTTATTGAGTATGAAATAATATTGTAGTGGAATATTCCGTACTCAGTAGTTCAGCCTCAGTAGTCTGTAGAACACAGCATCAGTAGTCCTGGTCTCAGTAGTCTACAGAACACAGCCTCAGTAGTCCTGACCTCAGCAGTCTGCAGAAATGATGCTGGCAGTTCTGCCGCGAGTTCCAGCATATAAGGGGCTGTACAGATGCCGCCTCTCGAATCGCATCGATACTGGTATGGGAAGCACAGCTCACTTCGGTATTTATGAGATGCCTGAATCGCAACAACATCCCAGACGAAAAAACCCAGTTTGCATCGTGCCCATTCAAAGCGATCGCAGGTGTCCTTTGGGTTGCTGGAAGCGGTCATGCTGGCGTGCGAGACTGCAAAGTTGATCCTTAAGATTTCGGAGGCTCTTCGTGGGTCGATGACTACCAACAAGGTTTTGATAAATATTCATTTGGTGAAAATGTGCTTATGTAAGAAACATTCCTCATGAGTTTTCAGTCTGTGCTCAAAATATATTCCAGAACACACCAAGTCAGCACATGATGTCCTGTTTTTGACTCTGTGAAGAAATAAATCACCCCGCTATGTCAATAGGCTTCGTCGGCGGTAATGGACCGTCCAGACCACCCAGTCACCAATCCTGTCACTGCCCGCCTCGATCAAGTCCATCGACATCTGCCATGGCCTCGTCACCAGAGCCTAAAGCGGAGCGCGCGCCTCTGGAGAGTGGCTGGTGGCGGCACCCGTCCACCTTCGCGGCGCACACGGCCGGAAAACGGCGTCCAGCGCGTGTGGTCGTGTCGCAGCCGCCCGACCAGTTCGACCGCAGCGATTTGCATTTATCAAGGCCAACGCCCCCCTCCCCTCCTGCACGGCTGTCACCAAACCGCGCCTCAGTGCGGCGACTGCAGCGACAGAGCGTCGCCCGACTGTGGGGGGAGGGGGCGCCGGAAGTTCCCAAGACAGCTGCCCGGTCGGAGAGAGGCGATTGGGTGTATCGCACGTCTGCTTCGGCGGCGATAGCCCGTGCACAGCGTCGGACCCCCACGAGCGCACTGCCCGGCTGTGTTGGGTGCATGTGTGTGGCTGCGGGCAGCGTCAGCGATCGGTACAGCTCGTCTCACAATCGAAAGGTTGTGGCTTCGAGTCTCACCTGTCGCTACCCCTCGCCTGCGACCAATCGGCGTGAGAGATTGGCGACGCTGCATGACTCAGCGGTCGATGTGTCGTAAAACCAATAACCATCCAGCCAACAATCGGTGCGGTACTCGGCGCATCGCCGCCGCGTGGCTGAAGCTCATGGTTATTGGCGGCATAATCAGTACAGTTCCCGCCCCGCCCCGCCAGCCGCTGAGTTCTCTGGCACCGCAGCCGAGCCGGCCTGATGACTGACTCGTGGCCGGTTCTGCAGAGCGCCCCGGGCGCCCGGAGGGCCGCGGGGCGCCGTGTATCGGTCTCGTCCGGCACCGTCCCGTGCTCACAGGGTACAGCTGGCCGCCATTCACGCCTCCCACCTGCCGCCATGTCCGGCGGCCAGCAGACGAGGTGTCGTTACGGGGCCGTGCAGTGCTGCCGCGGCCGCAGTCTGCCGCCGCGCCGTACCCTCCGGCGGCCGCCTCTCCCGGGGGTGGCTCCGCCGGCCAGCAGCTGACATGTTGCCGGTGTAGCCTGCATCGTCCGTCATCCGTCGTCCGTCGTCCGTCGTCCGTCGTCCGTCGTCCGTCGTCCGTCCTCCTCCGTCGTCCGTCGTCCGTCGTCCATGTCGTCCGTCGTCCATCGTCCATCCTCATCCTGTCGTCCATCGTCCATCGTCCGTCGTCCGTCGTCCGTCGTCCGTCGTCCGTCGTCCGTCGTCCTTCCATCCTCCATCCTCCATCCTCCATCCTCCATCCTCCATCCTCCATCCTCCATCCTCCATCCTCCATCCTCCATCCTCCATCCTCCATCCTCCATCCTCCATCCTCCATCCTCCATCCTCCATCCTCCATCCTCCATCCTCCATCCTCCATCCTCCATCCTCCATCCTCCATCCTCCATCCTCCATCCTCCATCCTCCATCCTCCATCCTCCATCCTCCATCCTCCATCCTCCATCCTCCATCCTCCATCCTCCATCCTCCATCCTCCATCCTCCATCCTCCATCCTCCATCCTCCATCCTCCATCCTCCATCCTCCATCCTCCATCCTCCATCCTCCATCCTCCATCCCTCCATCCTTCCATCCTCCATCCTCCATCCTCCATCCTCCATCCTCCATCCTCCATCCTCCATCCTCCATCCTCCATCCTCCATCCTCCATCCTCCATCCTCCATCCTCCATCCTCCATCCTCCCAGTCTGCCTGGCTCGTCTGGGCTCTGGCCTCTGGCCTCACGATCACTGGTGATGGGAGTCTGCTCTCCTTTCTTGGCATTGATCAGGGACATTAGTTTGACGGACCTCAAGAAGCCTGCTGATTCAGGCGTAGTATATGCGATTAGCTAGCGCACGTGTGCTTTGTGCTGCCATACCATGACGCATTGTGGCTCCAAATGCCACTGACAGGCACACAGGCCGATCGATCATCAGGCCGCATGACAGACCGGCTGACTGGTCAATGCTCCCTGACATACCTACTGGTTGGTCGAGTTTCCCCGACGGACTGACTGATTAATCGACAGACTCTTTGACAGACCGATTGGTTGGTTGGCAGGCTTCTCGACAGACCGACTGACTGGTCGATAGGTGCGCTGGCAGAGGGACATGCTGATATAAAAACATACAAATATAGGTTTGAACAGACCGACATATGCTGCCTGATATCTATGTGAGATTAGATGCTATGTTAGAAAGGCATGCTAAACTCGTCCAAAGTTGAACTCCCCTGCCCCTTTCCCACACCCAAAGTGTCTTCACTCATGTCCCGACAATAGTGGAGTTCTGAAAATAGCTCAGCGAAGTCCAATACATTAGCCATTCTTTTTGCCACCAATAATGGCGTCAGTTGTCTTCTTGATGTCTTGTTTTCTAGATTGAGATATACGAATTCCACTTTTCGGGAATTTTGGCGACTGATGTTTTAAAATTGCTGATACTGCAACCAGTCTCCAAAGAATACACTCGTACACACGATGTAAGAAATACTCAGCTGATATTTTTTTCGCACTTTCTCCCGTCCGCCCCTCCCCCTCCCCCAAGCGCAAACAGTGCGCCTACAAAATTGGCTTGTTGGATTCGTCAGTAGATTGAAATATTATCCGGTGTATAACAAAACGGTGAATAACACAGGAAGACAGAGAGACACGGGTTGACGAAGACAGACATACGACCATATGAGCAAGCCGGTAGGCAGCCAGTAACTGCGTACACAAGCAGGCAGAGAGCCAGTACAAACAATAGCCGCATTAGACAACCATAACAGCCATGTAGACAAGAAGGTAGATAACTAGTAACCATGTGGACAAGTAGGCAGACAGCCGGTAAAAAGAATAGCCGTTCTGGTTTTCTAGGTGTCTAGTTGGAATAGATAGCAGAATAGACACATATAGAAAAAGCAGACAGGCAGACAGGCAGATAGACAGACAGAGCGATGGATAAACGGAGGGACAAACAGACACAGACCGACACACTCGCCGACCCAAACACACCCATTACACACTCGAGAGCACTTCGAGGTGAGCCGACTTCAGCACGCGCGCGCGCCGGCGTGTTTTGTCTCGGCGCTGACGCAACACGGCCGCTCCCACGTCTCCGCGGCGGCGACCAGCGCGCATTCATCTCCATCGGCCGGCCCGTCCCCCCAGCCCCCCCCACCATCCACACCTGCAGACGGAGACACACGGCGCGGCGCTGTCGCAGCGGAGCTCGCGACGCGTCCACGATCCACGCGCCGTTCTGCCGACGCTGGCTCCCCATCAGCTCTCTGAGTGATCGTGTGTTGACGCGCCGGGCGCGGCCGCCGACCGCCGCCGCTGATGTCACTGGCTGATGACCGGCGCCGTCTTGCCATGGACGTGACTTTTGGCGCGTCGCGGCGGGTCGCGACGCCGAGCGAAAGGCAGCGTGGTGGTGCCGAGGTCGGAGTCGGACAGGTGGCTGCCAGCGACTTCACGTTCGGTGCAGCTAATTTTATATTGTTTTCGCCCCGTGTACTCGATTGTTAATAGTTAATTTGACATTCTTCATACGTGTAAAGCCAAACAGGCTAATACAGCTTCATCTTTTGCATATATTGTCACGTGATGACATTTTGATATGAAGGTTGTTGTTTGAGTAGTCTTGTGTTGATATGAAGTAGTGTTTTTATGAAGGTTGTTGTTTGTTAAGTAGTATCGATAAGTTACTATATAGCGTAAATTATGATGGGTTTTGTCCATGGGTAAGGTTCGTAGCACACCGGCCTTGACAAATGCATACATTCTCTATCAACATTAAATACAACTAAGATCGAACTTAAAGAATATCATGAAACCTAGTAGAAATTAAACACTAAAAATTGGTCCTTGCCCCACGAACCCACAATCTGTCCAACTTGCATGATGCCATAATTTGTATGGTCAGGTTTTTAGAGGTAGCAGAAACGAGGATGCGTCGACTTAGCTAGCATATCCCCGTATCAGGGGTGTCGCCTTGCATACGTCAAGAGCACTGGTCACCCTGAATCATTGATTTATCCTCACAATCAGGGTGAAGCCAAACCATTGGGTCTATGGGCGCACACTAGACACAGTTGGTTCTTGGGGCAGCTTTGGCCATCAAAAAGGCCGTTGCCCCTCTCCCAGCGAACTTTATAGCGACACCCATGGCTTTGGTATGCATGTGATTCTCAACCAAAAGGCAATACGATTCCCAGCGATCTATGACACCAGTCATCGACATAAAATGTGGTCCATGTATTTCACCCTTTGCCGGCATCTAATCATATAATGTCTCTACATTAACGCACTAAATAAAAATGACGATGCAAGCATGGCCACAATGCCACCTGCCGTGGCCTGGTGTGTACCGTACTGCCATCTGGTGAGCAGACGCTAAAGCTGGGCCACCCGGCTGCTGTCCCGCCCAAATAACACCACCGCTCAGGTTCGCGCACTGTTTGACTGGGCCTTGCAGTGGCTCGTTAGCTGTCCATAAAGGCAGCGTTGTACAAGCTGCTGATGAGGGGAGGCGGCCGTCCATCGGCCACATACTGCACGGCGGGCGCCACCAGACGCCGACAGCGCCAGCGGGCTGCAGCGGGCGCTATTCGACACCGACAGCCCCAGCGGGCTGCAGCGGGCGCCAGCTGACGCCGACCGCTAGTGGGCTGCAGCGAGCTGCAGCGAGCGCTATTCGACACCGACAGCCCCAGCGGGCTGCAGTGGGCGCCAGCTGACGCCGACCGCTAGTGGGCTGCAGCGAGCTGCAGCGGGCGCTATTCGACACCGACACGATCACGAGGTGATCAAGCGTGATTTATGTCTAGATGATTTTTAATTGACTCTTGTTTATTGACATGAGAAATAGGATTATGTATGTAGTTTTATAGAAATGTATTGACGAGAGGGCTGAAAAGCCACCTTATTATGGAGACCTTAATAAATCTGACTATGACCATGACTATGACTATGACAGCACCAGCGAGCTGCAGCGGGCGCTATTCGACACAGACAGCGCCAGCGGGCTGCAGCGGGCGCCAGCGGGCGCCAGCCGACGCCGACAGCGTCAGCGGGCTGCAGCAGGCGCCAGGGGGCTGCAGCGGGCTGCCGGCTGCCCAGTCACAACGACGCACTTAGCCAGTGTTGCTAACGCCTCGAGGAGGGCCCGAGAACAAAGCGACCTGCGACGCGAGCTGATGGAGCACTCGCGATCGGCGGTAGTCCGGCCAGAGGCGGGCGTCAGGGTGTCAGTTAGTAACAGTCGTGGCGAAGAGTGATCGGTGTCTCAATGTTCTGACTTGCCAGGTTGATGGTGGTCGAATGAGTGCTTTTGACATCCTCTAGGTCGAGGTCGAGAGTGGTTCCAGTAGAATACTGAAAGTAAAATACCTATTTCGATTGATGCGATTGTTTGCAACTTTTGGTGAAGCAAGGGTTGTAGGCTTCTTGGGCTATCTTTCGCCACAGAACATTGTCCATGTTGTCGTGTAGCGTTCCAGGTTGTCCAGAAACGTGACAGGTGATATTGGTTCATTCATGATTATCTCGTGATGTTCTCGATTATCCGGCTCGTCACTTATGTTCTACATCAGTGACTGTTTATGTATATATAAATACACACACACATATATATATATATATATATATATATATATATATATATATATATATATATATATATATATATATATATATATATATATATATATATATATATATATATATATATATATATATATATGTATATATATGTATGTACATATATGTATGTATATATATATATATGTAAATAAATATATCTATATATTTGTATATATACATATATGTATATATGTATATGCATATCCTCGTGTAATCACAGTGCATCTCTGATTGTCACAGTTCGTCTTTATCTCGGTTTCTCCTGTGCGATCTCAACTCTCCCCTGACTGTGCCGATCCATGCGGACTAATCCCCTGTTATCCGGCGGGTCCCTCATACCTCAGCCTGCCCTAGATCATCCAACATACCCTCTGTAATCCCGTCCTGCCTCTGACCGTCCCGCTCAGTCCTCACTTACCGCAGGCAACAAGTCACCTGGCTGTACTCCCGGTCTCCAGTTGTCCCGGCCCATCCCCAGCTGCCGCAGCCGGTCCTGTGCTTGTGCTCCAGCCGGCTGGACAGCTGAACGCCGCCCGGACAGCCGGCGGACAGCCGGACAGCCGGTCGGACAGCCGGACAGCCGGCCGGACAGCCGGCCGGCCGGGCCGCACCTGTTGCTGGGCGGGGCCGCGGCCGGCACCTGCGCCGGCCGCTCTGTTGTGACAGCCGGTGCGTGGCGCGTCCGTCAGCAGCCGGCGCCCCGGTGGCTGCCGCTGCCTGTCGAAGCTGAGCTGAAGCCCTGCTGACGTCACTGGGCGCCGGGGGCCGGGCCGAGGCGGCTGCGAGGCTGGCGAAGGTGCTGCTGGCCAGCGAGGGCAGCCGGCGACCGTCAAAGGAGCCGCGGACCGGGCCGAGGCGGCTGCGGGGCTGGCGAAGTTGCTGCTGGCCAGCGAGGGCAGCCGGCGACCGACAAAGGAGCCGCGGACCGGGCCAAGGCGGCTGCGGGGCTGGCGAAGTTGCTGCTGGCCAGCGAGAGCAGCCGGCGACCGTCAAAGGAGCCGGCCACCGTCGAGGGGCAACGACGGCTGTCGCAGCTGATTTTGTGCCAGTTTATTTCAGACAATTGAGAATTAAGTCGCTGATGTGGAACATTTAATATATAATTATAGTGGATAAAATGTGATAATAGGACACAAATGCTACAATTGAGTGCCAAAGTGACATGGACAGGCAAACTTATTGAAAACTATTCAAGATGATATCAGAATGTAACACGTTCGATTCTCGTTTAGTCAAGAACATTGGAAATTGTCAGTACATAATACCGAAGCTGTATGAAGTTGAATGGCCAATGCTCCCACTTCACTTTAAGGGGAAAATCACAGGGTAAAGTGAATTGATAATAAAACTAACCACACATCATAAGAAACCTTGTTTTAATGTTTTAATGTTGTTTAAATTTGACCATTGAAATTCCTTGCACTCCTGTAGAAACTGGAATATACTATTAATCACAGCAAGCTGACTCCGATGTTGTACCTTCACAAAGCTACCACCAAAGCGGCGCCATTAGTATTATGCTAGCTCATGATGCCTAACGCTTTCGCTAATAAGCTAAAAGGAGTAGCAGATTATCAGATACACACCGTTTCTGCCAGCGGCAAATGACGCCATTGGTGGCCAAGCAGCCACCGGCGACTTTCGCTGCGCTGCTGCGGTCAGGTGCGGCTGTGACCGCACTGTCCCAGTTCAGCTGTGACCGCACTGCCCCAGTTCGGCTATGACCGCACTGTCCCAGTTCGGCTGTGACCGCACTGCCCAGTTCTGTGACCGCACTGTCCCAGTTCAGCTGTGACCGCACTGCCCCAGTTCGGCTGTGACCGCACTGTCCCAGTTCGGCTGTGACCGCACTGTCCCAGTTCGGCTGTGACCGCACTGTCCAAGTTCGGCTGTGACCGCATTTCCCCAGTTCGGCTGTGACCGCACTGTCCCAGTTCGGCTGTGACCGCATTGTCCCAGTTCGGCTGTGACCGCACTGTCCCAGTTCGGCCCCCAGTTCGGCTGTGACCGCACTGTCCCAGTTCGGCTGTGACCGCACTGTCCCAGTTCGGCTGTGACCGCACTGTCCCAGTTCGGCTGTGACCGCACTGTCCCAGTTCCGCTGTGACCGCACTGTCCCAGTTCGGCTGTGACCGCATGACCCGTTCGGCTGTGCGCTTCCAGTTCGGCTGTGACCGCACTGTCCCAGTTCGGCTGTGACCGCACCGTCCCAGTTCGGCTGTGACCGCACTGCCCAGTTCGGCTGTGACCGCACTGTCCCAGTTCAGCTGTGACCGCACTGCCCCAGTTCGGCTATGACCGCACTGTTCCAGTTCGGCTGTGACCGCACTGTCCCAGTTCGGCTGTGACCGCATTTCCCCAGCTCGGCTCGGCTCGCAAAGCACATCCGGTGGCTAATGCTGTTGTTTGTCGACCAGCCATTTTTGTTATCGCCGTCACCAGCCGGCGCAAATTTTGCACGCAGTTCCGGTGTGCACCAATTGGCGACACACATTGCGCCGCAGGCCATGCAACTCGCCTCAGTCTACCTGGTGTGCATATTCTACCTCATCTGGTGTGCACTCGAACAGCTGGCTAACACGGTATGTTTACCAAGATAGCAGTTAACCAAGATAGCAGAAAAACAAACGATCTCGCACAGGAGATAACTTGCTTTGCGTGATGCTTTCAATAGTTGTCTCACTTCATATGTATATCGCAGGTCATTGATATCGCAAGTTCCGAAATACTGTCGTCCCACGCGGTCATGGGAGGATAGACCGACTCTAATAACGGCCTAGCAATAAACCACATGCAATAACCAGGCCTAATTTTAGAATTGGTTGGTATCCTGTTCGTCGTATCATCCCTAATTGGGTCAGAGACGCAGAATAAAACAAATACGTCTCTTACCACGAGCCTTATCTAATGACGTCCGACATGGTCAACTGAAGTTGATGCTTAATCTTCCGAGTTAGGTGAAAGGTAAGCAGTAAAAAAGACATAGCGGATTATGTTCAATTTAATTGGAGCACACAACAGATAAGCACTACAAAACGACTGCCAACTGATTTATTGCGTTCTTGCGACCGGAAACATATCCATTGTGCTTTACTTTTTTGATTAGGCAGGAAGCCAATGTAGATTAAATGTGCGGAGGCACCCATCGACCAGCATGCAATTGTGGCATGTAGCGCTTGTACTTTCCTTTGCCGGAAATTTCATCAGCTACACTGCCTGATACACTGATTTATTGCAGTATTTGCACATGTCATGCAAATATGTCTTCCGCCAAAACGTTCACTTCAGGTCATCCAAGGTCATTTTCCTACGTCCACCTCTATGTCACGTAAAGGGTTTCATTGGCCATATGCAAGGTATATTCTTTGTACACGCATATACGCACCCATACAAAGACACAGGAAGGCATTGGGCATAAACACAGCCCATACCGACTCCTTCCACCTACTAACAACTGGGAACTGGTGCAGTTCGCTTGCTGACCGCCAGCGATAACAACGTGGAGTGCACACAGCTCTTGTATGCTGAATCCAACCCGCCTTGTAGGGTAACACAATTAAATTCCTTTATCTGATTGTGCATTTCATGATTTAGTAGGCTGTCTCTTTTTACCGTGGGCTTGACATCCCTCATTTATTCATATTTGCACTTTCCACAGAAAACAAATGATGGAAATTCGTGACGGTGACAGACCTGATTTTCCCCTCGCTCATATATCATGATATATGTATAGTTTGCCTAACTATACAAATACCACACTTAGGCCCGCAGAAGGCCTTACGCTTCCCATGCTATACGCATCAAATGTATTACAAATGTTATCTCGTTTGCCTGTGTCGCCAGGAATGTGTCTAAGCATGCGACGAACTATGCAAATGACAATTAGAATAAAGTTCAATCTAAACAGTAAGAAAATTGATTATTGTGCTGGGCCAATATACGCCATGGAGGCAATTTTAGGATAACTATGTATAGATATAGGTATAAATGTATGCATACGGGTGTATGCATGTGTTTGTGTGTGTGTGTGTGCTTGTGTGTGTGTGTGTGTGTGTGTGCGTGTATGTCTGTGTGTCCGTCTGTCTGTCTGTTGCCTGTGTGTCTGTGTGTATGTATGTGTGAGTAAACTAGATGCCATCAAGTCACCTCCACAACAGACACTGCTCTCTTCCATCTTTTCCGTCCGCTCCAGCCGCTCATCGGTCAAGAGCCGTGCGTGGGAAACATCCGGCAAAATGCAAGATTGCGTATCGCCGTGTCCAAGCTGTCCACCGGATGGGTCGAGGAAAGGCGTTGCAGCTGCACAAAAACATGCAATCGGATGCCCGGCGACTCCACACCTGGCGGCTGGGCAGACGGTCGGCCGGCCAGACGGCGTCCGTGTGTGCCGCGGTATATCGCACATCTCCGCCGACGACACGGCATTTTCCGGCACGGCGGCTAGTCTGGCCGATACTTTGTCGACGTTTCGCCCGACAACAATGGGTTGGGTGCATAAATCAGAGCCGCTGATTGCACGCGGTTTCGTGCCGGCTCGGTGAACTGCGTCGCCACCGTGCCGGCCAGGGGCCACCCTGATGGTTCCCTCCGCCAGCCCCCCCCCCCACCACCACCTCCACACGCGTGTTCCAACCACGCCCTGTCGTGACGCGCGTCTCGCCGGCGACCCTGGCGGCCAAATTGGGAACTAGTCGGCGTGCCGACGCCTTCCGGGTGTGAGGCGACTTTCACGTGCCGGCAGGGGGTGCGGCCAGCCCGGCTGATGTCTTGATGCGGCCGCTGGGCGGCGGCGATGCGCCGCTTTCTCACACCATCAGTGTCGGGGCGGCTGCCGGCGCTGCCGAGGTGATGCCCGTGTGGCGAGAGTCGGGTACACAGCTGGAGGAGATAACCGGGCAGGCTCGGCGGCACAGCTGGAACAGATAACTAGACGGGCTCGGCACACAGCTTGGGCAGATACGCATCGCAGGGATGACTGGAAAAAGCCGGAATGCCGACTGGAAGTGAACGAGGTTGAAAGATGACGGCGAAGTTAGCTCACGCTGAGCTCTTGATGAAGATATCGGCATGAGCGCGGGGGTGCCATTGTTCTCTGGAAGGAACGCGATTCAATTAGCCCGGCATTAAACAACTGAAACGACGTGTTTATAATGTCCAGACTGTTGCTGTGTAATGAACCATTTATAAAGATCGATTTATAGCTAGTTTTCCTTTCCCAGAAATGTTTCATACCACTAAAACGTATGTGCTGTAAACAAGGTATATGTTCCAAAAACACGAAGGGCGTAACACCGAACGACGCTTCTCCCACCCACTGGCATACTTAGGGTGATAAAAAGCTATTGCTATCCGAATATTGCGTGGCTGGGCGCTTGCCAAACGCGTGTGATATGTGCACGGGTGGGCATTGAACAATGATCACGCCGCCGGCGCCGCGAGAGACGTCCAGGACAGTAGAAGCTTCTGACGTTCGTCCTCGCCGAAAGGTGCCTGGTTAATCAACTAGAATGACAATGCCACCTCAGCAGTGTGGCCATAAAAGGGGGCCACCCAGCAGTGTGTCGGGCACCCAACAGTGTGGCCGTGAGGCACCGCCTGCAGCAGTGCGGCCGATGGTACAGCCGCCTCAGCAGTGTGGTCGATGGCACAGCCACCTCAGCAGTGTGGCCGATGGCACAGCCACCTCAGCAGTGTGGCCGATGCCACCTCAGCAGTGTGGCCGATGGTACAGCCACCTCAGCAGTGTGGCCGATGGTACAGCCACCTCAGCAGTGTGGTCGATGGCACCTCAGCAGTGTGGCCGATGGCTATTGAAGAAGAAGAAAAAAACAAGTGGTGTCCAGTCTACAAAGTTGAGTTGATTCTACGTCAAGCGATTGACACGGCGTTGTCTGACACAATATCTCAGCTAGCTAGTCACCTCACCACTTGGCTTGATGAGAAAACAGATATCGTAAGACCCAGAGAACTGTTCTATCTCCAAAGCTGATTAATGAATCGCTCAGAAACGTGCCAACCCTCAAGGTGTTACATCTGTCGATATCTTTGATGAGGAATGAAAAGACAATGCGCGACATTTCACATTGAAACGGACTTGTGTGTTGCCGGCAGCATGGTGAAGGTTCACGTTTTCCGTTCACGCCTTCCTTCCTTCGCGAGAACGTCAAACTACCTCATAAGGGGCGATTATCCCACACCTAAAGCACGACATCGAATCGCGCTGATAGCAACAGAACGTCCCGGCCAAGTTCACACGGAAAATAGCCAACTCCCAATGCAGGCATCATGGTCAACAGCCAGCCATTAAAAGTTGCGCTGCTGACGTCAGAGCGGCCGGGAGCGTGTCGGCACGGTACCACAGCTTTGGTAATGGGCTGGCGACCGAGCCACCACCGTTGTCATGGTGGCAATTTCCGTCCGCTGCCTGTAATCACGCCTTCGCCGCACCACCTCCCACTGCCCCCTCCCCCCCCCCGCCACCAATCGACTGCGGGTCGGCGGGCTCTTCTGACTTACTGCCGCGGCTCTCCCCGTGAGATGGGCGCCCACCCGCGCCATGTTTGCGGTCCACATCCTTGATGGTCCGATCTGCTGCTCAGGGATTGGCCCCGCTGAGGTGGGTCGGCCCGTCATCACGGTGCCCGGGGCCATTAATGCCGGCCTGCCGGGCTGGGGGTGTACCGTCAGCCCCGCTGTGGTATAGAGTCTAGGCTCCCGTGGTTCCCGGGGACCACTAATGTCGGCCTGCCTGGCTGCCGGGCTGGGGTGTACCGTCAGCCCCGCTGTGGTATAGAGTCTAGGCTCCCGTGGTTCCCGGGGACCACTAATGTCGGCCTGTCGGGCTGGAGCGTACCGACGGCTCTGCTGTGGTAGAGTCTAGCCGGTCACGGTGTCCGATGCCACTAATGCCGACCTGCCGGGCTGGGGGTGTACCGTCAGCCTCACAATGGTACAGGGGCCGACCCTCTGTGGTGGGGCCGGCCCGTCATGGTGCCCGGGGCCACCAACGCCGGCCTGCAGGGTTGGAGAGTGTGCCGACTGCGCGCTGCCGTGTTACCCGCCGCCAGCCGCCACGTCGGCGGTCAAACCGCGCCAACCGTGAGAGCCGTGGAAGCTGTGGCAACCCAGCCAACCATGCCAACTGTGCCAACCGTGCCAACCTTGCTAGCCGTGGCAAGTGCGCCAACCGTGCCATGTTAGCTGTTCTGCGCCAGGGTTATAACTTGCGACTTGTACGGCCGCTTAGCACGAGACCCTTCCGTAGAGAGACTCGTAGAAAAGATCGTGCGCCCAAATGCTCAAAAGCAACGCCAGGGGCACAAAACGTCGGAGAAGCACAAGAAGCAAGATTTCAAGAAGAGCGAGAAGCAAGAAGGCAAGAAGAAAGAAGAGAAACAAGAAGATAGCAAGCAACAAGAGCTCCCTGCAACCTCGACGAGCACTCGTGCCACTTGAGAAGAAAATCCACCCACACCAAATACCCGACTTCTCTGTCTCCCAGCTAACCTTTACCCCCGGAGGAAACCTAACCGTGACGAGCACACTGCTCAGGGCCATTGCTGGCGAGGCAGGGACCAAAGGGCGAAAGCTCGGTCCAGGGTGTAATGAATCTGGATCTTATTCAATAAGGAGGATCACCTTGTCGGTGGGGCGGGCCAGACCACTATGATACCCACACCGGTGCCTATACAAGGCCTGCACGACTCTGTACAAGACGTTTGTCTAGTAGGCACCTGCACCGAACCACAGCACATCAGTCTTCCTTCACTCTCGCACAAACACTGCGGCACATCCTGACCACACCACACTTCACCATCACTCGACACACCACTTACAGCATCGTACACACACATAACAGTGCCGATACACGAACACTACTCGCCACAAACACATTCAGCAACCGGCGCTGTTCGTTCACGCTACACCGCACACTTGGCACCAGCCGGGGATACATTTTCGCCCCAGAGATGGATAATATTCCACTCGCCAACACATCAGCACTGCTCGACTCCACAACCCTCCTCGGCGCCGCAGCTACAGCACGCAGCATCAGACGGGAGGAAAGCCCACACACATCTAGATACAGCTTTAAACACACAACAGCTCTCACTACAAGCACACATGCGCGAGAAGTAGCACGACGGGCGTCATTTCGCGCCTCTCCCACTACGCTGCCACCGCTGCGTGCGCTACAGCCACGGTGAACTTGCGTGAGCGTACGTTCACTCGCGTGCTCACTCCCCTTACCCCGGATGCTTAGCACCCATACACCGACGAGCACCGACGGCAAGGTGCAGCTCAGTCGCAGGGTACAGCAAAGTGGAGCAAGCTGTAGATATGAGCATTGGACAAGACGCAGCAAAAGCGTATGAACTCGAGTCATGGCAGCGGCAATACCATGCCCCACCTTACCTCAGCTACGGCCAGTTATTTCACGCTTCAGTTCACCATCCCACAGGGCAGGGCAGAACGGATCCCAAAGTACTGGATACTAACGGATTTCATCCGTTAACTCTATCAACTCTACTCCATTATCTCGTCCAGCATAAGTTCTCTACTGCCTCTATCCCCATCTACCATCCGCCTGTCCTCGTCTACCTCTACCTGATCCTCGTGTGCCATCTCCACTTCAACTGGTTCGGTATCGATGAACTATACACCTGGTAAGAGATTAAAGGGTGAGCAATGCTTAGCAAATGGACCACCCGACGATCCTTCAAAGATCATCCCGAGGTCGCGCTTCTTCAGTCAGCAGGTGATACAACACCTGGGTGAGGTGACACAATGGGGAGGGGCACTGGGGCGGCACCCCTCTGGCCGGACAAAAGCGCCCCTCAGGAAGGAAGGTACCTCCCTGCACGGATCATTGAACCAGAGGGGCCCCTATGAGAGGAATAGGCGTGCTCCTGGAAGAAAAGGCCTCTGCTTGGATGTGCTCGTATAAACCATTACCCCACTCCGTTTAGGTTTTTTTAGCCCGAAAGCGTCCCTCCAGACACTTTTGTGATGGTGCCCCTCTGAATAAATGTCGCCCTTCACACGAGTGCCCATAATGACAACTCCCGGATCTGTCCCTAGCCTGAGTCTAGCGATGTCGTAAAGGCGTGAGAAAACGTTAACTGATTTCAGCTGGGGGAGGGGACACTGGCCTTTAGTACTTGCATGTGCGTCCGTTGCCTTTCCCAGATTGTCAGAAATTGTTTTGGATATACGCAAATTATAAATAATCGACGATAGCAACTCAGAAAACACACCGGACGATAGTAGGCCTGAAGAACATGACAGTACGTATATAGATTACTACTGTGGGTAGTGTTGTTAGTACATTCATCACCAAAATGTGACATGGCATGTTCGTAATTATACTCTATTTATACATATAATAAGAGCAGGAAAGCATCAACCAATCTCCAAGGTACGGTTGCTTTTCTTCTCTTCTGTGGTGAGGACGTGATTGAAATTGATCATGTGCAGCCAACCCTCAGGTGGCTTGGTGGTTAACTGGATATTCGGACACTATGCAGGCCTATTTAGTAAGGTAAGGTTATTTGTAGCATGATTTTTCCCCGTTATTTCATAGTGAACGTGGTTGATTTGAGATTTCAGCTGTTCGCAGAATTTAATCGGTATCCTTTAAAATATGAATAATCTTTAATTTGACTCCGAGCACACACAATGTGCCCACATCGTTCGGTTCAACTTCCAAGCTATTTTAGTCTGTCAAACGTAATTGCTGGTGCTCTGGCACTCACAAAGATATAGAACACCTCACGTCTAGTATGATATATACCACACAGCATGCGCCAGTCACAGTTCTAATTGTTATGTCCCGAGTACTGATTGTGATGAATTGTTGCCCTCTTCACAAAAGGAAATATGTTCATGAGATCAGCATTTACAAATGCGTGTGGGCGTCTGATCCCAGCGTAGACGGTTGCGTAACCATGAGCCAGTGGTGTAGCTCTCCTTGGACGTCATGCTTGCGGCTCGATCCTTTGTTGCCTGGCGAAATCAATCTGAATGTGCGTCGATCACGATTTTCAGATTTCCTATCGTCGAGCCATCAGCGGCAGTCGACGCCGGTGGCCGAATTCCTCCCCAGGCAGGCCAGCTCTCACACCGATGGCCGAAAGTCTCCCCAGGCAGACCATATCTTAGGCCGATGGCCGAATGCCTCCCCAGGCAGGCCAGTTCTCGCACCGGTGACCGAATGCCTCCCCAGACTGGCCGGCTCTCACGTCGGTGGCCGAAAGTCTCCCCAGGCAGACCAGCTCTTAGGCCGGTGACCGAATATCTCCTCAGACAGGCCAGTTCTCGCACCGGTGACCGAATGTCTCTCCAGGCAGACCATCTCTCAGGCCGGTGGCCGAAAGTCTCCCCAGGCAGACCATCTCTTAGGCCGGTGACCGAATGCCTCCCCAGACTCGCCGGTTCTCACGTCGGTGGCCGAATATCTCCTCAGACAGGCCAGTTCTCGCACCGGTGACCGAATGTCTCTCCAGGCAGACCATCTCTTAGGTCGATGGCCGAATGTCTCTCCAGGCAGACCAGCTCTCATGTCGGTGACCGAATGTCTCTCCAGGCAGACCAGCTCTCATGTCGGTGACCGAATGTCTCCTCAGGCTCTCGGCCAGACCGTCGTGAAGAAAGTGAAGCGCAGCTGGCGCTCGCTCCCACGGCCGCCTTGACAGGCGCCGACCGCCCCGGGCGTGGACTGGGTGGCGGTGGCGAGCGGTGCGCGGATTCCTCCTCGGCCGGTGGCACCCCGGGGTCGCAATGAGGCTCGCTTCCAGCCCAGACGACTCGCTACGAGCGGTAGTGTCCCTCCGCCTGTGGGACAGTTTTGTCCGAGCTCCTGCCTCTGGTGCCGTTTTGTCTCAGCCTCTGGCTCTTCGATCGCTTTACCTCAGCCTCTGCCTCCGGATCCGTTTTGTCCCAGACTTTGCCCCTGGTGCCGTTTTGTCTCAGCTTCTGCCTCTGTTCCCGTGTTATCTCCGCCTCTTCTTCTGGTGCCATTTTGTCTCAGCCTATAAATATGTGATTGTTTTATCTCAGCTTCTTCCTCTGACCCCATTTGTCCCCGTTGCGTTCAATGGCGGCCATCTGGAGTTGAATGCATTGTCGGAGTTGACAAATTGGCTGCCCATCGGGTGTCTTGTTCTTGCTTTCGCTTTTTTCCTGACCGAGGCGATATCGAGAAGGTTTTTGCTCATCACCGAGAGCCGTCTCGAGTGCGACCCCCCACGGGCTGTGGTGTTGCTCGGCAGCGGTTTTGTGCGTGAGTGGCACGCTCTCGCAGACTACTATGCATTGTAAGCCCTTTGACGTCCTGTCTGTTTAGAATAACGTCCGATACAAACAACCTACACTAATGGTGATTTGACAACGGACTGTTTGGACACACCCGGAGCTTTTATTATTGAGGTTCAATCAATGTTAATAAAATATTTAACATACTTGCCATCGACCCGTAATGCCAAAAAAACACCTACCACGTCGTTTTCGTGGCGGAAGCTAGCAGTTATGTCAGAGCGAAGCTCCGCCCACGCTTCTCGGGCGGCGGAATGCCCGCTGGCAATGCCAATGACTCGAGCCGGGTCAATGGTGCTTAACTGCCCAAGGCCGGCCGTCGGCGCTTTAGTGGGCGGAGCCACAGACTTCTGGGGGGTCGCCTCAGGATCCGGAGTCGCGAATCAATCGAATCGGTGACCAGTGCACCGCACTTGTCGCGATCATGGCGAATCAATGACCAGCACCTTTATATTTTATTCTACAGCAAAACACCACCAGTACACCACCCTTCCGATCACGTTCGGGGGCCTGTCGCACGTGTCCAACATTTGGTAGCTTATCTTTTACAGTTATGGGCGCAAAGTGACCCTGGTAGTCGACGCGCCCCTAAACTCCAATTCATCATCATCACCATCGGCCCTCTTCCCCAGAGGCTCCTTAATGTTCATATGTATCAGGAGAGGTAGCACGGTTTTCCAATTTTCCTGATCCGGGTCATTCCTTCCGTGCAACAGCCATAGGCCTAACGTTGCATGTCCAACAATACTCAGGCTGTCGATCCCTGCACACGCCCCTGTGGCGGCGCTCCTGCCCCATTCCGAAGCGGGCGAAACTGGAGGACGAATTAATGTGCGGCAGGTGGGGCGAGTGGAGAAAGTGATGCGCGCGACCGCAGGGGATGAAAGGTGGGGAGCCCTTTGGCGATGGACCGGTAGCCACCTGCGAAACGGCAAACACGACACAGATGCCAGCATGGAGGCCAGCGTCTGCTGTACCGAAGATGGACGTTACGACAGTACAACAGCCATCGAACATATGTGGCATGCGCTTGCCTGTAGGCATGTGCCTCGGCTGTGCAAGTGCACACGCCGAGCATTCGTGCGATGGACACAGCAGTCTTCCTACACCGGTAGTAATCTGTGTGATGGCATGAAGGATCCGGGACGGGTACAACGAACCGACCGTGCACGTGCATGCAATTCCCACAGAGTCCTCTCACCTCGCCTACCTGTCAGTAGGTACCACAGGATTGACTGATAAATGATTCCACCGTCGTGCCACCCCCCCCCCACCCAGCTCTCGCCTATGGTGAATTGCTGGGCTGGTCCAATTCGCGTGTGCTGATCAGTGGATAACATATCTATATATATATATATATATTCATACAATTACATTTGGACCCATGAGTGTCAGAATCCATAAAGATATATCCAATCAATTCCATTTGCAACTATAATGACAATCCGAATTGAATCCGATTGGAAAAGGTTTCGTTTACTACACTCTACAGTAAGCAGAACAGAAAATTGCCCGAGATCCATACCAACTCCAATCTAAGTCTGGATATTTCCAAAAATGTTATGCAATCCGATTCAAATCCAATCCAATCTGAAATTCCTATGAAAAATTCACTTCGTGTCATGTTCAATTGTGAAGTGCATGCAACCTCAAACATGCCCGCTGGCATGTTTGAGGTTGCATGCAAACATGCCCGCAGTGATATCCCAGACCAGGTAGGGTAGCACAGTTCTATCCCCAGACCAGATAGGATTGCACAGCGTCACCCCCAAACTAGACAATACAGCACAGTCCCACCGCCAGACCAGATATGATCGCACAGCACCATTCACATACCACGTATGGTAGCACAGCGTCATCATTAGACCAGGCATGGCAACACAGCACTACTCCAAGACCAGGTAGTGCAGCGCAGTTCAACCCCAGACCAGGTATGATAGCGTAGCGCCATCCTCAAACAAGGTAGCAGTCATTAGACCGGTAGCAGCAAGCCACCAGGAGGAGACGCAGCCTCACCCCCAGACCAGGATGTGTAACGCAGCGTCATCCTCAGACCAGATATGGTAGCGCAGCCTCACCCCAGCCCAGGCACTGTAGAGTAATTCCAGCCCGTATGTGGTCTGGTAATGGTCTTGGTCGGCCTCGGACCATGTGAGGTGCGGGTCAGCTTCAGGTCATGTCTGAGTGGTCACAACTCCTTCACTGGCACAGGTGATACGCAGGTAAGGTGGCATGTGCGTGTGATGGTGAGTTATCGGGCACGAAGAGCTCATGCCAGAGGAATCCTATATTTTTGCCTTCTTGAAATGTCCGTCAGCTATACCAGAGGTCCGCCAAAGAGGAAGCGCATTAAACAAATTAAACAGATGGCTCGTGTAGTTCGATGCAAGTACGCTAAAATCGGTCCGAAGGCTTGTAGGGATAGGGTGGCCACAGCCTCAACAATCGCACTGGAGCGTGACTCAATGTTGCTTCTTTTGCCGCCAGATAAACTGAGTTAAAAGAAAGAGGTAGTACCCATCTCCCTCGCCTAGTACCCATCTCCAACAGACATTAATTTGGCCCACTTCCAGTTGCTCTATATATCGAGCATCATCATCTTCACCGGGTCGGACCATGCGACTTGTGAAGCCATGACCGAGAGATCGAATGATTTAACTTCTCTTCGGCCAGCACCGGTCCTTAGGTTGTGGATTCAAAACTAAAAACTGGAAATATTATAAGCATAGACTGCCCTGTTTACTATTCAGGGCCCTATTATTGTGTGAATGCATGAAAATGGAAATCGACGGAGCCTCTGCCATGGCAAATGCACTTTTATTTCCATGGGACTGGCAGTTCGATCACGACCAGTGTCGAAGTGTTCCTGATACCGTCTCTGTAGTGATATCGATGCATGTTCACAGTAAATAATATTTGAGAAAAAACACCATGTCACACCAAAAGTAATTTCCAATCAGTCTAGGTTCAGTCGGGTAAAGTTCCCCCAAAACATATTTTGTGATGTTGATGCTGATCAACCAATGTTGGCCCTGACCTGTGTCCCTGTCGCTCCCACTTTAGGGAGGTTCCCTCATCTCCAGTCTTCCCGAAAAGTCAGGCCCTTGTTGAACAAGATTCGAGGGGAAGGGAATTCAATTGATTCTAATGTGGTCAATTGCAAGCTTTTCGTGCTTTATCCCCACCCCCTCCTAGTAATGTTTAAGCAATGAAAAATACGGTTTGACTGGGGGCGCCGCGATCATGAGTAGGTGAGGGTGGGGGCGGGGAGACCACGGCCTCCTTAGTCAGCATATTGCAGGAGACCCAGTTGGAAAGTCACGTCGCGAGCTATTGGCTGAAATCGTAAGGGAGTGTTGAAGTGCATCTCTCATCCAGTGTCGGGGGTGATCCGGGAAGTTTGGTCAGGGGAAGGAATTATTTTGGAGGAGTGCCACTTCCCCGGAGTGCATTTTTTTACTCTGAGGGGCGCCATGAGCTTAAACAAAACTAATTGAGCGAGGGTATAGGGCTGCACTCGGGAGTCCCGAAAGGGAGCATTTTTCCAGTCAAAGAGGCGCCACATCTCTATTGGGCAGGGGGAGGCACACGTGCCCCCAGTTTCCCCACATCCTAGATCCGCCACTGTCCAGTGTCCATTGTAAGCGGAGCTCCTCCGGGGCGTATGCAATATGCATGTCTGAGAAGCGAGGCTGCTGGCTGTTTTGGGCACATCACCTGCGCTTGCTATGCAGCCGGCCGGAGCGGGGTGTTGACATCTGCAGTCTGGGCCTGGTCCACCTTCAGGTCCGCCACCCCAGCCGCTCCAGCTGGCAGCCGTGTGCACACACTCCCAGCTGCCCTCCAGAGACACACGGTCGAGCCGTCGTCTGTGATCCGGCCGGTCGGTGGAGACTTCACGTCCGGACCCGGGTCGACGATCACTCGGGGACGTTTGGCCGCCAGGGGAGCTGACCCACCTCCTCTGCCGGGTCGGCGCGTTCGGCCGTCCCGCCACCGTTCATTATCAAAATATCTAAACGCGGGGGATCCCATAGCCGCGGCGCGTTTCTCTCCAATCAAGATTGCCCGTTTCCATTAGTGCCGTGTCCGTTTTTCGTCGGTACCGGGCGATAAATCGGTCGCTAATGCCGTCATCATTTAGGTTAAAACAATTCCAGCAGATGCTGTGCGCCGGTCGCACCGGCGCTTCCACTCAGCCCTCACGCCCTTGGCCCGGTCGTAAATCCATTTGGCCAACATTTGACAATCAGTGCGCGTGGACGTCCGTCGGCTGCGACGCGACGATTGGTGCACATCTAGTGCATCCTGCGGCGGTGCTCGCCGTGCACGCCGTGCACTGCGCCTCTGCACGGCCCGAGCCGATGCGGTGCCGGTCAGGGTGCCACTGGCCGCGCCGCCGCCCGCCTGCTGACATCACCCACCTCCGGACGTGCCCCGTAACGTAACGTAACGTAGCGCCTGCCGCCGCCCGCCTGCTGGTGTCCCCACCGCCGGACGTGCCTCGTAACGTAGCGAGAGCGCTTACAACGACCTCGGACATCCTGCGACAGGCGGCACCATAATGCAGGGGAGGGTGCTGGAGACGACAGGCCGTGACCTTTGTCATATGTCGTCTGCCGTCTGTCGTCGGCAGTCTGTCGTCTGTCTTCTGTCGTCTGTCGTCTGTCGCCTGTCGTCTGCCGTCTGTCGTCGGCTGTCTGTCGTCTGTCGTCTGTCGTCTGTCGTCTGTCGTCTGTCGTCTGTCGTCTGTCGTCTGTCGTCTGTCGTCTGTCGTCTGTCGTCTGTCGTCTGTCGTCTGTCGTCTGTCGTCTGTCGCCTGTCGTATGTCGTCTGCTGTTTGTCGTCTATCGTATGTCCCTATTTCTGCCGTCAATCGTCTGCCGTCTCCTGTCAATAGTATATCGTCTATTGTCTGCCGTCAATCATCTGTCGGCTGCTTTTGCCGTCTGCGAAAATGGCCTATCGTCTGTTGTCTATAGTCCGCCGCCTGTCTTCAATCGCCTGTTGTATGTAGTCTGCCGCCTGTCTTCAATCGCCTGTTGTATGTAGTCTGCCGCCTGTCTTCAATCGTCTGTTGTCTGTAGTCTGCCGCCTGTCTTCAATCGCCTGTTGTATGTAGTCTGCCGCCTGTCTTCAATCGCCTGTTGTATGTAGTCTGCCGCCTGTCTTCAATCGCCTGTTGTATGTAGTCTGCCGCCTGTCTTCAATCGCCTGTTGTATGTAGTCTGCCGCCTGTCTTCAATCGCCTGTTGTATGTAGTCTGCCGCCTGTCTTCAATCGCCTGTTGTATGTAGTCTGCCGCCTGTCTTCAATCGCCTGTTGTATGTAGTCTGCCGCCTGTCTTCAATCGCCTGTTGTATGTAGTCTGCCGCCTGTCTTCAATCGCCTGTTGTATGTAGTCTGCCGCCTGTCTTCAATCGCCTGTTGTATGTAGTCTGCCGCCTGTCTTCAATCGCCTGTTGTATGTAGTCTGCCGCCTGTCTTCAATCGCCTGTTGTATGTAGTCTGCCGCCTGTCTTCAATCGCCTGTTGTATGTAGTCTGCCGCCTGTCTTCAATCGCCTGTTGTATGTAGTCTGCCGCCTGTCTTCAATCGCCTGTTGTATGTAGTCTGCCGCCTGTCTTCAATCGCCTGTTGTATGTAGTCTGCCGCCTGTCTTCAATCGCCTGTTGTATGTAGTCTGCCGCCTGTCTTCAATCGCCTGTTGTATGTAGTCTGCCGCCTGTCTTCAATCGCCTGTTGTATGTAGTCTGCCGCCTGTCTTCAATCGCCTGTTGTATGTAGTCTGCCGCCTGTCTTCAATCGCCTGTTGTATGTAGTCTGCCGCCTGTCTTCAATCGCCTGTTGTATGTAGTCTGCCGCCTGTCTTCAATCGCCTGTTGTATGTAGTCTGCCGCCTGTCTTCAATCGCCTGTTGTATGTAGTCTGCCGCCTGTCTTCAATCGCCTGTTGTATGTAGTCCGCCGCCTGTCTTCAATCGCCTGTTGTATGTAGTCTGCCGCCTGTCTTCAATCGCCTGTTGTATGTAGTCTGCCGCCTGTCTTCAATCGCCTGTTGTATGTAGTCTGCCGCCTGTCTTCAATCGCCTGTTGTATGTAGTCTGCCGCCTGTCTTCAATCGCCTGTTGTATGTAGTCTGCCGCCTGTCTTCAATCGCCTGTTGTATGTAGTCTGCCGCCTGTCTTCAATCGCCTGTTGTATGTAGTCTGCCGCCTGTCTTCAATCGCCTGTTGTATGTAGTCTGCCGCCTGTCTTCAATCGCCTGTTGTATGTAGTCCGCCGCCTGTCTTCAATCGCCTGTTGTATGTAGTCTGCCGCCTGTCTTCAATCGCCTGTTGTATGTAGTCTGCCGCCTGTCTTCAATCGCCTGTTGTATGTAGTCTGCCGCCTGTCTTCAATCGCCTGTTGTATGTAGTCCGCCGCCTGTCTTCAATCGCCTGTTGTATGTAGTCTGCCGCCTGTCTTCAATCGCCTGTTGTATGTAGTCTGCCGCCTGTCTTCAATCGCCTGTTGTATGTAGTCTGCCGCCTGTCTTCAATCGCCTGTTGTAATGTAGTCTGCCGCCTGTCTTCAATCGCCTGTTGTATGTAGTCTGCCGCCTGTCTTCAATCGCCTGTTGTATGTAGTCTGCCGCCTGTCTTCAATCGCCTGTTGTATGTAGTCTGCCGCCTGTCTTCAATCGCCTGTTGTATGTAGTCTGCCGCCTGTCTTCAATAGCCTGTTGTCTATAGTCTGCCGCCTGTCTTCAATCGCCTGTTGTATGTAGTCTGCCGCCTGTCTTCAATCGCCTGTTGTATGTAGTCTGCCGCCTGTCTTCAATCGCCTGTTGTATGTAGTCTGCCGCCTGTCTTCAATCGCCTGTTGTATGTAGTCTGCCGCCTGTCTTCAATCGCCTGTTGTATGTAGTCTGCCGCCTGTCTTCAATCGCCTGTTGTATGTAGTTGCCGCCTGTCTTCAATCGCCTGTTGTATGTAGTCTGCCGCCTGTCTTCAATCGCCTGTTTATGTAGTCTGCCGCCTGTCTTCAATCGCCTGTTGTATGTAGTCTGCCGCCTGTCTTCAATCGCCTGTTGTATGTAGTCTGCCGCCTGTCTTCAATCGCCTGTTGTATGTAGTCTGCCGCCTGTCTTCAATCGCCTGTTGTATGTAGTCTGCCGCCTGTCTTCAATCGCCTGTTGTATGTAGTCTGCCGCCTGTCTTCAATCGCCTGTTGTATGTAGTCTGCCGCCTGTCTTCAATCGCCTGTTGTATGTAGTCTGCCGCCTGTCTTCAATCGCCTGTTGTATGTAGTCTGCCGCCTGTCTTCAATCGCCTGTTGTATGTAGTCTGCCGCCTGTCTTCAATCGCCTGTTGTATGTAGTCTGCCGCCTGTCTTCAATCGCCTGTTGTATATAGTCTGCCGCCTGTCTTCAATCGCCTGTTGTATGTAGTCTGCCGCCTGTCTTCAATCGCCTGTTGTATGTAGTCTGCCGCCTGTCTTCAATCGCCTGTTGTATGTAGTCTGCCGCCTGTCTTCAATCGCCTGTTGTATGTAGTCTGCCGCCTGTCTTCAATCGCCTGTTGTATGTAGTCTGCCGCCTGTCTTCAATCGCCTGTTGTATGTAGTCCGCCGCCTGTCTTCAATCGCCTGTTGTTATGTAGTCTGCCGCCTGTCTTCAATCGCCTGTTGTATGTAGTCCGCCGCCTGTCTTCAATCGCCTGTTGTATGTAGTCTGCCGCCTGTCTTCAATCGCCTGTTGTATGTAGTCTGCCGCCTGTCTTCAATCGCCTGTTGTATGTAGTCTGCCGCCTGTCTTCAATCGCCTGTTGTATGTAGTCCGCCGCCTGTCTTCAATAGCCTGTTGTATGTAGTCTGCCGCCTGTCTTCAATCGCCTGTTGTATGTAGTCTGCCGCCTGTCTTCAATCGCCTGTTGTATGTAGTCTGCCGCCTGTCTTCAATCGCCTGTTGTATGTAGTCTGCCGCCTGTCTTCAATCGCCTGTTGTATGTAGTCTGCCGCCTGTCTTCAATCGTCTGTCGTCTGCCGTCCGCCACATGTCGTATGGTTGGTTGGCTATTGGAGTTTAGGGACGCATCGACTGCATCGGTCATGCAGCGCCTACATGTCGTATGCGGACTGTCTTCTGTTGCTTGTCCGCCCATCTGTCCGTTCGTCTGCATCGTTGAACGTGAAGCTGTATAGTGCATCGCTGGTCACATGGGCCGACAGAAGGCATCGCCTGTACTTCCCATGAAGGGCCGCTTACTCTGGTGGAGAAGCGGGCGCCATCGAATTAGAGGCCCGTCGAATGCACACCCTCGAACCTTAGCGCTGATGTATGCACCTGTACAGGCCCCGACAGCGTCTGAGTCAGCGCTTCTGATGAAATCCCAGTGAACTTCGACGAGTCGGCGTACAAGGTGATACATGCATAATCAGCACCTACTGAATGTCTACGAATTCATTTGCGACCCAATCCTGACACTTGATATGGTCATCACATGACCTCCCAGGTAGTCAAACATCACTGCATTGGCAGGGGAAGTCGCCGTCGAACATTCAGATGCTGCCGCCGCGCCCGACGAACACGTTCCTTTTGCGCCGCAGCCAGTGCTCGGTCCTGCCAGCAGCAGCCGGTGGGGTGGGGGTACACCCACCTGTGCCAGGCAGCGGCGCATTGACCTCCAGCAGGCTGCCCCCCCCCCCCCCCTCCGGTTCAGATCGGCCGGCGGCCGCTGATCCAGCATCGCCTTCAGCAGCGGCGCACCCCCAAACAAGACGTCAGCGGCCACCGTCTCGCCGCCCGGACCACGTGATAGTCGGCCGGGGTGCGGTGCAGAGGCAGCAGAGGGGGGACGGGGATGGGACGGGGAGGGGACCGCCGGCCGGCCGCTGACCAGGGGTGCTGCTCGAGTTATCTGCGGTCGCCGATCAAGCGATTGAGGGCATAGCGGACGCTGGTCGGGGGTGCGGCGCCCTCTTCCTGGCCTTGCACGTATCACGTGGCGGCTGGAGTCGCCGTCCGGCCTGTTTGTTGACCTAACGCTGCTTTTGTTTGTTTTCGAACGTCGGCTGGAAGACAGCCGCCACGGTGGCAATCAGCACGAGGCGGTAATCAGCACGAGGCGGTAATCAGCACGAGGCGGTAACCAGCACGCCCGGCTGAGCCGGACACCCGGTCATCCCCGGCGGCCGACGGGGGTCAGCCGTGGAAGAGCAGACGGACCACCCGGTCATCCCCGGCTGCCACAGGCTCAGTCTCACTTCCGCCTGCTGAACGCTCATAGTCGCGCCTGAGGTGAATATGCTGAGATCACTGTGTCCGTCATCTCAGCATATGTACATACACCGCATCGCGAGTTTCTGGCGATGTAATATGACAAATATGGCTGACAGCACCCGCTGCACCATGCTCACCAATCAGGACAAAGGAACACAGCTCCGGGAAGCGCTCCATCCAGAATGCATTAGCGGTGACGTAATACCGCAATTTCCAGCCGGGCATTATTACCTTACTGTGGGATATGGACCGCACCTACTCAGGTTTTATGTATCAGATTAGACGGGAGTCGATCGAGAGTCGAGGGTCTGAGTCGTTCCGAAGGACACCGACTCAATGCCACGTCAACGTTCTAGGAATACGAACAACTGAAATCATCAGGAGTTGAATATTGGCATAACCTGCGTCAGGTATGGAATGCATCATCTTCCCGGGGACTGCGTGATCATCGTTTCCACCACCGCTGTCATATTTTTACGGTGTCTCTTCAGAGTCCATTATCCTGTTCAGCTCAAGTTATTTTTTTAATTGGTTGGTTCACGACACACTCTATGCACATTCACGGCTAAAGGCGCCGCCCACACTGTTTCTCCGGTGGGCCGCGGGATTGGGACAGCTCAAGGTATTTCAACCCAACTGAACTCACTGTCTGTTTGTGTCTGTATGTGTGCATGCGTACCTGTCTGTCTGTGCTGTCCCTTTCTCCGTCATCCTCTCTCTCTCACTCTCTCTCTATCTCTCCCTCTCTCTATCTCTCTCTATCTCTTTTTCTCTCTCTCGTATGCCACTCCCCTCCTAATCCCTCACTTTCTCTCTCCTCTCTCCATCTGCCTCACTCTCCCTCTCGTTCACGGTAGTGACTTGCAGCGTACCGTCCCACCTGAGACACCTCCGCGCCGCCGGCCGCCGGTCGTCTCATTCCGAAGACGAGAGGAGGGGCTCTCCAGATGAGTTCGTGATGTCGGCGTCTCTATCGGGCCGATCGCGATTGATCTTGAGATTGTCTCGCTGCTGTCTCACACAACTTCCTCTCGCCCGTCGCATCACACTGGGTTTGCAGGCGCTGAGTGTGCAGCTCCGCCGCCTGCAAACCGAGCGCTACCCACTGTCACTCGGATAACGATAAACACCACGGGCTGGGCATATGCGGCGACGCGTTACCTAAAAGGGGCCGCATAGAATGCAAGTGAAAACAGAACAGAGTGTAGAAGGTAAGCGCTAATGACGTGTGCGCTGTTACCCCGGGCCTGGACGATGCATTGATGCATGATGCAAGTGTGCAGAGTTTGCAGTAGTCTGGTGGAAGGTGATCTTGTGCTTGGTTGGCTCGGATCGGATCATGCCCTTTAAGCCGACGCGGTGGTTTCATCAGTATTCTGTTCAAAGAACACGCGGCACAAAATTATCTTATTCAAGGTGGCTACTTGCTGAGCGCTTCGCATTCAAGGTGGCTCATTTACTGGACTGCATTTGCGTATTCCGTCCATGCTATCGTGATGTGTAGTCCAATTCATCCCTACGTCGCATGTTCTCCTTTCCGAATTTGATGAGGTATATCTCGTTTATGAACAAACTACAAAAGTCGGACAAGCGCTGCACGGAGGCCAGGGACACCCTGGTAAGTGCCTCTTGTTAAACTCAGTTCTTTTTCTTCCATAGAGCATCGAAGCTATTCAAAATGAGCGCACAGATTGCTTCGCGTGCCTATCGAAAGCATAAGGTTTAAGAGTATACAGCCCCTTCGTATACCCATGCGCCGAAATACGGTTAACGTGACGCCCTTTTTGCATTACTTGTAGCAGGAAATACGAGTAGTAGTTCACAGAGCCGACAGGCGGACCTGTCCTTGCAGCGCGACGGCCAGCCTGCCAGCATCTAGATTCACAGCCAGGCATCACACTGATTCCTGATAATCACACTGATACCTGGCAATTACACCGATGGACGGTGCCCGAGTAAATTACCGCATTGCGGACGTTCAGCCCCAAGCGTTAGTATCAAAGTATGCTTACGCACATGTGCTCATGCATGACGATGTTCGCGTTCGTAACTTCGCATCGTAAATGTTTGGCTAGATCGCATATGTTCACGTACACATTTTTGTTTGCAAAATTAAATGTTAACATACACACATATTCGCTTAGGTAGATTGTTTTATCCGCAAGTTTTTTAATCGGTATGTCGTTGTTTTTTACAAATACGTAGACACTGCATACTAAAACGCTTGTGCAATCAAGTTCTCACATAGGAAAGTAAACGTATGTGTACATCCTTACAACTGCAAGTTTCAGTCTGTTCGAAACTTTGTCTAGGCAAAGGCTCGTCTACATGTACCGAACATACCCACCCGTTGAAAGGCATCCACGTACTAGCGATGGTCCCGGCACCAGCAACATCCCATCCACGTATTGGTGATGGTCCCGACACCCGTCCCAACCGCGTACTAGTGATGGCAGCGACACCGGCAGCGTTCCATCCACGTACTAATGATGGTCCCGACACCATCAACGTCCTATCCACCTACCGGTCGTGGTCCCGGCACCATCAACGTCCTATCCACCTACCGGTCGTGGTCCCGACACCGGCAACGTCCTATCCACCTACCGGTCGTGGTCCCGGCACCATCAACGTCCTATCCACCTGCCGGTCGTGGTCCCGACACCGGCAACGTCCTATCCACCTACCGGTCGTGGTCCCGACACCGGCAACGTCCTATCCACCTACCGGTCGTGGTCCCGACACCGGCAACGTCCTATCCACCTACCGGTCGTGGTCCCGACACCGGCAACGTCCTATCCACCTACCGGTCGTGGTCCCGACACCGGCAACGTCCCATCTACGTACTAATGATAGTCCCGGTGCCAGAAGCGTTCCACCGAGCGAAAGCAACTACATCCGCCAATATGGTCGCTGCAATATCGCAGCTAAAATGCCTAAAATCGACCTCGATGCTGACTAGAAGCAAATATGCTGTTTTTGAGCAGTGTGAACATTATATTCTGACGTTGGGTGGATTGGGACTCAAAGGTAAGCAGACGTACATCTTCATCGGTAGGGAAGAGATAGTCATTGAAGGTTGGTTTCACGTGAGTGAATGGGATCATGATTCATGGTTGCAATCTTGTTTCGCTATCAATTTTGGAATTGCACATTATAAATGCACAGCAGGCTTATCTCATGAACAGGCTTTAGTTCTCTATGTGCCTTCTATTCAGAAGTAGCCTTTTGTAGGTATTCATTTTTATTCCAAGACTCGTCATAGCCAGCTTCACATTTCACTTTCACATATCACAAACAGACGTTCCGCTGTGCTCTTTTTCCCCATAAATGTGTTCAATTGCGACGCTAGTTTGGTACAAAGGTTAGATTACAGGAAGGATGGCCGCTTCTGAAGCCTCATGTCCCAAATGGAGATATTAAAAATACTAAAACATAACTGGCAACATGGAAGAAGAAGCATTGACGAAGTGCTTTCAAACGTACAAGGTGACTTGTTTTTCACATATATCATGTAAGTTCTGTGCTGACGTCATTCAGGGACTTTCCTCGGTGCATTCCGTGCATTTGTTCTCCTGGATGGTCTGATTTTACAATGTTGCTCTTGCGGAGTGGCTACCCCTTTCTGTATAAAGCGCGATTCTGTAGCAAGGGCGATTAAAGGAGGGAAGCATATTTCTCCAAAAGTTTTCAGCTTCTTTCGCTGCACCTAATTTCCGCATAATACCGTCACCAGTCACTCCAAAAAGTCCTAATGGCTTGTGGAAATGTTGCGACAATGCGAGACGCAATATGCCGCATATTTGTCCATGGCATTCGTGGATGCAACTTCAAGACAGTCCACTGGGCTCCTATCTTCATGAATTCGAGCTTTAAACAAGCATTCTGACTCGAATATATGACATTCCAACTTAGAAAATTACAACTTCGAGTTTTCTTATGATAACGGCACTTTTCATAGTCCATAATTTTTATGAGATAACGGCACTATTTATTAGTCATCCATGTTACGAAAGTGGCACAGCCAGAAGCTCATCCAAGGGAGCGGACACGCTATATCGCTTCGACTGGACTCTCAGTGAGGAGCCGAGCACATAGCATGTTGAAAACGCAGACATCCTGGCCTAAGGTGATAAAAACCCTGACCGCGCCGCTTCTGGTTACTCCACTGGGTACACCTGCCTTGTTCACGAGCATGCTCACTAGCATACCATTACCGCTGGGTATTATGCAGCCGAACTACATTCCGCACACCCGTGCTTCACCTGACCCACTTTAGCACTTATCTCCTGATCGATTTTCAGGATTTGATATTGAACTACTGGCTGGTGGGAGTTGTAATCTGATGGACAGTGCTTGTGAGCCCGAGTGGTCATGCATCGAGCCCCGGACCTGCCATCCATCGAGCCCCGGTCCCGCCATCCATCGAGCTCAGGTCCCCCATCCATCGAACCGCGGTCCCACCATACATCGAGCCCCGGTCCCGCCATCCATCGAGCCCCGGTCCCGCCATCCATCGAGCTCAGGTCCCCCATCCATCGAACCGCGGTCCCACCATACATCGAGCCCCGGTCCCGCCATCCATCGAGCCCCGGTCCCGCCATCCATCGAGCCCCGGTCCCGCCATCCATCGAGCCCCGGTCCCCCCATCCATCGAGCCCCGGTCCCGCCATACATCGAGCCCCGGTCCCGCCATCCATCGAGCCCCGGTCCCGCCATCCATCGAGCCCCGGTCCCCCCATCCATCGAGCCCCGGTCCCCCATCCATCGAGCCGCGGCACCGGCCGAGTCAGGTGCCAATTTCATTATCGCCGCCGCCGGCTGTGATTTCCCACCGATAGCTCAACATCGCTTAGCCGATTAGCTTTGGCCACTTTAGATGATATTTACTCCGGGGTATCGTCATAAATCTGGAACCTAATTATACACTTGACCATGTGCCAAACAGCAAGGCCAAGTGATGTATGCTAAAAAGCATGGTAAGTGGACGTGTATCAGTGAACAGACACGGTGATACGCCGCTGGTCAAGGACCGCGCGCTGCATACCAAGAACACTATACTGACACAAATCAGCACAGTCCAACGTCGTCGACGAGGGTGCAATGTTGCGCATACCTCAACCTTGAGGCTGATCGAAGCAGACTGCAATCGATGAGTCTGCCTCATTGCATCACCCCTCGCATGTCCATGATGGAGAACTTCGCTGCTGGGCAGGCACCACCACCCTTGATATTGAATTGTGTGCACATTGATTATCTCCGCCCTGACACCACGAAAAGCAGACGTAAACAGCGACGGCATCAATATATAACAGTGTAACGTTTGAATAAGCATAACATCCGGCCATGGTCTCGTATCGATACAAATTGCTGGCCATGTTTACACTGTCGGCCGACACGTGGAGGCTGCTATCTAGGCGCACGTGAGCGTCCCGCGCCTGCATCCTTTCACGGGCAGACTGCGCTGCTGTTTACGGCTTGTTTAGCATACGGCGCCTCACAACAGCACACCACACGGCCGACCGGCAGTGAAATCCGGCTGCCTGTGTACGGCGCACTTTACGGCCCCGGTTATTGTCATGCTGCTCGGTGTTTATGCCGGTTGCCTCTGAGAGCGGCCGGCCCGGCCTGAGCAAGGCGTCAAGGCCCGGCCGGCGCTACACAGGTCGGTCGCGCCGCCGCGTAACCCGGCCCGGCCGGCGGCGTGACCCCTCGTGTGTCAGGGGCAGGCCGGTCTGTTGTGACACCGGAGAAGTGTGTCGACCGGCGGACGGCGGCCGGGGCGTCGTCGGTGTCCCGACGATCGACGCGGCGTCGGTGTGCCCCTCAATCACTCGGCCAAATGGCGGCCGTGTAACGTGCATTCTGGACAGTTCGAAATAAAGCAGCGCGTCATTGCGCAGGGCTGATTTATGGCTCACTTAAGTCTAAACTAACGACTGCCCACTCAGTCGCCGGCGGACTGAATTAACAGCTGAGCAGGGCGCAGGAATTTTAATGCAGAGGCGAGAGCCGTATTTCCTCACCAACGTTGCGTCTATTACGCTTGACAACAATGGACGGCGATAAAACCATACGTGTATGTTATGACCGTTCATAAACTCCAGGGAATCAAGTCGTGTGTACTACAGTGCGCCACAGCTGGTTACTGAATGTACGCCTAGAACTCTACTCTAATTGTGGCCTGAGGAGCCGTATCATGTTGCGTAAGTCATCCGTCCAGGAAGGCACTCAAGTAGCCGTTTCGGAAGGCCCCCGGTCGTGGTAGGAAAGTTGACGATTAAAGAATGGACACAGCGTTGCTTAGCAACAGAAAAGACGCTTCCGGCCAGTTTGTACGGCCAATGGACTCGCAGTCACCGACTAAATGGTTGTCTTTACATCGCAACACAGCTGCGGACGGCAGCCCCTGGAACACCCCCTGAGAGTGTTGCTCCCTAGGTGTGCAGGCCACCAAACATGTCTGTCGATGAAACAGTGACGTCACCATCTCTGGCGCTCATAACTGCCATCCTGATGGCCTGATCATTCGGTCAAAAAATGCGCACAACGTACAACACCTGGCCGCTTTCATCGATTTCCCCCGATCACCACAGTATTGGGAACTTGAATTTTTTTTCCATTGATCAGCTGATTATGTTCTTAGAGAACCGGAATTGTGTTGCTAGTTGTATTCACCAACCAAAATTCATCAGATTTCCCAGTAGTGGCTCTTTCATGTTAGCCTCATAGTCTTCCAAGTATATGCTATCAATAGTCTTACTTGCTTGCATTGTTTGTAAAAAGCTATGCGGTATCATGCTGATCAGCTTACGATCGTATCCTGTCCGATCTGGATGTGCAGGCACGACATGTCAACGGACTGCGCTTGGCAGGAGACGGTTGAAGGACCGTGGAGCACAGACAGGAGACACCCAGTGGCTGTGGGACACTGACAGCGGACACCCAGTGGCTGTGGGACACTGACAGTGGACACCCAGTGGCTGTGGGACATTGACAGTGGACACCCAGTGGCTGTGGGACACAGACAGGGGACACCCAGTGGCTGTGGGACACTACAGTGGACACCCAGTGGCTTGGGACACTGGGGACACTGACAGTGGACACCCAGTGGCTGTGGGACACTGACAGGGACACCCAGTGGCTGTGGGACACAGACACCCAGTGGCTGTGGGACATTGACAGCGGACACCCAGTGGCTGTGGGACACTGACAGTGGACACCCAGTGGCTGTGGGACATTGACAGTGGACACCCAGTGGCTGTGGGACACTGACAGGAGACACCCAGTGGCTGTGGGACACTGACAGGAGACACCCAGTGGCTGTGGGACATTGACAGCGGACACCCAGTGGCTGTGGGACACTGACAGTGGACACCCACTGGCTGTGGGACATTGACAGAAGACATCCAGTGGCTGTGTGACACTGACAGGAGACTTCCAGTGGCTGTGGGATATTGACATGGGATACCCAGTGGCTGTAGGACACCGGCAGGGGACACTCAGTAGATGTGGGATACGATGGTTGCACATTGGCTCGCCCCTCTCCCACCACGGAAGTGGCGCTCCAATCAACCAGATAGTTCTAACTAATAATCAACCAATCAAAGCCAACCAAGAGCCAACAGATCGACCAGACCAGTACAGCTAAAAGCCAATCAAGCCAGCAAATGGTGAGCCATACGTGTCCAAGCAGTCGTTAACAATATCGAGCAATGAACCAAGCTAACTATCAATCAACCAGACGTATGAAGGCTATCTATTAAGCAGGTTACCGAACTATCTATCAGAGCGACCGATCAGATCATCAGCCACGGTATCCCTGGCCACACGAGGCAGCCGCGCCACCAGCCAGTCCAGTCCGACCCAGCCACCCCTCAGCTCAGGTCAGACCGTGGCGCCCCCACAGTGTCTGCAGTGGACCTTCTGCACAAGGTCGGGCACTGGCAGCCGACCTGGCGCCAGACAGTCTGCCGGGGCCAGGGAGGCGGCGGTAACTCGTGCGTGTCGGCTGGGGTGTGGGCAACACGGCACCTGCAGACTGGGCGTCTGCAGTCGGCCAGCTCACAGACCGGCTGCGGCGGTATAGGTGGGGGTGGGGTGATCGGATCTAGTACCAGTACTAGATGGTGGTGGCATGGGTGGTTAGTTAGTTATTTATTGTAGTTTATGGGCGCATCGACTGCATAGGTCATATAGCCGGTGGTATGGGTGGCCTGGCCACCCATACCCATGGGTGTTTGCATGGGTGATCAGGTCTAGTATTGGTGGTGGTATGGGTGGCCTGGTTTAGTATGAGTGATTGAGTGAGTTTGGGTGGTGGCATCACTGGCCTGTACCAAGGGTGGTGATGTGGTGTGGAGGTGGGCCAGGTGGGGGACACGGTAGCCCTGAGGACAGCCGAGGTGTACAGACTGACTGTGGTGTGGAGGTGGGCCAGGTGGGGGACACGGTAGCCCTGAGGACAGCCGCGGTGTATAGACTGACTGTGGTGTGGAGGTGGGCCAGGTGGGGGACACGGTAACCCTGAGGACGGCCGCGGTGTATAGACTGACTGGTGTGGAGGTGGACCAGGTGGGGGACACTGTAACCCTGAGGACAGCCGAGGTGTACAGATTGATTGTGGTGTGGAGGTGGACTAGGTGGGGGACACGGTAACCCTGAGGACAGCCGAGGTGTACAGACTGACTGGTGTGGAGGTGGGTCAGGTGGGGGACACTGTAACCCTGAGGACAGCCGAGGTGTACAGACTGACTGTGGTGTGGAGCTGGACCAGGTGGGGGACACTGTAACCCTGAGGACAGCCGCGGTGTACAGACTGACTGTGGTGTGGAGGTGGACCGGGTGGGGGACACGGTAACCCTGAGGACAGCCGCGGTGTAAAGACTGGCTGTGGTGTGGAGGTGGGTCAGGTGGGGGACACTGTAACCCTGAGGACAGCCGAGTGTACAACTGACTGTGGTGGGAGGGACCAGGTGGGGACACTGTAACCCTGAGGACAGCCGCGGTGTAAAGACTGGCTGTCACGGCGCTCGTATGACGGTGACAAGTGGGCCTGTCATGAGTCCGCCTGCACAGCCGACCGCCGACCGCTGCAGAGGCTCGGCTGGATGCTGCAGCTGTAGCGGGACTGCAGGTGCGCCGGCACTGGCGGCCGACAGACGGTGACATCAACTACCGGCGACCCGAATGGGCTGGCAAAGGCTGGCCGCCCGCACGTGGAGCTTTACGACTCACTTTTACCGGATAGACTAATTATTTCACTTTAGTGCCGATCGGCAGTGGCCTTCAGCTGGCAGGCACCTGACTGTTGCCGCATTGTTCCGTTGCGATGCTCGTCCTGGGAGCATGTCGTCGAATAGTAATTCCGTGTGGTGAAGGTACTTGCATCTTGCTAGGAGGTGAATGAGTGAGAGCGAGTGGAACATAACTTGCCCTTTGCTGTTCACATATTTTCCGATGGCGAAAGCATGCAGTAAACCGTACACCGACAACTTCAGATGGTCTTCCTGAAACGAAACTATCGCCTAAGTCATGACGAACCTAAAACTGTCCAACATATAACTTTAAAGACATTCTGAACAAGGTCGTCTTCAAGGTATTTGAAGGAGCAGACCTGTTAACTGGTCTTTTGCAAATATATCGCGACTTTGCGGATATATTCCCGGGCAACACGAGGATTTTCATGAGCCTTTCAGGTCAGGCTCCTCGGCGACAAGCTGACAATTCTCGCAACGAGCCATTAATCAAATGATTATGGATGGAACTTCCCGTATGCGCCTAGTATCCGGTGCTTCGGCGCAGACACTTTACAGTGAGCAGTTTTGGGGCAGCCGTGTCTAATTTGGATGCAGTTTGTTATGAACATACCAATATTCATACAGTCATTAACAGTAACTATGGGCGTTCAGATCCAGATGTCATAGTAGAAACCAATTGGAATTATGTAAGGCATAAGCCGAGTTCAAGTCGTTTATATCCATGCAGCTTTGCACGGCTGATGCAATCAGCTTGGCGCTAGAGCCGCTCACCTTCGACTTTCAAAGGAAATATTTTTATATAAATAAAACTGCATCGCAGTCACAAGCGGGCTGCCTTCCGATAATGGTAGGGTTATGTGCATTCTACGAGTAGTTTACGAAATGGATGCAATGTTTCTGACCCCATGCTTGTCGGTGCCTTTGAGCACTTAACGTTTACTACATGAAGTATACATTAGTGCACAGCAGTGTACGGAACGGAAAAAAGTTCTGCGAAAGTAAAGACCGCAAAACAGGTGGGACAACCATCCGAGCTGAAAGACGCCCCAAGGCTCAGGTCTTAGCTGGAGAACACCCCAGGTCTCCGGTCATTGTTTGTTTGTTTGCTTATTGGTTGGTTCACGACACACTTTATGCACATTCACGGCTAATGGCGCCGCCCACACTGTTTCGCCGGTGGGCCGCGGGATTGGGAAATGTCCTGAGTGGCGCTAGGTCTCCGGTCAGAGCTGAAGGATGCCCCAGGGCTGAGGTCCGAGCTGGAGGACGCCCCAGATCTCAAGAGGTGCCATTGAGGGCGTGGTTTCCTTATGGACAACCGTGGCGATGCCGGCCGTGGCAAGGCGGTCGTAAGATGGGGAAGGGCACGTTTGACTGTCTATCCTCCTCCCAATGATCTACCTAAGAGCCTGACTGTGGAGGATGTAGGCATCACTGAGTAACAATAGCAGCCTTGTAGTCATCGATCTGATGTAGATATGCCATGGTTTCATAATTAATTAAGTGGTGCCATATTTGAGTGAGCCATGCAATGTACTGTGCCCACCCTTACTTAATGTTAGCATGTTCGTGAATTAATACTGTGGTTAGTAACACTGTGCGCATTCTCGATATGGCGACACGGCCCAGCATAGCTGGACAAGAACACATGAGACGTGTTGGCCACCTGTGTCTGATCAAATATGGGCTGATGTAAAACGACGCAGCTCGGGGGGACCGTCGCCGACTCTTACCAACCCTGCAGGGTCGGCAGCAGCACTGCCGTATTAGCCGACTATGCTGGGTCGGCGGACATAGCACACACCGAGTGTACCGACCCTGCGTGGCACACACCGAGTGTACCGACCCTGCACGGCACACACCGAGTGTACTGACCCTGTACGGCACACACCGAGTGTACTGACCCTGTACGGCACACACAGAGTGTACTGACCCTGCACGGCACACACCGAGTGTACTGACCCTGCACGGCACACACAGAGTGTACTGACCCTGCACGGCACACACCGAGTGTAATGACCCTGCACGGCACACACCGAGTGTACTGACCCTGCACGGCACACACCGAGTGTACTGACCCTGCATGGCACACACCGATGTACCCTGTACGGCACACACCGAGTGTGCCCTACGACACACACCGAGTGTACCGACCCTGCACGGTACACACCGAGTGTACTGACCCTGTACGGCACACACCGAGTGTACTGACCCTGTACGGCACACACCGAGTGTACTGACCCTGCATGGCACACACACACCGAATGTACTGACCCTGCACGGCACACATCGAGTGTACTGACCCTGCACGGCACACACCGAGTGTACTGACCCTGCACGGCACACACCGAGTGTACTGACCCTGCACGGCACACACCGAGTGTACTGACCCTGCACGGCACACACCGAGTGTACTGACCCTGCACGGCACACACCGAGTGTACTGACCCTGCACGGCACACACCGAGTGTACTGACCCTGCACGGCACACACCGAGTGTACTGACCCTGCACGGCACACACCGAGTGTACTGACCCTGCACGGCACACACCGAGTGTACTGACCCTGCACGGCACACACCGAGTGTACTGACCCTGCACGGCACACACCGAGTGTACTGACCCTGCACGGCACACACCGAGTGTACTGACCCTGCACGGCACACACCGAGTGTACTGACCCTGCACGGCACACACCGACTACCACGGCACACACCGAGTGTACTGACCCTGCACGGCACACACCGAGTGTACTGACCCTGCACGGCACACACCGAGTGTACTGACCCTGCACGGCACACACCGAGTGTACTGACCCTGCACGGCACACACCGAGTGTACTGACCCTGCACGGCACACACCGAGTGTACTGACCCTGCACGGCACACACCGAGTGTACTGACCCTGCACGGCACACACCGAGTGTACTGACCCTGCACGGCACACACCGAGTGTACTGACCCTGCACGGCACACACACAACGAGTGTACTGACCCTGCATGGCACACACCGAGTGTACTACCCTGCACGGCACACACACACGAGTGTATGACCCTGCACGCACACACCGAGTGTACTGACCCTGCGCGGCACACACACGAGTGTGATGACCCTGCATGGCACACGCCGAGTGTACTGCCCTGCACGGCACACACCGAGTGTGCTGACCCTGCACGACACACACCGAGTGTACTGACCCTGCATGGCACAAACCGAGTGTACTGACCCTGCACGTCACACACCGAGTGTACTGACCCTGCACGGCACACACCGAGTGTACTGACCCTGCACGGCACACACCGAGTGTACTGACCCTGCACGGCACACACCGAGTGTACTGACCCTGCACGGCACACACCGAGTGTACTGACCCTGCACGGCACAAACCGAGTGTACTGACCATGCACGGCACACACCGAGTGTACTGACCCTGCACGGCACACACGGAGTGTACTGACCCTGCACGGCATGAGCATCGCTGCTGCCGGCGCCTCAGGCGGCAGGTCCGCGGACGCGCCCAGCCAGCATTTTTGCTGGCCTGGAATTTCCTGAGACAAAAGGCCCGGCCGGCATGATGGATTCCACCTCCACTCGCCCTTGATGGTGCCCGTCGGCGACGACAGAGCCAAAAGCCGCCGCTCTGCCAGCGGTGAACCCAGGAGGCAGGGAACACTGCTTGGATGATGCAAAGGTTCGAGTTTTCCACGGTAATTTTTGTAGACTTCATAAGTTTACCAAGCGTCCTCAGTTTTAGAGGATGCTTATATATATATAGATATATAAATATATATATATATATATATATATATATATATATATATATATATATATATATATATATATATATATATATATATATATATATATATAGTTATGTAGTGGTATGACATACTCTCAGGCCGATAATATTGAGGACATAGCTACTTTGTGCGCAGAATCATCGACAATTGTCTCTATCATGAATCAGACGTTGTTGGTGGAGTGCACTTGCTTTCACCATGAATCAAACGTTGTAGGCGGAGTACAATTGCCTTCACCATGAATCCACAAGTTCTCCTTGCTCCATCCACTCCCTAGTTCCTGCAATGTGCATGCCTACATCCGTAATCCCAATAGCTAACATAGCATTTTATTGCAGGCTCTCATAGATTGCATAGATTGCAGCGTGTGTTCACTGTTCAGGTACCCACAAAGTGACAGGAAATGTCACCCAGCTGCTTCTGGGATTCGGTTTAGCTTATGCTGAACGTGCAAACTATGATAAGAAAAGCTTGCGCAAGATGTCTAAACATTGTCGGCAAACAGTCTTCACGCCTCGGTTGAAACATGACAGCTCAGTTGTGGTGCCACCGCTGGCTGGATAATGTCATACCGTGCCCACACAACTCGACGCCCCCACACGTCTAGAGCCACGTGCTGTCCAGAAGACCAGCATGTGTCTCGTATTGGCACATCCAGTGCAGTGCTGCCAATTAACCCGTCCCGTCTCGGGGGGGGGGGGTCTTCAACCGCTGCCCCCTCAGGTTTTTCGCGGATAGCGGACGAACGGCGCGAGGTAGCGCGCCCAAATTTGGCATACCTTTTCCCACATCAATTTGACACTCTGATTCAAAATTTTTAGGTCAGGTCATCTAGGGTCAACGAGTTAGTCAAGGTAAAGTTAGGTCACCTCCAAAAGAGTTCAACCAGTCGTCACGCTTTAACGGATGTAGATACTTTAATGAAACTTTCAGCGTTTGCTTATCTTTACGGATGCAACAAAACGTATGAGTTGATTTTTTTTCGTTTTTGACTACATATAAATTTTGCGTATTTGCCATATTGCAGTTCAAACACAGGATTCTAGCTAAAGTAAGCATTTTTATATTGGGGCAAGTTGACTTCTAACAACATTTCTCGGTCTGCTCTACCCATTGGAGAAGGAAAATTAAAGAAAACTTGAAAACTAAAAAATGTGAAATTTGAGAAAAAAAAATAAATTTTTATTTTTTGTGGGCCCAAAAAATCATAGACCTGGTCGATTTCGCTGTACTTTTCTCATTCCAAATACATTTTGTTTTTTCACATATCCCCAAAATGAACTCCCCAGAGTACAAAGCATAATGCAAGTCGTGAAAAGTCGTGAAAATCTATCCCCCCTGCTGACGTCACTTTTGGGGGAAATTTGTATGGGGGCGGGCCCGGACCCTCCTCGTCGAGCGCTTTCCGATAATACCTCTTTCGTTTTCGTGCGATGCTTAGTTTGGATTTTAGAGGGGGTGTCTTCAACCGCCCCCACCCCACCCCGAGACGGGGTGGGATTTGACAGGAAAGACGGCGCGGGTTAACCACCAGCGCTGCCAGTTAACCACCATCCAGTGCAGTGCTGCCAACTAACCACCAGCGCTGCCAGTTAACCACCATCCAGTGCAGTGCTGCCAACTAACTACCAGCGCTTCTCGCATTGATATATTGCGCACGTAGGTGATAATTATTGCGTATTATATCGGTTATTTTCACGAACGTAGATGAACGTAGATTTGATGAATGCGTTCATGTCTCGATCAATTATTATGAAATTAATGTTCATTATCGAGCAGATTAGTTACGCTTTGAGCATAATTCTGAACTGAGGCTATGTCGCTGCCAGTTCTGGCATGTACTGAGGCTATGTCGCTACCAGTTTTGGCATGGACTGAGGCTATGTCGCTACCAGTGTTGACATGTGCTGAGGCTATGACGCTGGCAGCTCGTTAGCGGATGGCACAAATATTATCTACTGAAGTACAGGCTTCCCGAAAGACTCGTGTGTCGGGTGTGTATTGTTGTTGCCGGCCGTGGAGAAGGTTGTAGTGATGGTGGTAATAGCACACTTCAGTTTGAAGCATGTGCAAGATGAACGGCTAGTCACGCAGGTACTTGCTCCTGTAAATGAGAAGGCAGCGGTGATGAGAAGCTGTAAAAAATGATCGGAACGCATATTTATTTCAATAACTCCATATCGCTTACTAAAGAACCTAAGAGAGGTAAATTTCCTTGTATTGAATCATCGAGTACGTTTTTTTCTCTCCGGCTGGCGTTCTGTGGCTGTGCCGAACTATGACCAGGGGGCTGGTGGCATTTGCCGACAATAATGCCACGGAGCAGGGAAACCTATCATGCCAACCAACCACACAAAAAAGTGACCAGTAGGCTGGCGGCATTTACGGAAAATAATGTCACGGGCAGGGAAACCAATCATACTAAGCGACCACACGCAAATGCAAAACGATAGCCTTGCTTGGATACAAAGTGGACCGGATTATCATGTCGAGCCTTTATTTCATTTCGGTTACGTATAATCCCATTTCCCTTCCAGGTAGAGTTACAGCGCGAATGACGACAAGTATGCTTCCAATTGTGCCTGCGAAGTAATCGCTTGAAGGCGATTTCTGCGGAGTACCGGCTCCGACAAGTTCACCAGACCACGTGGTATCTCGCAGGAAGGAATAATTCATAGATCCCACGCCAGCATCACGTGTGCCCCCACCCCCACTCCGATTGCCGAGCCGGTGCAGAAGCTCCCCTCGGGCGACCACTCGCGTGACCTCGTCACGCTGCTGCCCTGCTCCTGCCCCTCCCCTCCCACGATTCCCGCCCCGAGGTCCGCAGTCGTGTGATGTTCATTAGACCACATGGACGAAGCCGGATCTCGATATTCACACCGGCGTCGGGCGGCCGGCCCGGACAGAACGCCGCCGGACCTCGCCGGCACCAAATCGGGGGACGGCCAGCCTCGTGACCGTGACCCGTGACCCGGCCCAGGGTAACGAGCAGGCCGCGCGACGAGTGACCATGACTCGCGACCCGTCCCTTTGCTGTTGTGTCCTGGTGTGGTTCTGTTCTGGTGCGTCCTAGTTTGGTTTTGTCATGGTGTGTTATAGTGTGATTGTGCTCCGGTATGTTCTGGTGTGGTTGTGTTCTGATGTGCCCTGGTGTGGGTGTGTCCTGGTGTGTTCTGGTATGGTTATGTTCTGATGTGCTCCGGTGTAGTTCTGTTCTGGTGCGTCTTGCTTTGGTTGTGTCCTGGTGTGTCCTGGTTTATCCTTGTGTGGCTGTGTCCTGGTGTGTCCGGTATGGACATGCTGTGCCTCATGTCCTCCACTATGTTAGCCCTGCATCCCCCGACCGTGCGCCTCCTTGTCCATCACGTGCCGACACCTCAGTCCGCCCCGCTAGTCGGGAGGAGGACATGGTGTCGCTTGGTGGTGGTCACGCGCAGGTGGTACCCACCAGCAGCAGAGTGGGCTTCGCTGTTGCTGCTGGTGACACGTGCTGGGACATCTCTGCTGGTCGGTGGTGGCACATGCTGGGACATCTCTGCTGGTCGGTGGTGGCACATGCTGGGACATCTCTGCTGGTCGGTGGTGGCACATGCTGGGACATCTCTGCTGGTCGGTGGTGGCACATGCTGGGACATCTCTGCTGGTCGGTGGTGGCACATGCTGGGACATCTCTGCTGGTCGGTGGTGGCACATGCTGGGACATCTCTGCTGGTCGGTGGTGGCACATGCTGGGACATCTCTGCTGGTCGGTGGTGGCACATGCTGGGACATCTCTGCTGGTCGGTGGTGGCACATGCTGGGACATCTCTGCTGGTCGGTGGTGGCACATGCTGGGACATCTCTGCTGGTCGGTGGTGGCACATGCTGGGACATCTCTGCTGGTCGGTGGTGGCACATGCTGGGACATCTCTGCTGGTCGGTGGTGGCACATGCTGGGACATCTCTGCTGGTCGGTGGTGGCACATGCTGGGACATCTCTGCTGGTCGGTGGTGGCACATGCTGGGACATCTCTGCTGGTCGGTGGTGGCACATGCTGGGACATCTCTGCTGGTCGGTGGTGGCACATGCTGGGACATCTCTGCTGGTCGGTGGTGGCACATGCTGGGACATCTCTGCTGGTCGGTGGTGGCACATGCTGGGACATCTCTGCTGGTCGGTGGTGGCACATGCCGGGGCATCTCTGCTGGTCGGTGGTGGCACATGCTGGGACGTCTCTGCTGGTCGGTGGTGGCACATGCTGGGACATCTCTGCTGGTCGGTGGTGGCACATGCCGGGACATCTCTGCTGGTCGGTGGTGGCATATGCTGGGACGTCTCTGCTGGTCGGTAGTGGCACATGCCGGGCATCTCTGCTGGTCCGTGGTGGCACATGCTGGGACATCTCTGCTGGTCGGTGGTGGCACGTGCTGGGACATCTCTGCTGGTCGGTGGTGGCACATGCTGGGACATCTCTGCTGGTCGGTGGTGGCACATGCTGGGACATCTCTGCTGGTCGGTGGTGGCACATGCTGGGACATCTCTGCTGGTCGGTGGTGGCACATGCTGGGACATCTCTGCTGGTCGGTGGTGGCACATGCTGGGACATCTCTGCTGGTCGTGGTGGCACATGCTGGGACATCTCTGCTGGTCGGTGGTGGCACATGCTGGGACATCTCTGCTGGTCGGTGGTGGCACATGCTGGGACATCTCTGCTGGTCGGTGGTGGCACATGCTGGGACATCTCTGCTGGCGACTCTTAGCAACCGCAGCAGGTGTCGGGTGACGAGGCGCTCCTGAGTGAGGTTGAATGGACTCCGCGCCCTCAGGGACGCAGTCATGGCATTCAGTGTGGAAGCGCCCATGCTAATTATACTGAGTTACCGTGTCGTCGGTGATAAAGTGGAGCGAAGCTTTTAGTGTGCTAATTCCATAGTGCTGTGCATGACCAGATCGGGTCAGATATAGCAGTGATTTGCTTTCAACGCCATGACCGCCATTTGATAGCCATTTCAATGCGGAACAGGTTGATGAATGTGGCAACAGGCTTGACGTTATGATTCCCAAACAGGAAATAACTTGTCTTTAGTCAAATCCGGCTGATCGACTCTCTTCATGTGCTGAATATGAGAAGCTGAAATATTACGCAGACAAATCTTCGAGTTATATGTTATGGATTCTGGACGAGTTCCGTTTCCAGTTATGTACATTCGTTTCATGTGAGTGTGCTGTCGAGAGTTCTGTGCACTCGCAAGTTTATCATCTCATTTCAATACCTTGTACCGAGCGAGGAGACTGGGCATTGGCCGTCGCTCCCACTCACTGATTCACTACTCATTGCAAAGTCGACGACAAACATCCTCGTTTGATTCCATGGTTAATAAAGCCACCACTAATACCACATAAATAACACTGATGAAGATGTAAAGCTGATCTGCTTCCAATGGTTGCGTCACCGTGTCATGTTTGTATATCACACCACAGTCCACTGTGCCATGCTTACACATCAAAGAACAGTCCACAATCCTATGCTTACACATCACATCGCAGTCCACAGTAATGTGGCTCCCACTATTCGAAGCATGCATAAAGCAACATAGATGTAGCAGTCCTTCCGATATAGTTGCCGAAGTCGCGTCTTTTCCTTTCCTGAAGTTGCGTTTTACTTGGAATGCATGCTGCTGTATAAAATACATCCAATTGCTACTTGTTGACGTAAAAAACATGTCACGACCACTTATGAGTGACTTCTAGCAAGCGTATGTTACTATAGTATGTTTTCAACAAGGCAGCATAGGGCACCAATCGGATGAGCCTGTTTTCATATTCATAAGGTGAAGCTTCAGTTGATGACACTGAAATGCTACAAGACGATTTACACCCAGCTAAGGAGCACATTCACAGAATTGATGTGCATCATGGCTTTCCATTATAGCAAACCTCCGTATCATTAACCAACTGACATCTAGGTAACATTTTTTTCTTCTTAAAAAATTGATCCGAGTTCTTGATGGGGTGGCTTTATGAGCCAGGGCTCTGTTGCTAAGCACAGCTTGTCGCGTGAACCATGGCATCACCACCCCATTCCGTGAATTCAAGTTCAACGGCAGAATTTCGACCGAAACTTGAACGTGCCGTCAATGCACCAACACGACCGCCCGGTAGCTCGGCCCCGGCTTTATCAGGCCAGCTGCCAACTGACCCTCCCAGCCGGGGGCTAAATGCGAGCGCGTGAAGGGACTCGAACCCTGTGTTACCAGGACAGGGGAGACCAGTGCAGGCCAGCGCTCTAACCAACCGAGCTACCGGAGCGGCGAATTCTTAACACTGCTGAATTTGAACAAAGCTGATCCTCCCCTATGTCTTCACTGAACTTCGACGCATTTTCAGAGGAAAAAATAAATGCCGTTGCAATTAACGCGGAGCGTCGGGCAGCCGAGCAAGGTTTAAGTCCGATCGGTTGCTGAAGATCGCAATGCGCTGGGGCAGAGCTACGTAGGACGGCTCAGTCAGTCAGATGGGGGACGGGTCGGGTCATTTGGCTAATTGTCCTCCAGTCAATCCCGCCCCTGCCGCTGCAGGTCAGCAGAGCAGTGTGGGTACGCCCGAACTTCAGACCGGCCTGCCTCAGCTTAGCCGAGCTGGTGTTGGTACGCCTGAGCGCCTGATCAGCCTGCCGCAGCCCCGCCAGACACGCGCTGCCAGCCGGCGCCAGGCAGCCTGCCGTCCGCGCCTCGTTCCCAGCGCACGTCACAAAGCACTTTCTACGGCACTTGTCAACCGGTGTTGATGTGACGCTGGCTGCACGTGCGGCACGTGTGCGTCACCAGCCGTGGTGGTCACGTGACGGGATCGTTGCTTTGCCGATGAACCTGTTGTAAGTTCCGCCGCCCACTTGACGTTCGTCTCCTTGGAGACGCTATCTTGCCGCAGACTCGCCGTACCTGGCACCGCCTTGACGCTCGTCTCTCTGGAGACGCTATCGTGCCGCAGACTCGCCACCATCGCACCGCCACGACGCTTGTCTCCCTGGAGACGCTATCTCGTCGCACGCTCGCCATACCCAGCGTCGCCGGCGACGCGAAGAGAACGACTCCGCGGCCGCCTTGAACCGGCTCCCCAGGCGGTATTCAAGTGGCTGACACCTGCGCTAACCGAGCCGGGCCAGAATTCAGCCGGTTGCCTCTGGCTCCGCTGTAAACACGTCTGTCGTAAGCGGACGCGGCGGGAGGCGCTGTCGCCGCCGCTCATCCCGTCGGGTCACGTCTGCCGGTCAGGTCGCGTGGCGCCGGCGGGACGACGGCGACACGCGCTCCGACTGACATGAATAGTCATCTGGGCTGTTTGAAAGTGAAACATGAGCGTCGCCCTGTCTGCCCCCACCGCCCACCCCCACCCCCACCCCACACCTTGGTGAAGAGCGCGCGTCGCCGTGTGGGGGCGTACGACTGGGCCACTTCTCCGCTCGTCCCGTCTGGGTAAATTGGGCAATGACGCACGTCAACACGGCGCTTTCACAGGCGGCGATGTCACCAACAGGCAGCAGCACGAGCGCTTGTGCGACCGGCGGCGGAGTTTTACGGGCCGTGCAATCCTTTTCGGGAGCGCCGTGAGGAAAACGGCTGGTAAAATGGAGCGCCGCCTGCGTTTGTGGCGGTCCAGCGCTGATGTTGCAACGGCCCGCCGCCCGGGATATCCGGGACATGGCCGGCTCAACTAGAAGCGCCATCATTAATGACATCATTTGTGATGACGCCAACAATGATTGAACGAGTGCACAAGTGAGTTACCACTCACCGCCCCCACGCCATTATGGCGGGGAATTGGTATCACAATTGGTGAAGAGAGATTTATTTCGACTGTGTAATCGGCCTGGCGTGGGCAGAACACACCGAATGTAATTCGACTTTTGCCATTAAAGCTGGTCATTCGATTACGTCGCGTCACATTATGCGGCTAGTTGTGATGACACCTATATTAAACTGACCACAAATGTATGGTACGAATTAATGATGAACACTCACAGAACAATTAAATGAGGCGTTTTGACCTCCACGGGTGCTCATACCTCACCCGAATAAATGCGATTTATGCTCTTTGCATACATTTTATGCAGCTCTTCTTAATCATGCCATTGTTACTTCCACCCCCAGCATATCATTATACACCGGATCACTTCCATAAATGTGTGCAATTCAATTGCGGTATATTTTGGGATGGACTTTTGCGCAGATAATGCCGCTGAATTGGAATATCGTTAATCGTGAACATATGCCGTCTACGAAACTTTTGAAATACATATGAGAACGGTGCGTATCAATGATCAGCTCATCGTAACATGACCATATACATGCACAGTATGGATATAGTGCATCACATGGTTCGTTCTTAACAGCTACTTTAACTATATTCCTGTGCGGTGGGAAGAATTTCATACCAAATACTTTTTTTTTCGCGTACCGTTTCCGAACCATTTGAGGAGGAGTTCTAAAACGTAATAGTTTTTCGTAGCTGCCAAGTAGCCTGAAAAAAAAGAACTTCTGGATTAGCGGTGCCTCCAGGAACATTATCTACGGCTGCATGGTCTCTCATTTCTACCGTTTCTGTTAAATGTCGTCGTGCATTGTATGCACGGCATCATGCTGTACTGGAAGGCGGTACACGATAAGTGACTGATGATGTCATTCGTAGGCACCCAATGCTTGGTGAAGTAATGCTTCAGAAAAGCAGTGACTTGTCCAGGGAGCCACAATGTGGGGAAGGTTTGACAATAGCCCATGCATCAAAACAAAGATGCATTATGATGCGACTAGCATCAGGAATTATTCCACCACACGATGAGTTTGTCATTATGATGTTTACCGACCATGGATATTTCCAAGATCAGCGTTCAAATGTGGCATTGTGTGGTCAGATTGCATTGTAGTGTTCTGTTCTATGTAATTATAATATCAGGGTGAAATTCTAGCTAAGTTTATGATCAATGGCGCATGCAGAAGACAATGTTGAGAACTCCTTCAGCATTTTCGCTGTCTTCGTCACATACAGGTGATACCTGGATACATTTTATTAATCATTTACCGGATATGTAGTGTGTGAGGTGTGTGTTTTATGACCGGAATTCCACCACATAATCACTATCAGTAGCGGTTCCGGAAAGGTGAAGTTGTGGCTGGAAACCAGAGTGGGGTTACCAGCAGGTTGCATACACTGGAATGATCGTCAGCGCAGCGAACCTCCGAATGGCATTTGCATGTATCCGCAGCCGCCTCGGTAGCTCAGTTGGTTAGAGTGCCGGCCTGCACTGGTCTCCCTTCTCCTGGCAACACAGGGTTCGAGTCGCTTCGCGCGCTCGCATTTAGCCCTCGGCCGGGAGTGTCAGTTGGCAGCTGGCCCGATAAGGCCGGGGACGACCTACCGGGCGGCCGTGTCTGTGCATTGACGGCACGTTTACAAAAAAAAAATATTTAATCCGAGTTGTTGTTTGGGTGGCTGAGGAACCAGGGTTTTATCTAAGCAGAGCTTGTTGCGTGAACCCTGGCCCCACCACCCGATTCATGAACTCCAGTTCAACAGCAGAATTTAGACCGAAAGTTTAACGTGCTGCCAATGCACCGACACGGCCGCCCGGTAGCTCGTCCCCGGCCTTATCGGGCCAGCTGCCAACTGACACTCCCGGCCGGGGGCTAGTGCGAGCGCGCGAAGCGACTCGAACCCTGCGTTGCCAGTACAGGGAGACCAGTGCAGGCCAGCGCTCCAACCAACTGAGCTACCGAGCTACGTTCCGATCTTTCATCAAACTTTCGATCAAAATTCTGCCGCTGAACTGGAATTCATGGATCGGGGGGTGGGGTCAGGGTTCACGCTACAAGCTCTGCTTAGCAATAGAACCCTGGTTCCTAAAGCCACCACAGCAATAACTCGGACTAAGTATTTCTTTTAATGTATTCACGCAACCGCATTCCAGTTTATGACTACCGTGACTACGCCATTAGAAGATATCCATATTTGTAGACATGCGTCTCCATAGCAGTCGCAGGCGTTCTCGACATGGCTCACTGATGTCTTAGGCTGACTACCACCGTGGCTGACAATGGCTCATCATCGTCTACCCCCACCCACGGGCCCCGGCACCGACTACACATTATCCTAGCTGAGCCAATCCACACCTACCGGCGATGTTGGCGCCTACATACTATCCTAGTTGCCCCCCCCACCCACGGCGACGATGTCCCTCCACAATAGCCTGTCTGGACCGTATTTGACCAGTGCAGTTCTATTTTGCATTGCAAGAGAAAACGAGTGCCCGATCACCTTCAGTCTGCTGTACGACGCTGTAATGCCCGTTGGAATGGCGATGGAGCCGGAATTGGCTTGTATGCAGCTGTGTGAATGTGCACTCAACAATAGCCGTCGCACAATGTCATCGTGCTTGTGAGCAGTGTTAGGGTGTTTCAGTGGCCTATATTTAGCGCGCATCAGCGTCGTTTGCACGTGTAAGGATTCCATCACGTCATAAGTGCGCAGGGGTGGATACAGGAGGGGTGGGGTGGCACTGGAGGAATGTGTCCCCCATGGAAGGGTGGCGCCCCTCTGACCGGAAAACGACGTCCGTTCGGGAATCTCGAGTGTATCCCCGTCAGTTCCCCCCCCCCGCTGACTTTTTTTCAACCAAAAGAAGCTCTCACAGAAGCATACTCGCCCCTTGAGGGGAAAATGGATCACATCAGGGGCTCCTCTCGGGATTTTCGCAGTGCTGTCCTCCCGAAGAAGTGGCGCCCCTCTAGACAACTGGTCTCCATAAACAAAATCCTGAATCTGCCCTGCTAGCAGTGGCGTGGCCAAGTAGGAGGGTGATAGGGGCATCCCCCTGGAGGGTTGGAGAGGCCCTCTAGGCCACCGGCCTTGAGAGGCCCGCAAGGGCCCCCAAAGCAACGGTGCATGGGGCCCGTCAGGAGCCCCTGGGCGGACGTGAAGGTTGCCTTTCGCGCCGACGTGTTGGCCTTTCTGATCTTAATCTAACAATGCAAACCACTACAGCTCGACCTCCCACTAGGCCATTATGGAGCCACAGTTAACCACATGTCGAGATCGTGGCCTCGGAAAATAAATCAGATACCATATAGGCGGAAAGTATGGGCAGCTTCAACAAATTCGCCAATCTTAACAACTACAAAACACTCGTAGTCACGGACGGGTCAAAGCACGAGGTCAAGGAAAGCATCAGCATCACCGGACCGGGCCTTAGGCTTTGCAAACCTCTACCGGACAACGCTTCCATCTGCACCGCTGAAACACTGGCCATAATGGCCGCTATCTCCACTCTAACGAGGTGTAAAGCGAGAAACATAGTAATCGGTTCAGATTCCAAATCAGTCCTTCGGTCAGTTAGCAACACACACGACCGTTCATGTTCGGTCATTGATGGAATCCCACAAAACGTAGCCCGCAACGTAAGCAAAATTCCTTACTCCGGATTCCGGGCTACGTCAACATTCCAGGAAACGAGCAAGCAGATTGACTAGCGAAGCAAGCCTTATCATCGGCCACTTGCCCCTACATGGAATAATCGGTAAACGATTGCAAATAACCTCATAATAACCTTACACACAACCCTGCATGAAAGCATGCTGCTACTAGCTACTATTCACAACTAACACGCGGCAGCCGGTGGTATAAGCGGTGTAGACAATTATCTCCTTGTCCGCACCGAGAAGATCCCTCGGTGCTCTTTGACAAGAGTAGGCTAATGCCGGCACCCTAGCAAAACCAACCTTCTCGTCAGTCCCCCATCCCAACTACGAAGTGTCTCACGGAGGAGTAAAGTAGATTAAAACGCCAAACATCCAGGAGATGTCCCTCGCCCAGCGTCCGTCTTCAGTACCTTACCGTCACATAAACTATAACACAAAACTTTATTAACTTAAATGCACACTTGTCTTAGACTTGCTCGCGAAACCCACTCGTTCCATAAGCGGAGCGAATGACCTCTATGGTCCGGCCCGTCTCGAAACTCACTCCCCCAGGAGGTGCTCTAACAAGTCGATTGCACGTGCTCGCCTGGCTGGTGGAACCATGCCATGCTTGTTTTATCTGATTTGTGCGATCATCCATCCCGAATTCATTTCTCCCGGCATTTCATTTTGGAAGGATTGTCATTCGCGCGGGTCATGCCTTGGTATATATCAACATGCTAAATTGGATCTGACCGGTTCAATCGAAGCCTTTATGTCTCAATATTTTGAAGATTTTTCTTCATATCTCAGCAACTGGAAACTTCCGTGCATTCAACATAGCCAAACCAATATACCATCTACGACACTTACTTTGACACGTAGCTTAGATGATCAGGGCGCTGAATCAAACTGCATCTTCCAAACCCTCCAAACAAACAAGAACGAGTCAGAATTTATATCGTTTGTCGGGATGCGTTCGTTCCCACGGTTTGCTCGCTCAATCCGTCGGAATGATTTTCCATAAATAATTGCTCTCTCACGATTGGGATCAAAGAAGGAATATGGAAGTAGGATTGGTCCGCAGCTATTTTGAAATCGTCCATTCCATGCAACCACATAAAGCTGATATTGCATGTATTGCAAAGCTGGGAGTAACTGCTCTCCCCTTGCCTTCTTTATTTTGCTACTATGTCAATGTTCCAGGCTGCCATAGACGTGGAAATTGGCTTGTATTCTATGACATGCACTCCATTTTTAGGCATACATTCTGCGGCTGTGCATCCGATGGTCATACGTGAGAATTAGCTTTTTCATCTATTCCTTTTGATTAATGACCATGACGGTGGTTGGTGACATCTTCGTTCCACTGGCAATTAGAAAATCATTTATTCAGGGTCGCGCACGATAACTCACGATCTTCTCTGTTTGAAAATATCTTTTCATGGAAGCAGCCATGGAGTCGTTACTCAGCAGTTTATCAATGAACGTGGCTCCTCAGCCTACCCTCCTTCACACAACGTCGCTCTATCTCGCACTGTCGATGAAAGGCATACCGAGTCGAAGAAAATCTCAATGCTTCAGTTTTCCGAAAAATTGTGTTAGCCTTGGAGTTGGAGTTGTGCAATCGCCTCCAAAGGCCCCATTCCCCACACCTCTGGGATCCGCCTCTCCAGGTCGTGTCTTAGCCATCGTGATAGGCTGTGTTGTAAGTATCAATCTAGGTACAAGTAAACAACATCTACATCCTTATTGGGTGATTGATCCTAGTACATCATTCTGTTTGTCTAATCATCCCATCAAATGTATTTCAGCTCGGCGTCAAGTTTCTTGAATGATATAATTACCATGTGGTCCCGACCTGTGGATGAAGTTCGCTGTGTTTGTATTTTATTCACCGCAGATAATGAGTTGGTCGATAAGTGAAGCTTTATCTCCGTAGATGATCGAATTGATAAAAATAAATATAAATGTTCCAATAGTGGATTGCAACTAGAGAGTTGAAGCGAAGACGCTTTGCTTTGCAAACGTCGGACAGAAGCTTAAATAATCAACCACTTTGCATATACATGAAGATGAACTACCGATGGACAGAAACAGCGCCTGTCTGACAAGTGTCTCACGCTTGCTCCATTCGTACGAACTTCATCATTATTATATTCCTTCCCTGTACCCCATGCGATACGTCTGCTATCGTTCCGTATGAAAGGGCAGACAGATAGGCTGCTCTGAGTTCTGGCAGGATTATTCACGCGGTGATCCGCCGCCAGCCAGACTCCCCCGCGGACAACGTGAAGCAGCGCTCACAAACTAGGCCTGGGTCACGTGACATGCCGATCTGTTGCCATCCAGACTCCCCCGCGGACAACGTGAAGCAGCGCTGACAAACTAGGCCTGGGTCACGTGACATGCCGATCTGTTGCCATCCAGACTCCCCCGCGGACAACGTGAAGCGCGGTTTTCGTTTTTTTTCCCCCACCCCCCGAAGTGACAAACCAGCCTGGGTCACGTGACATGCCGATCTGTTGCCATCCAACCCCCCCACGGACAACGTGAAAAGCAGCGCGCCTGGGTCACGTGACATGCCGATCTGTTGCCATCCAGACTCCCCCACGGACAACGTGAAGCAGCGCTGACAAACTAGGCCTGGGTCACGTGACATGCCGATCTGTTGCCATCCAGACTCCCCCACGGACAACGTGAAGCAGCGCTGACAAACTAGGCCTGGGTCACGTGACATGCCGATCTGTTGCCATCCAGACTCCCCCGCGGACAACGTGAAGCAGCGCTGGCAAACTAGTCCTGGGTCACGTGACATCAGTCGATGATGACGAGTCGTCTGTCGGCTGGGCGCCGGTTGGCACAGCTGGACACGGTCTGGTTGCCCCGGCAACCTTGTCCCCGAATTCCCGCCACGAACCGGAAAACCGCGCCACCTCCGCCCCCGCCGGCGGCGTGTTGTGAAAGTGAACGCATTGCGTTCGGCAGATACGAGAGAGAAGGCATCCAGTCGAACGTCGGTCGTTATTTACGACGAGCCGTGTAAATAGTGAAGCGAAGCTTGTTATCCACACGATGCCTTTGTTTATGAAAAATCATCCGGGCCGTCCGCCTGAGCGGCCGGATTACTCGGTCCACAAATCACGTGCACTCGGCCGCTCTCAGCACGCCGCGTGAGCCTCTTTATTGATAGACACTGCACAGTGTACATATGGGTCGTGACAGAGCGGCAACATTGGGCAATGGCCGTTCCCAAGCGCGACCATTGCGCAGGCGTTGTCACGTACGATGACTATCCTGGTGCGAGTCACCCGTGCGGGCACGCCTGCCACACAGCGATAAATACACACACAATGAGCGGCGGCATCAGTAGCTCGCGAGACATGCACACGCAAGTGCTCAGGATGTGCGGCGAAATATAACGAGGATCTAGGATGACGTGCAGACGCGTTTGCAACGTACGGCTGTGATCCAATCAGTGTCAAAGTTGGACTGTCGCCGGCGCGACATGATTCACTCTGAGGCGCGCAGGCTGCGACGGCAGGGAGCTACAGCTGGAAACTGAGCTCGGACCGAGGCGTTGTTCAACCATAGGGTGGTCCTTAAAATCAAAAGTTTGAATTATGTTGCTCCTACCCCGGGAATCTGTTCATATACATGCAAAAACCGCGTAGGTATTTTTTTTTCAAAATCGGCTCGTGTGAAGATGTTGCACATCGAAGTTGATTTTTTACTCTACCCCAGTGTTTTACCACAGTGCCATATGACGTTGAAATTTTTACTTTACCACAGTAAGTACACCAGTGTACTTAGGCAGTATCGGTATTGCATTAACCTCGCCCCTCTCTTCTTTTTCTCAGATTATTATGGCTACACGTAGCAAAGATTTCCTTGTTGTGCCCGAGCCAGAGCTGGTGGGGTCCAAACTTCCATCCAACGGCGATGTCTTAGCCGTTATTCTGCACAACTTACATTTGAAGAAGACGTCGCTCCGTGATGTGACGCTTGTCGTTGCTCCCATGGTGGCGCGATACTGGAGCATGGCTCGGATTCCCATGATGAGGAAGGACAACGTGGTGACGAAAATGGAGAAGCTGCATCGGGAGTACGAGCTCCTGAAGAAGGGGGAAGCATCGACGCTCGGTGCCGCAGGTGGCCAAGGAGGAGGCGTTCATGGTCGTCTTGGAGAATCTCTTCGACGTGGCCCACGCAGACGCCTTGAAGACGATGACGAATGCGGATGATAAGGCGTTTCTGCTTGCCCAACGCGAACCAGGCCGACGGGGAGGATGGGGAATATGGATACTGTCCTTGCTGGACAAGAAGCTCGACGATGCCAGAGAACGGAGAGAGAGCTGGAGCAACAGAGGCGCGCGCAAGAAGAGGCAACGTCTTCGTCCGCAGTGGTTGAGCTGGAGTCCTCCACCAGTTCCAGCGCATCTGATCCAGAGTCGTCTGCTGAAGCTGCCGAAGTCCGTGATGCTGTTGGCGGAGCGAGTCCGCGGAAACGGATCCGGAGAGCCACCACCAACATGATCAGTCCAGCTCTTGCGGCAACGTTGGACAGGACGAAGATGACGGATCGATCGGCCGTTCACGTCCTGACTGCGACTGCTAGTGTTCTCGGACGCGATGTCAAGGAGCTAAACATCAACCGCTCTTCCATCCGCCGTCATCGGAGAAAGCACCGGGAAGCACTGGCCTCCAAGCTCAAGGAAGAGTTCCGAGCGGACACTCCGCTTGTTGTCCATTGGGATGGCAAGCTGATGCCTGACCTAACCACCAAAGACCATGTGGACAGGCTTCCCATTCTTGTTACAGGGAAGGGAACATCTCAGCTACTGAGTGTTGCCAAGCTTGCCAGCGGGACGGGACACGACATCGCTCGCGCCGTGGTGTCCGCTCTGGAGGAATGGAGAGTTGCAGATCAGGTGGCCGGACTGTCGTTCGACACCACGGCTGCGAACACTGGCAGGAACAATGGCGCCTGTGTGCTCATCGAACAACAGCTCGAGAAGGACATGCTTCACTTTGCCTGCCGACACCATATCCTGGAAGTCATGGTTCAAGCCGTCTTCACCCATCTCCTCGGAGCCTCCTCTTCCCCCGATGTCCTCCTCTTCAAACGCTTCCAGACCTACTGGGAGAACATTGACCGCGAAGCCTTCACCACAGGGATGCAGAGTGCAGAGGTAGCCACTCTTCTGCAGGACATGAAGGACGAAGGCCTGGGCTTGGCAATGCAAGTCCTTCAGGATCGCAGTGACTTGCGTGATGATTACAAGGAGCTGGTCGAGCTTGTCATCATCTTCCTTGGCGGGGTTCCTGCTCGCGGCGTCCGGTTTCGAGCTCCTGGACCAATGCATCAGGCACGTTGGATGAGTAAGATCATCTATTCGTTCAAGGTATGGATGTTTCGCGATCAATTCTCCCTCAAGAAGAGAGAAGAGAACGCACTGATGAAGATGTGCGTCTTCTCTGCGAGAGTGTACGCAATGGCGTGGATGAAGGCAGGGTTCCCCGCTCAAGCTCCTCGGCTCGATCTGGACCTACTGAAGGCTCTGGACACGTACGGAAAGATTGACGCCGAGGTGGGGAACGTTGCCTTGAAGAAACTCTCCAACCACCTCTGGTACCTGTCGGAGGAGCTGGTTGGGCTCGCCTTTTTCGACCCTGAAGTCTCCGTTGACAGGAAGAAGGCGATGGCGATGGCTACAAGGCAAGAGAACGGTGAGAGGGAGGAGTCAGCTCCGAAGAGGGTCATGTTGCCGAAGAAATCTATCCGCAGTGTCCATCTTGAAGATTTCGTCACGGATCGAACGCTCGGCTTCTTCGAGAAGCTCAACCTGGACAAGTCGGCAGCAGTGGTCCACAAGCTGGCGGTGGTCAACGACCACGCGGAACGTGGAGTGGCCCTCATCAATGAATACAACCGGTCGCTGACCAAGGATGAGGAGCAGCTTCAGTTCCTCCTCCAGGTAGTGGCGGCCCACCGGAAGCAGTTTCCGGACACAAAAAAAGACGACACTTGCCCAGACCAGGCAACAATGAGTGGTTTGGCCCCCACGATACCCCTTTGAGCGGATAATACTCCTGAGCAGTGTGTATACTCCTGCGGGAGGGGGACCTGGAGCCCGATATTGGGTATATTTACGAGGTCGATGTGCAACATGTTATTACGATCGGATTTGAACAAAACTTTCTTCACACGTTTTTTGCTCCAAAAGGAACAATTCCCAGGGGTAGGAAGAAGTACTTTCCTGTGTTTATTTGTTCCCTATACACTAAGAACCACCCATAAACGTGTCGCATGCTTCCGCTGCCACAGAAGCCCTGCAGGTTTCTGAGATATTCCTGGCACGCTCCAGTGTGATAAGTACGACCATCAGTCCGGTAGTTTGAAAACGCTAAATTACACTTGCAGTTAAACGTGTCGTATAATAGTCCACTGTCCCGTTCAATGTAACCACCGCCTGCTGTGGCGGGTGATTTGTTGCGGCGAATTATGTGCGTCAGCCAGGAAACACGTGACTCGCCGGCTGATGGTCCGACTCTCCTCCCACCTCTCGGCGGATATCGCTGACGACATGTGGGCCGACTGTTCGGCATAGAACGTACGCCGAGCCGTCTAGGTCAGCTTCGACCTGCTGAGGTCACCTACCTGCTGAGGTCACCGACCTGCTGAGGTCACCGACCTGCTGAGGTCACCGACCTGCTGAGGTCACCGACCTGCTGAGGTCACCGACTTGCTGAGGTCACCGAACTGCTGATGCTGAGGTCACCGACTTGATGAGGATACCGACCTGCTAATGTCGCCGACCTGCTGAGGTGGTCGACTTGCTGAGGTTGCAGATCTCCTGAGGTTGCCGGTTTACTGAGCTCACCGACCTGCTGAGATCGCAAACCTGTTGATGTCACCGAACTGCTGAGATCACCGATCTGATGAGGTCACCGACCTGTTGAGGTCACCGTTCTGATGAGGTCACCGACCTGATGAGGTCGTCAGCCTGCTGAGGTCACCAACCTACTGATGTCACTGAAGTGCTGAGGTCACCGACCTGCTGATGTCACTGACTTGCTGAGGCTACCGATCTGCTGAGGTCACCGGTCCACTGAGGTTACCGATCTGCTGAGGTCACAGACCTGCCGGGCTCAGTGGGTTGGAGTTGATAGGTGACTGTAGTGACTCGCCTGTCTGCCTGTGAGAGCAGCAACAATCAGTGCCGTCGTGGCGGCGGTCATGGCCTCGTCCCGTGTGGTCGCGTGGTCGCCAACGTCAGTGCCGTGGTGGATGTCACAACCTCACCCCGCGTGGTCGCATGGTCGGCAACGTCAGTGCCGTAGCAGTGGTCACGACCTCGCCCCACGTGGTCGCGTGGTCGCCGACGTCAGACGTAGCGCGACGGTCCTGATCTTGGTTCTGCGGAACGGTTTGCCTCGTGTCGGAATGTCGCCGACGGCTGGACTTGTGTTCCTCTGAGGTTGTGGAGGATCCGGTGGCGCTGCAGGCCACCCTCTGTGTCGTTTTGCAGCGGCGCGGGTTGGGGCAGCGCGTCAGCCTATCGAGACTCGACCGTTAGCTGTGTGGACGACATGGCGTTCGTGTGTGTGCTCCCGGACGAACACGTGTAGAAGTCCAGGGCTCGGCCCGTTTAGGAACGTCGCTGCAGGATTGAATGACGGGTTCTACGGCCGACGAAGAGCTGCGTGACTGGGAAGTTGTGTCCTCGAGGACATGACTATCACTTTGGCCGTGTCCGGCTCCATCTCCTGCTTCCTTAGGCATATGCTCTGATTCACCTAACCGAGAGACCAGTTCGTGCTAACCTGTCCAGGAATTGTATTTATTAAGTGGTTTGTGCATGGCGTGGAAGCATTTACTGCACTGTACTCGACTAGCTAGATCAACATGGTCGATGCACCCTAAAGCCCAAATAACTAACCCGAGACTAACCCGAGATGGACGTACCAGGGATTGATAAAACAGGGATAATTATTGATATCAATATTTACATCAGTGAAAACAAATGTTGAAATGTGTAGCCTGTGTTAATGCTGTCATTGAAGTAACTGTCTCTGGTCCAGCAAAAACAACCAAGCATGACGTAGATGCTTAGAGCCCACTGACTCACTTTTCATGATTCAGTCGATCTCCGAGCATTTGTCTAAAGCTATCCGAAAATCGCATATGTTTATTGGCTGACGGAAGAGCTCTGGATAATCTTCACAGTGAAGCGCCTCGTCGTCTGAGTCACGTTGCCATGGCGACCACCAGTACTACCGACAGCCGCGTGACCGAGCCCGCGCTGGGGCGTGACGGGCACGTGGTTGTGTAGCACATCTCATCGTCTGAGTCACGTTGCCATGCCGACCATCCGTACTAGACGGTCGCGTGTCCTAGTATGCGCTGGGGCGGGGCGGTGTGGCGTGTCTCGTAAATCTCGCATCGTAGGATCCGGCTGCGGACTGACATGCCGCTAGGAAAGCATGTAACACGCCTCGACAGATACCAGACATGGAGCAAAAGCGATGCTCGAAAAAAAAATGAGGACAGCAAAATACCTCGGCGACATCCTGTATCCGAAGGTGACGCTAAGCAAACAGGCATCGAACTCAATTTACACCAGGCTATTACTGATGAAAATAGTGCTGTTTTTTGTCTTTAACAGAAGCAAAGTGCCATCTGCTAGAGAATATTACGTTAAAGAAAGGGTTACGTTAATCTAGCTTGTGTGGCATCCATCAAATACGCAAGAGAAGAAATATGAGACACCGGAAAAACTAACTTGCCGTAAAGGGCCGATACCTACATAGCATATATGTTCGTGTACGGACATACATACATGCATGCATACATACATGCATACATGCATATTTATGGGGATAGCTCCATAGCCCAGGAGCAGGCTCCGCTGCCCACCTGCCATCTGGAGGCCCAGCGCCGAGGGCGAGCCGCGAGCGTCAGACCCGACCTTGAATGTGTAGGTGTATGTTTAAGTTAAAGCTTGGAAGAACCTGATAAGCGGAAAAACCAAGCCGCTTGAAAATCCAGTAGGTAGAAAACCAAGCACAATCTATAAGGAAAATCATCCGTTTTGGCCAAATTGGATCGGTCCCTGCCTATCTAGTGCGAACTAACCTATATGTATGTGTCTTACGGCATCGGAGAGGATGATAGCGTTTGGTTTCAAATGACTTGCTCTAGCTTGGCGTTGTGGAGAAAGATAAATAGTAGCTCAAGGAGCTCCGGGTGCTTGTCATTGAGAAAGATTAACAGCGAAAGTTGGAGTCTATGTTGGGCAATGTAAGAAAGAAGAGGACGACGTTGTAATTGATATGCAGGGCTGATAAGCAAAATAATGCTCAACATAGTTATGCATGTCACACATTTAACAAGACGGAGCGCAGCGAAGTCGGTTGAGGAGGAAATCGTGAGTGAGTTTTATGTGTTCGAGTCGAAGCAGGGAAAGAAGCACCTCGTGTACTGTTGGGAAGGGGGCCATGGTGGTGTTGGTGGTGAAGAACGTGGTGTTTGTTGATTATATGTTTAGAGTTGCAAGGTGTGTGAGCAGCCGTGGTCGCTTTACGTCCTGCGTCATAATGCATTGTTACCCGATAGGATATTAAGTTTTTTTTTTAGTTAGGATTCATGGCTAAAGAAGGCAGCATGTGTACCTTCCAGGTAAAACATATTCGGCATCACGAAGGTGGTCAATGATCAATGTTAGCTGTGGAGCATGACTATGAACAATTTCTAATCGATTCGCAAATTGATTGGCAAATTCGGGCACCAGGGCGTCAGTGCACAGCACGACATTCCTTCCCACGAGAACGCCTTGCGTGACCGCACCGTTCGGAAGAAGCGCACATCTCGAGTGAGGTGACCTGACACGACCTCATCTGACCTCTGTCAGCGGCGGCCTTTCACCCGCGCGACTCAGCAGGGTGCCGACGCCTCAGTAATTAGCCAACCAAACCTTGCCGCACCACCACACGCAATGCTCGCCGCATCAGCGCCCTCATTGTACGCCTGTTTGTGGCCGCGTATCGTTGCAGCTAAGCTGAACGCTCGTCAACATGCCGAAAGGTCATGTTGGTGTAAATTCCACTGGCATGGCAACCGCCGGCAGCGAGATGCCGAACGGCCACGCTGGTCCACCGGCATGTCCACTGGCATGGTGCCCGCAGGAACGCCTCGGGCAGGTCAGGTGCCCGACGGCCACATTCAGACAGCCGACGAACGCCGCACCGTGGCCAGTCGGCCGTTCACGCGTGAAACGCGCGCGTTTTTCGGCTGGCGCGGCCGCGGCCGCCGAGAGCGCCGCTCCACACCCCGCGTCGAGAGCGAAAGGCGGCGTCACGGGGCGGAACCGGTGGCGTGCCGTCGGCCCCACCCAGTCGACACAATGGTAGCGCACCGGCGAGCCGCCCTGTCATGAGCCGGGTACCAGCCAGGGCCCGTGGGCTATGTCGGCTGAGTCCGTCAGCAGCGCAATTGTCCCCGCCGGCCACGCCAACCACTGAACAGGTGGTGTGTGGAGTAATGAACTTTGGGAGTAAAGGAGCCTTGGATGCTATGAACGCTCCCCTTCCTTTTTCTAACGATGAACATCATGAAACTAATGAAATTCTTCGGGCTTCCAGGACGCCTCTTCAAATCTATGAGTCTATCTGGAGCGACTTTTGGAGACGTCCAGTCTGAAAGTATTCATGCCTGCTTGACCTGACAAGGTCTGCGACGCAGGCGGTTATGCATGGCTAGTTTGGCCGAATGCAATGAATGCATGCGGCCCAGCCATAATAGATGAAATTTATTGATTTTTAAGTTTTGGGAGAACATCGATGCCGTCCAGAACACCCCCCCCCCCACTCCTGTTCGACAGCAGGGACTCTGATGACATCCGCCAGGCCGTGTACCGATGTCATCATCGACAGCCGTGCATTAATGTCATGATCCACAGCCGTGCACCGATGCCATGTTCGACAGCCGTACACTGATGCCATGTTCAACAGCCGTACACCGATGCCATGCTCAATAGCCGTGCACCCATACCAGGATCGATAGCCGTGCACCGATACACCATCAACAGCCGTGCACCGATGTCATGATCGACAGCCGTGCATTAATGTCATGATCGACAGCCGTACACCGATGCCATGTTCGACAGCCGTACACCGATGCCATGTTCGACAGCCGTACACTGATGCCATGTTCAACAGCCGTGCACCCATGCCAGGATCGATAGTCGTGCACCGATACACCATCAACAGCCTTGCACCGATGTCATGATCGACAGCCGTGCACCGATGTCATGGCCGATAGTCGTGTACCCATGCCATGGTCGACAGCCGTACACCGATACAGCGATGGCATGGTCGACAACCATGAACCGATGCCATAGTCGATAGCCATGCATCGATACCATGGTCGACAGCCGTGCATCGATGCCATGGTCGACAGTCTTACACTGATGCCATGGCCGACAGCCATGCACCGATGCCATGGTCGACAGTCTTACACTGATGCCATGGCCGACAGCCGTGCACCGATGCTATGGTCCACAGCGGCCCTCCGTCTTTAGCGGCAGATTTACGACGCAGCAGTGCGTGGTTGCGTAACGCGCGCGCCGCGGCTCGGCCGACCACCTCGGCGGCCGTAAACTCTCCCAGCCCATGAATCCCGACACTCTCTGTTGCAATCAGCCGCGTAATTAAATGCTGATTAACAATGAAGGGCCAATAAAAACGGCACTGCGCGCCGGCCCGGCCGGCAGGCGGGGAAAGTGTGCTCGGCGCGTCGTGGCGCCGCGGCGGCCGGCCCGCGCCGCCGCACGCTAATTTGTCATATCAGCGACGATCGCGACTGCCCTCGGCGCCACTAAACAAACAAGAAACAAAGAGGAATCCGTCGCGACCGTTCCTCTGTTATGGCATTTCTGGGAGCAGCGTGGCCCGATAAAATCTCCGAACGCGCGACCGGCTCGTTTTCTGAACCGCCGCCGAACAACATGGTATGGCAAGGAATTCGTAACTGATTCATTTCGTATGATAATGGGACCGGCGAGGATAAATCAAAGTTCGCCGCGCTGTTGGTCGGGCAGCCGCAGACTGTGGTTTGCACAGCCCATCAATTGGCGAGGATCCCTCTCAGCATGAAATGTACGGAAGCCGGCGCGGGTAGCAGCGAGCTACGCCACCGACCGAACGTGGTGCGATTGCCATGCTCGATAACCACCAAATGGCTGATGAAAACTGATCGGGGCACATCAAAACAACACGGCACAAAATTTATCAAGTGACGATTGCTTTTCAGTTGGGTTCAGTTTTATGCTACACTCGAGGTGCCCGATTATTTATACACACCGTTTAACGAGGTACAAATCTCACGATCATGTCACAATACAGATAGCCAGTGCAGGCTTTATGGCGATAGCACCGCCTCTAAAAACCAAAAGAGTCGCATGGTCCCACCACGGCGGCGGCGGAGCGCACGGGACGGTCCATGGCTCTGATTTGTGGGCATGTCGCGCCGACAGTCGACATGACCCCGGCTCGGCGACCCAGGACACATTCACAGGTGCTCACGGACACGGACACAGACGTCACTACTCGGCCGTCACCGTCACTGTCACCGTCACCGTCACCGTCACCGTCACTGTCACTGTCACTGTCACTGTCACTGTCACTGTCACTGTCACTGTCACTGTCACTGTCACTGTCACTGTCACTGTCACTGTCACTGTCACTGTCACTGTCACTGTCACTGTCACTGTCACCGTCACCGTCACTGTCACTGTCACTGTCACTGTCACTGTCACTGTCACTGTCACTGTCACCGTCACCGTCACCGTCACCGTCACCGTCTCCGTCACCGTCACCGTCACCGTCTCCGTCTCCGTCTCCGTCTCCGTCTCCGTCTCCGTCTCCGTCTCCGTCTCCGTCTCCGTCTCCGTCTCCGTCATCGAGACCACCGAAGTGTGCGCAGCACACCGGCTTGGCGATGGCCAGCCCGGCCGCCTGTCGCAGCGCCTCCGAGAGCTGGTTCGGCCGTGACGGCGGCGGCCGTGACGGAGGCGGCCGTGACGGAGGCGGCGATCGTGACGGCGCGCCGCAGCCTCTGGGTGTGGTCCGGCCGTGGCGGCGCGCCCATCGCCCGAGCCGTAACGCCGCGCCGCCGCGCCGCCGAGAGGCCGTCGCAGACGCTGACACGGCGGCCGATTCGCGCGCCGAGCGTCCGTCCCTCCGGCCGTCTCTCCGTCGATTTGTCCGTCATGTACGCTGCCACCGCCGCCGCCACCGCCGCCGCCGCCGCCGTCGCCGCCGCCGCCCGTCGCCACGCTCCCCAGTCGACCCGCCGCCGGACAAATCGACTGTCGGCCGGCCGACGCGGCGTGCTGTGTGATTTAGCGGCGCCGTCCGCTGACCCAGATGAGCTCCGCGTCGCCACCCGGCTAAAAACAGCGGCTCCGGCGGCTCCGGCGGCTCCGCGGTGGCTCCGCGGCGGCTGCCGCCGGCCGGGCGGGCGTGGCGGCAGGTGTCGGTTTCAGCAGCAGCCGCGGCGGCTCGCCGTCGCCGATGGAGATCTGACGGCCGACGCGGCTCGGCCGGCGGGGCGCTTGTTTAGCCGGTGTACCATTGAGACGTTATTTGTCGACGCCGCGGTGCCGGCCGTCCAGCTGAGACGAACGACCCGGCCGCAGCCTTGGGCTCGACCTTGCCGCGTCGGCTGCTGTTTACCGAACCGCCCACCGTGGCGGGAAGAGTGGAACGTGTGGCTACCGAACCGCCCACTGTGGCGGGAAGGGCGGGGCATGTGGCCACCAAATCGTCCACTGTGGCGGGAAAGGCAAGGCATGTGGCTACCGAACCGCCCACCGTGGCGGGAAGAGTGGAACGTGTGGCTACCGAACCGCCCACTGTGGCGGGAAGGGCAGGGCATGTGGCTACCGAACCGCCCACTGTGGCGGGAAAGACAGGGCATGTGGCCACCAAATCGCCCACTGTGGCGGGAAAGGCAGGGCATGTGGCTACCGAACCGCCCACTGTGGCGGGAAAGGCAGGGCATGTGGCTACCGAACCGCCCACTGTGGCGGGAAAGGCAGAGTATCTGGCTCCTGGATACGCCAGCCTTCGGCTGGCTGGTTAGCGAGACCACACAGTCTCTGTCTTTCCACATCTCGCTATCACGGCGTCTATCGAGCGGCCAACATGTGGAGGGGCTGCATGGACGCCGGCGTGCTGTGACGCATGGACCACGGCCGCTAACAGCAATATCCCGACGTGGGCACTATCGGAGCAACAGGTGTGCATTATAGACGCTGGCCGGGGGTCAGGGTCAAGTGGGCACTCGACGTCGGCACGATAAACAGAAATTATCTCACATTGTACTGTGTCGCAGTGCAATCAGCCCCACCCAGCCCTCCCGGCAGGGGTGGTCAATTACCAGGTGCCTGCCTCAGCCTGGTTGGGAACCACTGTCATCGGCTGGTCGGTGGGAAGCACTGCCATCGGCTGGTCGGTGGGAAACACTGTCATCGGCTGTTCGGTGGGAAACACTGCCATCGGCTGGTCGGTGGGAAACACTGCCATCGGCTGGTCGGTGGGAAGCACTGCCATCGGCTGGTCGGTGGGAAACACTGTCATCGGCTGGTCGGTGGGAAACACTCATCGGCTGGTCGGTGGGTGCCATCGGCTGGTCGGTGGGACTCATCGGCTGGTCGTGGGAAACATGTCATTGGTGGTCGGTGGCATATCGGCTGGTCGGTGGGAAACTGTGGCTGGTCGGTGGGAGCACGCCATCGGCTGTGGGACACTGTCTTCTTGGTACACTGTCATTGGCTGGTCGGTGGGACCTGTCATCGGCTGGTCGGTGGGGCACTGCCTGGCTGGTCGGTGGGAAACACTGCATCGGCTGGTCGGTGGGAAACACTGCCATCGGCTGGTCGGTGGGAAGCACTGTCATCGGCTGGTCGGTGGGAAACACTGTCATTGGCTGGTCGGTGGGAACACGCCATCGGCTGGTCGGTGGAAACACTGTCATCGGCTGGTCGGTGGGAAACACTGCCATCGGCTGGTCGGTGGGAATCACTGCCATCGGCTGGTCGGTGGGAAACACTGCCATCGGCTGGTCGGTGGGAAACACTGTCATCGGCTGGTCGGTGGGAAGCACTGTCATCGGCTGGTCGGTGGGAAGCACTGTCATCGGCTGGTCGGTATGAATCACTACAATCGAGTGGTTGGTGAGAACCACCACCATCGGCTGGTTGGTGGGAATGATTACCATCGGCTGGTCGATAGGAATCATTACTATCGGCTGGTGGGTGGGAATCACCACTATCGGCTGGTCGGTGGGAATTATTATCATCCGCTGGTTGATGGGAATCACTACCATACGGCACTATCAAGCCTGGTGGGCTGAAGCCAGGCTGAAACGATCACCAGGCTTCGGTGTACCAGGCTTCGGTGTACCAGGCTTCGGTGTACCTGGCTTCGGTGTGCCTGGCTTCGGTGTACCTGGCTTCGGTGTACCTGGCCTCGGTGTATCTGGCTTCGGTGTACCTGGCTTCGGTGTACCTAGCTTCGGTGTACCTTGCTTCGGTGTACCTGGCTTCGGTGCGCCTGGCTTCGGTGTACCTTGCTTCGGTGTACCTGGCTTCGGTGTACTTTGCTTCGGTGTACCTGGCTTCGGTGTACCTGGCTTCGGTGTACTTTGCTTCGGTGTACCTGGCTTCGGTGTACTTTGCTTCAGTGTACCTGGCTTCGGTGTACCATGCTTCGGTGTACCTGGCCACCCCGCGAGGGACCCGAGTGTCACACAGCATCTGCTTATCGCCCGCTGCAGTTGGGTATCCCCACTCGACCTGCAGACAGGTCAACAACGCACAGCTGGCGCTCGGATAGTGCTGAGCCCGGAGCGATTGCACCTTTCCAACGGCGATCCGGTTAAGCGGCCTCGATAGCGTTATCTCGCATACACGGTGCCCTGTGCCTGTATGTGGATTTCGGCTGCAGTTGCACGTGGATTAGTTGTGCGGATCAGCGTACCCAGTGAGTGATTCATGAACCCTGTGCTGTGACTTGGCGCGTCGTGATTGGCCAATCAACCGATCGTCGACAGCGGCCAGCTGGACGAGTTTTTCCCTCGTTTCAAAATTCTTATTTACCGCCCACGATCCGATAACCAGAGCCTCAGTCTGTATATGGGTGGTATGGCGTTCCCATCATTGAGGAAAAAAAGTGTTAACCGATTAACATCAACTTCGTGATGGATATCATTTCACCGAAGCTGTTCGGGGACGGAAGGCAGCTTTGGAGCCCGGCGAGATGTTATTCCGGCAGGGAAGACGAAAGGCATGACATCTGACTGGCTTCATCAAGGTTCTTCCGTATGGATGCTGCTGGAAGAGCGCACGACGCCCAGAGGAGCGAAGACGAAAAAGGTCCAAAAGTCGACGAAGACGAACCCGTAGCAATAGGAAAAAAGAGCTAAAGAGCACAGTCGACGAGCACACATGTGGCTCGAGAAGGAAATTCATCCTCACCAAATCCAGACTTCTCTCTGTCTCCCAGCTAACCGCTACCCCCGGAGGAAACCAAACGGTGACGATCCCACGGCTCTGAGCCATTGCGGTATGGCAGGGATCATAGGGCGAAAACTCGACCCAGGGTGCAACGAATTCGGATATTTTCAATAAGGCCTCCCGGGCCTGACTTAAAGGCAGGCCCGTTCCTTACACTATGCCACCTACGCCAGTGTCTAACACGTACCCTGCACAATGTGCTTACCTGGTAGGAACCTACACCGAACCGCAGCACACCGTCACACGACAGTCTTCATGCACACTCGCATAAACTCTACGCCACATCCTGAACACACCGCATTCAATCATCACTCGACACACCACACTCAACCATCACTCGACACACCACACTTCACCATCGCTCGACACACCACCCACATCCTCGTACACAGACCCGAGACCGGACGACAGATCTGACATGTGGCTGCAGTCCGCATGAACTGATACCTAACGGCGACTCGACCAGCGGACCAGATCCGCCACCTGACACGACCCACCGCCACCGCCACACAAGCACCAAAAGCGCACCACACAAGAACCAAAAGCGCACCACCAGTGTCACAACGCGGCTCATTTCCGCATATGTTGGTCCGCAAATGGCCGTCGTTCGCCTGAAATTACCGACAGCGGCGCATTTATGGACAGACGGCAGTTGTGGCGCGGCGACAAGGGCACCGCATGAGGCGTAATAGCCACTGATGCCAGTATTGTGCGCCCGTTGTGTGGACCTGGGCTGGCCGGGCGCGGATACCGTCGCTGGTCATGTGACTATGCTCCGCGGTCTCGGAGTGTTATCCGCCCGTTTGTGAGGACCTCGGCTGGCCGGGCGCGGAGACCGTCGCTGGTCATGTGACTATGCTCCGCGGTCTCGGAGTGTTATCCGCCCGTTTGTGAGGGCCTCGGCTGGCCGGGCGCGGATACCGTCGCTGGTCATCTGGCTATACTCCGCGGTCTTTGAGCGTTATCGGCCCGTTTGTGTGGACCTTGGCTGGCCAGGCGTGGAAACCGTCGCTGGTCATGTGACTATGCCCACGCTCCGTTTAATTGTCGTTGTTTGGGGCTTTTTTCGAAATCGATGGAGCGAGTCAGAGCCTCGCACGACGGTTCACGGAACTGTGACTCACCTGAGACTGTCACGAACGTGTGACTCACTGAGAGTAGCATGACTGGTGACGTTTCTACTTGTCAAGTCGAACAAAAATTGGCGTCGTCCATTGCGGCAGTACACATCTGGACATATTTGGACGTAGGTGGACGTAGGTGGACACCGTCCCCTGTGTCAGCGCACAGGTGGCCGTAGGTGGACGCAGATGAGCGTAGGTGGATTGGCATTCCTGTCACCAGGGATAATTCGTGAGTTGTTGCGCCAGCAGTGCAGTGGCAATAATGTGTCTTTCAGTGTCTCTCACCCTGGAATTTTACCTGGCATATGGGAAGAAGTGTTTAAGGAGTAACGGGTGTCGAAGAGGTGAAATGGATTGACTAGGTATATTTCAGGAAGTTTCTTCAATGTTCGAATGCAAGCAATCGGAACTGTACGCAAAACATAGCTGCTATGCATGGAGCTGCAGGTATGCTTGTGTTAGCTCAATCGGACCGATAGAAATCTAGTGTTGGCTGGTTCGTATTCACTGCACCATGAAGCGATGGCTCCGAGGTAGTTAACTGTGCCTTCGTACTTCGACTAGCAACCCTTGACATTCCGAAACTAAACAGAAACAAGCTCACATCGACATGATAAATGCACCAATTACGTTCAGTTGCAGTGGTTCCTTGTAGCAAAGATTCACTGTCGGATCAAAGGGAACACAGTGGCCATGCCTCCTCCCCCAAGAGAACGGTTCTTGCCGGATGTTTGCAAAAATGACATTTAAAAAGCTAAATATGAAACCATTTAATTGCACAAATATAACCTCAGGCGGACTCGGCGAATGCTAGCTTTTCACATCCGAAAAAATTTTTATCGGAAATGTTCTTAATTGCACCCCCTCCCCCGAACCGGCCCTTCTGGACCGGTTGGGGTCCTTCTGGACCAACCCCTACAGACGTTCACAACACCTATTCCGCGTCGTTTCTCTCCCGATGTATATTCACCTGGACTTTTGTGACGAATAAAAACACTGCAAGCAACAGATCTTACTGAGTGCTCGACCTTCGTGTTTGCATTATTTGATTCGCCCTGAAATTCGAAATCCCCAGACAAGGTCTCTTGTTTCAGTCAGATATTCCTGGAATTCGGCCACTCTCACTCTCGGTACGGCGCCTTCCCGCTCCATTTGATCCACCGCTAACATCTCAGTAGATCAGTACAGAGGATTTGTGGCAATCGGATCTGATGAACTATCACATAATGCCGAAAATTATGTAAATTCGACTTGTAATCTATAATACACCAGCACCTCCATTCGCGTGTTCAAGGCCACGAAACAATGGACCAATCTCCTACGAATAAATCATGGTTGACGCACGCATGCTGTGGGTCGTTTGGGCAGCAAATTATGCCTCCCAATGGTGTCTAACACAACGTTTCGTCCTGATTTCTATCGGGAAGATAGTAATTTGGAAAAGTGATGAACTTGACGACGCGACTCGTTCCGCATCATATGGTGGGCGGCAAACGAGCCAAGGCCACCCCACGATAAGCCGATCACTCGTCGGAACGCAGTTGCACGCGTTTCGTTGCTGTCGGTGGCTACAGAATTGGCAAAGCACTCCGGGAACACTCCGGTGGCGACAGCTGATTGGTCGGGACAAGCGATTGGTTCAGCTGATTAGTCCGGACAACTGACTGGTCCGGTGGCAGCAACTGATTGGTCCGGCTGATTGGTTCGGGCATCTGATTGGTCCGGCTGATTGATCCGGACAGCTGATTGGTCCGATGGCGACAACTAATTGGACCTGCTCATTGGTCCGGATAAGTGATTGGTTCTGTTGCGACAAATGACGGGTCCGACTGCCAACAAGGCTACGATGTTGCGCTCAGTTCTGGATACTACCAGATTTGAGGCTGCTTACGCGACCGACTTATTTGTTTTGTGAATGATTTTTCCTAATGATACACCGCCGGCCCTGGCTGCGAGAGAAGATACTCCGTTGTCGAAAGCACCTGTTCCGCAGCCCGGAGGAGCTCTGAATATGCATCGTGTCGTACGCGAAGCAGACGATGAGTCTGTGAGGACAGCCCTGTCCGGACAGAAAGGCGGCGCACCTGTGCTTTGTTCAGCACGACGCGTCTGCTAGGACAGCGCGGAGAGGCGGCGCACCTGTGCGTGGCGCAGAGCCCTCTGAACGCAATCGGCGTTCGGTTAGGTGCCGACAAGAAACAATGAGCACAAACGCCAGCAACCAGCGGCTATCTGCCGTCAGAACCTCGGGAGGTCTGGTGGCGGTCTGGTGGCAGTCTGGTGGCGGTCTGGTGGTGGTCTGGTGGTGGTCTGGTGGTGGTCTGGTGGCAGTCTGGTGGCGGTCTGGTGGTGGTCTGGTGGTGGTCTGGTGGCAGTCTGGTGCCCGTTGTCGGAGCCTGAGACGGTCTGGTGGTTACCTGGTGGTCTGGTGGTTGTCTGGTGGCAATCTGGTGGCGGTCCGGTAGTTGTCTAGTGGCAGTCTGGTGACTGTTGTCGGAACCTGAGACGGTCTGGTGGTTGTCTGGTAGCAGTCTGGTGGCGTTCTGGTGGTTACCTGGTGGTCTGGTGGTTGTCTGGTGGCGGTCTGGTGCTTGTCTGGTGGTGGTCTGGTGGCGGTCTGGTTGTGGTCTGGTGGAGGTTTGGTGGCCGTCTGGTGCCTGCCGCCGAACTTTCACCGCCTGATGGTGCCTCGTCAGTGTAGCCCACATTAGATGCCAGCTAGCCGTCAGTGGTGACGACGTCAGCGCCGCGGTCCATTCAGTGGTGACGACGTCAGCGCCGCGGTCCATTCAGTGGTGATGACGTCAGCGCCGCGGTCCATTCAGTGGTGACGACGTCAGCGCCGCGGTCCATTCAGTGGTGATGACGTCAGCGCCGTGGTCCATCAAGTGGTGATGAAGTTAGATGCGCGCTTCCAGCTGCTCCATTTATTGCGGCCGTAGCTGGAACAGTCTGTCCCGGGAAGGAGACGCGGCTTGATCTGGTGGCAAGCGTAGCAGTGACACATGAGGTCATTTGTCGCTGGGTGCCACATTGCATTAAGTCATGCTGTTTATCGATAGTGTCGCTGTAGAGTGCATCAGGCTTGCAGTTTCAGTTCACTGGTAAGGTTATGTCCACACAGGGTACTGAGGTTGTGTAGCGGTCACGTCCTCACAGGGTACTGAGGTTGTGTAGCGGTCACGTCCTCACAGGGTACTGAGGTTGTGTAGCGGTCACGTCCTCACAGGGTACTGAGGTTGTGTAGCGATCACGTCCTCACAGGGTACTGAGGTTGTGTAGCGGTCACGTCCTCACAGGGTACTGAGGTTGTGTAGCGGTCACGTCCTCACAGGGTACTGAGGCTGTGTAGCGGTCACGTCCTCACAGGGTTGTGTAGGTCACGTCCTCACAGGGTACTGAGGTTGTGTAGCGGTCACGTCCTCACAGGGTACTGAGGTTGTGTAGCGGTCACGTCCTCACAGGGTACTGAGGTTGTGTAGCGGTCACGTCCTCACAGGGTACTGAGGTTGTGTAGCGGTCACGTCCTCACAGGGTACTGAGGTTGTGTAGCGGTCACGTCCTCACAGGGTACTGAGGTTGTGTAGCGGTCACGTCCTCACAGGGTACTGAGGTTTTGCAGCAATATCGTCGTGAGTTAAAGCAATGGACACAGCGAAGGGATTGCAAAAAAACATTCAAGTGCAGTAAAGTGAATGCAAAAGTTACTTGATAAGGCATACGATGCATTTTTATCACATTTACATAAAAGTACATCAAAATAAGACATCGAAATTTTCTGTAGACAGCATCGCGCACTAAACACACCTGATTTTTATGAAAGAAGCAGCCGAATGTTTTGCGTCCAGTGGAAGATCGCTAGAAGCCGTGGCGCCACCACAACGAACCTGCCGCATTGGAGCAGTTGTATTTGCTCGAATTGAGCGTTGACGTCCAGCTTGGTGTGCTTAGTGATTATGATGAGCGTACACAAACAGCCCACTTATGGCGGGTGGCTGTTCCGTATCTGGTACATTGATTGATTATTTAGGTTTAAGGGCGCGCCGACTACTAGGTCATTTAGCGCCGTATCTGGTGCAGATTTGATGATTGACAGTTGATGATATCGCTCCAGTTCAGATGTCGTTGGGAAGCCATGGCTTGGTCTCTCCAATGACATGTGATCGCGTTTCTTCCTTTTTGCTATAATATGGACGTAGACATTCGCAAGTTTTGGGATTCTGTTCAGTTTTGTTTTACTGTATGTAGCAAAAAGAGAAATGCAGTGGTTAATCAACGAAGTATCAGTGCATTCATTATTGTCTTGTGCGTGCATTAAAGCAAGAAAATGCCATGGTCAGACAAGGCCAGGAGGATACCAAATGTAATTTCTTTGCTATGTGCTTGTCATAGGGACTCCAATGTCTTATTAGTGTGCATGATGGACCTGATGTAGCTACTTTCCGTCGCTGTTATATTCTCCAAATTAATTTATATATTTGGTATTAAACTCAACATGGCCTATGTTCATAATACAAGTAATTGTGCTTTCGCGGAACTTACTTCAATTTGCTATGATTGCACCAGTTTGCCAGAAGAGAACGTTCGTTTTCGATTTGATGGGCGATTCCAGATAAGCCCTCCTTTTCCAAAGAACAAAATTCTGTGCTGACACGAATTGCACAATTATTCACTTTTTTCGAAAAGCGCTCAAGTCATTTGCAAAAACCGAAAAGGGGAGACAACTCATTGATCCGCCCAAATTAATTTGGACGAGTTTTTGACAACATTTTGCTTTCGTCCGTTCGATGCTTTTTCTTTGATGATTTTAATTCTGGAAATAATCTTGGAATCAGTAAGAGGCAATTGCATAATGTTATCATTTATTCAACAACTGATTGTGTCAGCTACGTCGAAGCATTGGCCGAAGCAACCAGCGACACAAGAGCGACACATCCGTCCAATGTCATCGATGTGAGCCTTCTCTCTTGAATGGCGGAAACGGTAACCAAGCTGAGCATTATAAGATATGCGATTTTTGACAAAATAATCGTAGGACTGTTTGTGGACTGTCCATTGAGTAATTTTGGCGACTAGTGGTAACAAAGAGATAGAACACCCATGCTGCCTCCTTTCAGTATGGACATGACAATGGCGCGTTTCCACTGCTGTGGACGTGGTCCTGGTGAGATCCTGGGTGGAATGCTGGATGATTCCACACCAGATATTAAACCGGGGTTCACTGTGCCGAGCAACACGCTAGCCGTAACCAATCCCTGCAACACCGACACGACCACGTCACCAGGTCACCAGCTTCAGCTGAGCGCGAAGGTGGCATGACGCCGAGAGTGCTGCACATGTCTGGCGCTGCGGTCGTACTCAGTGGCGGTGTAGTCGTCGTACTCAGTGCACGCGGGGTAGTCGGGCAGGCAGACCACGTGTCGGCTGCGCCACGCCACCTGTGGTGAAAGGCCCAACATTAACTCAGAATTCGTTAATCGCATCAGGCGTCACGACAGAAATGGTTGTCACGATCTGCTTTGTCTCTGTGATCGGACGCAGTACCTGTCGGGTTCGTCTTGACCCCTCCTCAGTCAGATTGCGCTGTGAGCTGTTCTCCGGACTCCCGGCGTACGGCAGCGGGCACGGTGCTCTTGCACTCGGCTCGCCGCGCGGGGCAGGGCAGGGGAGGGCAGGGCAGGGCAGGGCAGGGCAGGGCAGGGCAGGGCAGGACATGACAGGGCAGGGCAGGGCAGGGCAGGGCAGGGCAGGGCAGGGCAGGGCAGGGCAGGGCAGGGCAGGGCAGGGCAGGGCAGGGCAGGGCAGGGCAGGGCAGGGCAGGGCAGGGCAGGGCAGGGCAGGGCAGGGCAGGGCAGGGCAGGGCAGGGCAGGGCAGGGCAGGGCAGGGCAGGGGGCAGGGCAGGGCAGGGCAGGGCAGGGCAGGGCAGGGCAGGGCAGGGCAGGGCAGGGCAGGGCAGGGCAGGGCAGGGCAGGGCAGGGCAGGGCAGGGCAGGGCAGGGCAGGGCAGGGGCAGGGCAGGGCAGGGCAGGGCAGGGCAGGGCAGGGCAGGGCAGGGCAGGGCAGGGCAGGGCAGGGCAGGGCAGGGCAGGGCAGGGCAGGGCAGGGCAGGGCAGGGCAGGGCAGGGCAGGGCAGGGCAGGGCAGGGCAGGGCAGGGCAGGGCAGGGCTGGACAGTGCCGGGATGGGCAGGGTAGGGCAGGGCAGGGCAGGGCTGGACAGTGCCGGGCTGGGCAGGGCAGGGTAGGGCAGGGCAGGGCTGGCCCAGGCCGCGAACGCCTAGCGCCGGTCAGCCAGCAGTCTACTAAATATATGCCCTAAATCAGGAAGATTGGACTGTAACTTACTGGCTGTTAAAGTAAGATGTAAAAAACGGATGTCACAATTACTTCTGACGACGATGTGTACGCAGCAGGAGGCACATTATCTCCGAGTTAGATGCTGCTGTTGTGATTGTGGTCGTGGTTGAAGTCGATAGCTGTTCAGTGTTCAGTCAGTCACCTGGCGCTAGCACGGCCACCTCACTGCCATAGCCACCATAGCACGGTCACTCCATCGCCACGATAGCCACCATAGCACAGCCACCCCACCGCCACCATAGCACGGCCACACTACCGCCACCATAGTACAGCCACCCCACCACTACCATAGCACGGTCACCATACCGCCACCATAGCACGGCTACCCCACCGCCACCATAGCACGGCTACCCCACCGCCACCATACGCCCGGGCGAGCCGGTTGCAGGTGGGAAGGTCGGCTGTGTGAAGAGTGCATCCATCGGCCTGCAGCGGACGTGCAGGTACGTCTGACGTAAGCCACGTCTTACGCAGTGTATGTCGAACTTGCGCTCGACGGATAGGTCTTGGCGACGTCGGTCAGTACATTGCGGCGTTAGACGTTGGGATGTTGAGCAGTCGCGAGCGCGTTTCAAGCGGAGAAAGGGAATCACAAGTATGAGAGAATCGAAACAAAAAGCGAAAGGCCCCCACAGCAGGCTAAGCTAGTCAGGCTCGCAGAACAACGGGTTCGGTTCCCACACTGCGGTCACGCTCAGCCATGATGAGCTGATTACCAGTGTAGGGATCTGCACGAGCGCGTCCCTGGGAAGTGGACACACGACTACAGCCGTGTATTTACCTTCAGCTGGGGATAGAGAAGCACGTCAACATCACAACTCTGCAGCGCTATCAGTCGCCACTGGCTGGTGCCCGGCTCGGTAGCCGCTGGTACCCGGCTCGGTAGCCGCTGGTACCCGGCTCGGTAGCCGCTGGTACCCGGCTCGGTAGCCGCTGGTACCCGGCTCGGTAGCCGCTGGTACCCGGCTCGGTAGCCGCTGGTACCCGGCTCGGTAGCCGCTGGTATCTGGCTCGGTAGGGGCCACGGTAGCTGAGTCTGTAGGGAGTTGGACTCTTGGTCGTAAGATTGTGTGTCCGATTCCCACAATTGGCGGGATTACCGAGTCCACCTACAACCAACCAGCGTTAGCGGTTGGCGACGCGACATGACCTAGCAGTCGAATGTGTCGTAAAAGAACCCAAGTACCTACCCGGATACCTGGCTCTGCTGCCGTCGGGACCCGGCTCAGAGGCCGCTGGGACCCGGCTCAGCGGCCGCTGGGACCCGGCTCGGCGGCCGCTGGACCCGGCTCGGCGGCCGCTGGGACCCGGCTCGGCAACTGCTAAAGCCCGGCTCAGTAGCCGCTGGGACCCATCTCAGAACCGAGGATCTCCCGCTGCGCCATAATACGATGACACCATCAGCATGTGTGGGGAGGGTGTCCAGGCATGAATAACGCCGGCTTAAGCACCAGTGAATGCAGGAACACGCCATGAACATTGCCAGACTTCTTAATCCAATATAGCTCGCCTAGTCTGGGCGTTCCGTGGAAGATCACGCCACCACTCCCCAGCCCAAAGTAAATGATGAACTTTTCGAGGTGCAATGCACAGCAAACCCGAGCCAACAAAAATGATGATAATATAATCCAGGATGCTATTGCTAACAGTTCTGCATTGTGTGGTATTGTATTGTATATACTAAATGCACATCCATATATATGGTGGTTTTCCATGCACTCGTGTCAACAAAGTACACAGGAGATCATCTCGATATTACATATTATCTATATATCACGCATGAGCATATCTCACTACAATGACATATACCCTCTGTTCCTGTCTTTAACTCAGGTGCTTCTTCAGCCAACACTTGTATGCTTAGATATTGCAATCTTGTATATTCGATGGCAGTCTATTAAAAACATCGAATGATCCGTATGGGAATCCCCGACGTTCTGACATTCGGCATGCTTAATTGAGTGCATTCAATAATACAGCGCCGAGATGAGAGTGCATTTAAAACATAGTGTTTTACATAGAGTGCACAAGAGTGTTTTTATGCTAACTTTGCCCCTCCTCACAGAAATTAGTCATGAGGAATTGTATAGCCCATGCTGCTCTTCGAATGCTTTTTTATATTTCCCAGGTACAGATGCGTGAACCGGCGTATGCTTCCCACGTCATCAAATGCATCTACAGTAATAGTGAACATGTGCAAGTGAAAAGCAAAACAGGGCCCAAACATAAACCAGGACTAGTACGTGGGGCTAAATGCTTACAGTACACCATAAGTACAATTAGCAGGATGAATGTGAAATGTTAATGGTTAAAGGTGCTTCATTGTCACTATAATGCCCTCAATTCTTCGGCGCTAAATATGAATACTATGAGGATAATTTTGTGGTACCATTTGCGGGCGCATCCTTACGACTATTTGCGATATGAAGAGATGAAGGACGCAAATTATACTATTTACTATATATATATATAATAATGATATAATTATAATAAGCGCTTAATAATCGCTTCAAATGCCACCATAAACGGGGCGAACATTGCATAATGGAACGAAAAAGAAATAGCATAATTAAAGAAAGTGCCGGTCGCACTCCATGTGGATGGCGTACCCTCAGCTCCACCTGGCCATCGGACAGCGGCAGCGCCAACCAGCTGCTTCACGTACCGGTACCACGGCCACCATCACCGATCACCCGATCCGGCGGCGTCGGGCGCCGCAGCTACGAAGGACGGACCGGTCTAGCAGTGCCGGGTGTCGCCGCTCCGGGGGACGGGGTGGTTCAGCTGTGCCGGGTATCGCCTCCGGAGGACGGAGTGGTCCAGCTGTGGTCGGGTGTCCCCGCCCCAGAGGACGGAGTGGTCCAGCTGTGTCGGGTGTCCCCGCCCCAGAGGACGGAGTGGTCCAGCTGTGCCGGGTGTCACCTCCGGAGGACGGGGTGGTTCAGCTGTGCCGGGTATCGCCTCCGGAGGACGGAGTGGTTCAGCTGTGTCGGGTGTCCCCGCCCCAGAGGACGGAGTGGTTCAGCTGTGCCGGGTGTCCCCGCCCCAGAGGACGGAGTGGTTCAGCTGTGCCGGGTGTCCCCGCCCCAGAGGACGGAGTGGTCCAGCTGTGCCGGGTGTCCCCGCCCCAGAGGACGGAGTGTGTCCGGGTGTCCCCGCCCAGAGGACGGAGTGGTTCAGCTGTGCGGTGTCCCCGCCCCAGAGGACGGAGTGGTCCAGCTGGGGTACGGGTCCCGCCCCCCAGAGGACGGAGTGGTCCAGCTGTGCCGGGTGTCCCCGCCCCGGAGGACGGGGTGGTCCAGCTGTGGGGTCCCCGCCCCGGAGGACGGAGTGGTCCAGCTGTGTCGGGTGTCCCCGCCCCAGAGGACGGAGTGGTTCAGCTGTGCCGGGTGTCCCCGCCCCAGAGGACGGAGTGGTTCAGCTGCGCCGGGTGTCGCCTCCGGAGCACGAAGCACCCCAAGCGGCCTGATCAAAATCTTCCAAGCTTACAAACCTGACAAAAGCACACGAGTTCAAGCCACACCTAAGCATAAAATATCATCAGCATATTGCTGCATGACTGGAGAAGAGAGAGTGAGATCGGTGCATGCACATGAGTTGTGGACAGATGCATACACATCCACCGCGTGCATCGCCCAATGGACAAGGCGGGTCGGCAGACTCGCCGTGGGCGGCGGTGTTCCCGAGCCGCCGCTCCCTGCCGCCGCACCCTGCCGCCTCAACACCTGGCACCACTACTAATACTACTCTCTCTCTCTCTCTCTCCCTCTCGTGTGTGGAACCGCCGGCGCTTCTGGGTACTGCTGTGATGGACAGACACACACCTGGCCAGCTGGTAGCCTGCTGACCCCTGCAGTGGCACTTCTGGGTACTGCTGTGATGGACAGACACACACCTGGCCGGCTGGTAGCCTGCTGACCCCTGCAGTGGCACTTCTGGGTACTGCTGTGATGGACAGACACACACCTGGCCAGCTGGTAGCCTGCTGACCCCTGCAGTGGCACTTCGGGTACTGCTGTGATGGACAGACACACACCTGGCCAGCTGGTAGCCTGCTGACCCCTGCAGTGGCACTTCTGGGTACTGCTGTGATGGACAGACACACACCTGGCCAGCTGGTAGCCTGCTGACCCCTGCAGTGGCACTTCTGGGTACTGCTGTGATGGACAGACACACACCTGGCCAGCTGGTAGCCTGCTGACCCTGCAGTGGCACTTCTGGGTACTGCTGTGATGGACAGACACACACCTGGCCCCAGCTGGTAGCCTGCTGACCCCTGCAGTGGTCATTATGGGTACTGTTGTGATGGACAGATACACACCTAGCCGGCTGGTAGCCTGCTGGCTGTTGTGATGGACAGCTACACACCTGACCGGGTGGTAGCCTGATGACCGCTGCAGCGGCGCTTCTGTGTACTGCTGTGATGAACAGACACACGCCTGGCCAGCTGGTAGCCCGCTGACCACTACAGCGGCGCTTCTCTAACGAGCCTTACCTCCCACTGGGAGCCTGATAGCTGCCTCTAGTTGGTGCTGCAGCGTGAGCTGACCGCCGATCAGATGATCCGTGGCCATGTATCGCAGTGTGTGATCGTCTCGCATTAACGGCCGACCATGTGCTTGCTGTGCAGCCCATGGGTGTGGTAGGTGGGTTGCATCATGATGTGCACTCGTGCGTTGCGGTAAGACCGGCACTCCTTGTCGTTCTCCAGATGGGACCGTTTGCCGTACAGACCCAAGGTGAAAATGGCGAAGTTGGTAAGCATGCAGCGCACCAATTGCAGTGTCGTCTTCGAGTAGTTTGTCTATTTATGTACTATCGATTACCGTTCCAGCTATGTTCAATTTCTATAGCTCACAATACGAATTCAGCTGGCAGATGCGCATTAGCAACTTGAAGCTACTACTCGCCCTCATGGCCTTAGCTGAAGGAATAAGTCTCGATTAGTGTAATTTATCGAGGCCATACTGGCCTAGTACTCTAGAGGTACTAACATTAACGACAAGCAATAAAATTCCGTTTACACGGCGCATAGAATAGCTTGCACAGCACACGGCACAATTTAGGGTGTGCTTGTATGTAATATTCAGATGGTTCCTTGAGTCACCTAAGGTGTTGGAATTGCAATGGGTAGTTAAGCATGTCAAATTATAGATGCAATTGGGACGGACCTGTTCCTGATAGGCATCCTTGATCCCCGTCAAAAGTCTGTCAGTGCCATCATTGTTTGCCGTCAGGTATGTACCTGATGGAGGCCCGGTATATGGAGAGGAACTACCCTGAGTGCAATCCAACGACATGCGAATGTCCCAAACGTGGGGAGCAAGTAGCTTTCCAAGTATCATATTTTCATACCACGTCCATGAAGTTGATAGCTAAAGTTTATGACAAGAGATGGTGGACCCCCCCCCACCCCAACCTCGTGCCCCCTGCTCTTGAAGCCATGGTGTGCTCACACCATCAGTGGTGTCCTTGAGCCTAATCACGGCATCTGATACGGCGCAGAGTGGCGACCCCTTCCTTGTGATAACGCACCAGGTGAGCCGTGCTCGGTCAGGTACGGCGGGACTAATGAGCTTTGCCAGAATTGCACGTGGTACTTCTGAGTGCTTCTGCTGCGTACTGCTAAGTGCGTGCTTCTGGCGTAGATGTAGCTTCCTGCCTGATCATCAGTGCTTCAAAACTAATAAATCGACCTTCAACGCATCTTATTCGTTCTTCAGGCTCGTGTTCTCCTGAGATTTATGCTCACGCCTGTGTGTGCTTAAAAACCGAATTTAGCTGAGGGCAAAACTCGCGGTTCGTGCTTACCTGAGCACTTATGACCTACAGCAAACATAACTCCTTGAACGAGTCGGCCTGTCCAATACGATGCAACTGAAAGTTGATTCGTAGTAGTGGCTTTATAAACATCTAAATAACTTGCTTAGCCTTCACACTCATGTTTTTTTTCTGCCAGGAAGTGCATTTCTGTGTAGTTAGCATGTTGTACACACCTGATCGCATGGCTGGATCATTTTTTAGATCGTATGGCTAGACTTCAACGTCCGGCTGAAATATTATACAAAGAGGAGTGGATCTTGTTTTCATGCTAATTTTCAAGCGTGATGCATCAACTTTTCGATACCATCATCCATATTTCAATTTAGTTGTCTGCACGGACAACGCTCGACTGCAATTGATGGGCCTCAAATCCATTCACTGGACCACATCACCCCAGTGAACACACAGGGTTATAAACTGCGATGACGAAGGTGTCCTCGAAATATTATGACAGCAATGCCCGAAGCTAGGCACAGCATTGTACATCGCATGGCAGGAAGTATTTGAATGCCCAACATGCACAAGTGCATATGTACAAGTGTGTGCTTTTGAGTTCCCTTGGGTTTGGTGCACAATTGACAAGGTCTAAATCTGTTTACCTTGGCGTTCTACGTCGCAACAAGATATAATCATTCGCTATGTTTATATTCGTATGCAAATAAGTGCTTGTATCAGCTGCTTGAGCGAAGTAGGCAATTTGTTAGTTGTAGTACTACAACTAACAAATTACCCGCTGGATAGATGTCTAGGACTACCGACCATAGTAAGTCTGGCCTTGCAAACCTGAAGGCCAGACGGACGTAGTGGCGCAGCAACATTCCAGAAGCCAGTAGTGGAAGTCAGCACAGACGTACTCTTCCAGGAAGTGAAATAAAAAGTGTTGGCCATTTCCTACATTTGAACATGTCCAGCATTCCGCAGAGGGGACACTTGTCACTGTACGTCAGAGATTAGACACACACGCTATACTCGCTACTACACAAGCTGTGACGACGCAGGACCGTCAGAGGTCAGACACACGCTATACTCGCTACACGCTACACTCGCTACACGCTACACTCGCTACTCGCTACACCAAACTGCCCAACGGTAGCGACGCGATATCGTCAAAGGTCAAGCACACACACGGCTATGATCGTTACAACCCAGCATTACCGGTATGGTGTCCCAGCGACCTTCAGGAGCCACAGAGGACTCGTTATTGCGTGAGATTGCATGAGTCCAGGCGGCGCCCCCGACAAAATCGCCGACACCACAACCAAAGGTGGACTGCGATAAATCAACTGAACCTGATGGATGCTCTACCCCCACCGAGGGTGAGGTGAACAAATCACCACGGTCGCTGAATTGCATCCGCCTTAGTAAATTGCAGGTGCGATCAGCAGGACTATTCTTGCTATGCTCAAGTGTCCTTGCACATGCATATCAGGGGCGTGCTGTGGAGTGGTGGCGTGGCCGCGGAGCTTCCAAGGTAAAGTAAATAATGTTCTCCCTCGTTGACCATCCTTGGTGTCAACCCCACCCTTCTCTCCCAGCAACTGCTGACTTGCAAAAGGCGCTTCACTTTTTTGTTCGTTGCAGTGCCCTCTGATGTCTCGAACGATCAAGGTGTGGATGTATCCATTTGGAGCTATGCATACAGGGTGCGCGGAAAGTCCTGGCGCTTTTCTGGAATGCTTGCCAGCGCGCGCTGTGATTGGTGGCCAGTCTGCCAATGGCCGCAGGCGTGACCCTCGCCGACCCGGTCAGCCGGGGGGCGTGCAAATATGACCTTCGAATCGCATTCAGTCATGGATAAACAGACGAAGCGGCACCTTGTCGCTGGCTGCCTGCGCGCGGCGGCCGGGTCCGGCTTAACCGAGGCGCAAGTTGCGGAACGATGCAGCGTTTCTCGGCGAACGGTTCAGCGGATAAAGGCGAAGATCCGATCTGTGGAGTCCTTAGAAGATGCCCCCAGGTCAGGTCGGCCGCGGTCGCTCAGAACTCCCGAGAACGTGGCCGCCGTGTCAGAAGCAATCGAAGAAAATCCGCGGCAGTCAATCAGAAAACTGGCGAAGAAGTTCAGCTTTCCCGAGACATCAATGCGGGAATTGATCCACCAAGACTTGAACATGGAGTCCAGAGTGATCCATAACAGGCCGCGTTTAACCGAGGCCACGCGTCTCCGCCGTCTGGAGAAGAGCAAGCTGCTGCTCAACTTCTTGAAGAGCCCGGTGACCACCGGCTTCGTTCGGATCTTCTCCGATGAGAAGCTCTTCCACGTCGACGCCCAGCTGAACCGGAGGAACTCCCGCTACCTGTCCGACCAGCCTGTTGACGAAGTGGACCCCCGGATTCGGTTCAACCCCGTGTACAAGCACCCGCAGAAGGTGATGGTCCTGGGTGTCGTCGGGTCCGACGGGCAGAAATTCCCCATCATCTTCATCGACGCCAACGATAAAATCAACAGGCAGGTCTACGAGGGGCTCCTGGACACGCACGTCATCCCCTGGGTCAAGGCGACCTACCCGGAGGGCAATTTTGTCTTCCAACAGGACGGAGCGCCCGCCCACAACGCCACCGCCATCCAAGCCAAGCTGACAGAGGAGCTGGGCGGGCCAGATCACTTCTGGTGGAAGGAGATGTGTGCCGCCTCAGTCGCCCGACCTCAACCCGCTCGATTACAGCGTGTGGAGCGTTCTGCAGGATGAGGTCCAGGCCACTTCTCATCCCAACCTGGAGTCGCTCAAGGCTCGCATGGTGGCGGCGTGGGAGGCGCTGGAGGCGGCCTACATCATCAGGACCTGCAAGGGCTTCCGCTCTCGCGTCGAGGCCGTCATCGCCGCCGAGGGCGGCTACATCGAGTGAGCGGTTGGTGAAAGGATGTGGCTTGTTGTTCCCAGTCACTGTTACAACCTGTTGTTGAATCAGCCAGTTGCATTTGTTTGCGAAAATGTTGAAAAGCGCCAGGACTTTCCGCGCACCCTGAGTCATGAAGGAAATTCTCGAGTGGTGAGCACCATTGTGATCTGGGTCATTTTTAGAAGCGGCTGTGAAGAGACAAATCTCATTTGCCTTTCATGCATTTCATGCTATGCAATGCTATGCTATGCTATCCTATGCTATGCTATGCTATGCTATGCTATGCTATGCTATGCTATGCAATGCCATGCACGCTCTGCAAAACACAGATAGTCTATTCCTCACCTACCTCTCACCCCTCCCCACGCCCCCGCCACTCCCCCGCTGGAACAAACGGAAGCAATCATGCAGCACCCGCCCACTCCCTGCTCCAGGGACACATGGGTTCTCGCACTTGAGCCATGTGCACCACGTCTAAACTGACGGCGCCCGCTCTCCCTCACCTCCCCCAGGGATACATGGCTGCTGACACGAGAGCCAAGTCACCACCTCCCACACTGACGGCATCCGCCCCCTTCCCTCCTCCAAGGAACACATGGCTGCTGACACGAGAGCCAAGTCACCACCTCTCCACACTGACGGCATCCGCCCCCCCGCACACCTGCTCGCCTCTCCCCCTCAAGACATCAATGCCGACACGGGAGCCAAGTCACCACCTCCCACACTGACGGCATCCGCCCCCTTCCCTCCTCCCAGGAACACATGGCTGCTGACACGGGAACGGGAACCGAGCGCACCACCTCCCCACACCGACGGCGTACGCCTCCTCCCTTCCCATCATCCCCCTAGGAGCACATCAATGCTGACACGGGAGCCAAGTGCACCACCTCCCCACACTGACGTCTGCCTCATCATCCCCCTAGGAACACATCAATGCTGACACGAGAGCCCAGTCATCACCTCCCACACCGAAGCGTCCGCCACCCGGACACGCTCTGCCCCACCCGGTCCATCCCGCCGAATCAACGTGCCAGAACGAGGTCGACTCTGCAGACTGCTGGGAGCCGGCGCGGCTGAAATATGGCCCGCCTGCTGTCCTGCAAGGCTAGGCACCGCTGCCGGCGCGGCGGCCGACGCCCGCGACCGTGACGCCACCGGCTCCTCGGTGTCTGCGACGGCGGCGGCGGCGGGCGGGCAGCGGGCGGGCGGCAGCGGTGAGCGGGCGGCGGGCGGGCAGCGAGCGGGCGGGCGGACGGCGGCGTGAGCGGGCGGGAGGGCGGGCGGCGGCGGCCGCGGCACTTTTGAAGGCGCTCCTGTTTACACGCGACTGGGCGAAATGGCGCGGCGCGCGGAACAACTGTCGGCCAGCGCGTGCGAGCGCGCCCGTCGGCTGTGCCGCGGCGCCATTAGAGGAAACTGGCAGCCAAGGTCGGACACGACATCGGCTCGCTGTGGTAGCCGCAGCGACGCCGCCTTGGAGCACTCGGGCCACGCCGTCCGCTGTCCGCCTGATGACTGATCAGCATTGGCCGCGGCGCTGAGGAGTGGCCGCTATTGTCCGCCTGACCGGTATTCGCCGCGGCGCCGGGCAGTGGCCGCTGCTGTCCGCCTGATCGGAGTTCGCCGCCGCACAGGGGCGTGGCCACTGCTGTCCGCCTGACGACTGATCGGTGTTCGCTGCTGTCTGTCTGACGACTGACCAGTGTTCGCTGTTGCGACTGGGAGTGGCCGCCGCCATGTTGCGCGGCGTGGATGTGGCGGTGACGACCGCTGCGGCTGTCTTGGCGCGTCTGCGCCAGTCACGGCGACGCGCGTCGGCCGGCTCCACTGCGGCGGAGATCGGCAGCCAAGTTCGCGCGCCATCGAGTGGAATGTTTAGTTGGCCCAACATACACCAAACAGCTGTTGGCCAGCCGGGGTGGCGACATGCCCCACACGTGGCTGGAGCGCGCCTGCAGGATCGTCGTCATTCGTACCGGCCAAGGTCGGCATTCATCGTTGGTATTTGACGTCCTGGGGCACTGTGAGAAGAATCAGAGGAGTGCGCTATCACTCATACACTTGCGCCAGAGCATGCGAAGCTCCAAGCTGGTGCATAATGCCACGCCGATCATACAGAAAGCAAGCCCAGTGGAGTCTTGGATCCGTCTCCTGGACGTCCAGAGTGATGTATTTGTGACCATTATTAACGAGATAAGCGAGGTTGGCCAAGGTATATTTATTCAGCCACTGAGGAATCGCGCAATTTATTTGCATGTAAACAACCTCTGACGAACAGCAATGGAGATTTGTTGGAGGTGGTATAAGCGCACGGTGGTGATGCCTCTTCGGTGGCACTTTGGCATGCATCATAGTGTTTACATGTTGCATTTCCTAAATCAGGGTGGTATTCCAGAAATTTTAGGTGGTACTCAAGCACCTTCTGTTATCGCTAAGCTCCATCCCTGCTAACAAAATACAAACTAAACATGATTACTGAGTATAAATGTGTTGATGATTGCCACAGGAACAAGCAGGCGAGTTTCAAACAGTATCTAAACTTCAGCACATATCTGCCGGTGCTCCGGCATGGACGAGCCACTCGATGGTCATCGAGAGGCCTTCCGTCGCGTCTCGCCGTCTGCTCTGCCATCTGCAGATGGAGGGAGTGTGTCTGCTCTCCCCATTACCACCTTGTCTCGCGGTCTGCCCCGCCACCTGTGGACGGAGGGAGTGGGCCTGCTTTGTCCACCCCCCCCCCACCGCATATCGAGGTCTGCCCCGCCACCTGTGGACGGAGGGAGTGGGTCTGCTCTGCCCACCTCACCGCGTCTCGTGGCCTGCCCCGCCACCTGTGGACGGAGGGAGTGGGTCTGCTCTGCCCACCTCACCGCGTCTCGTGGCCTGCCTCGCCACCTGTGGACGGAGGGAGTGGGTCTGCTCTGCCCACCCCCACCGCATCTCGAGGTCTGCCCTACCGCCTGTGGACGAAGTAAGTAGCGACTGAGTGGACGAAGAGATCATGCTCCCTCTCACACCCGTACGCTTTTCGAGAGTCTTAAACATCAGTCCTTTGGGTGTTGCGTGGAAGCAATTACTCGAAAGGTGATGACCCTCTCCCTCACTGTTCTCGTATGCTGCCACGCTTTTTATGTCACCAATACACTATCGCAACTGGCTTGCCGGCCATGGCTGTCGCTTCCGCAAAAATGTCAAGGATGCCAGGGTTTTCCAATCCTGCCCCGTTCATAGGTGATGGGAGCAATTATTTTGTACAGACTTAATTGTACTTAAATGTACAGAAATTATTTCCGTTACATTCCCACACCCGCCGATGCGAAACCCAAAATTCCCGGCGGTTTTGAACAACCATCCTGTTCTGTTTGCCACGGACGTATGCCAGCACCACACACCACACACGTGCTATGAAGCCAGGACAGTGAGACAGATGAGACGGGAACTAAACTGGTCAAGTAAGCCAGGAACCCGGCCTGACTGGTGTGGGGTGCGCTTAGGTTCTATCCTACCCCTCTGCCCTCTAGACCCAGCTACCAGCAGGAAGTTCCGAGGTTTTCCGGAGATTGAGCCGAGGGCTGTTGTCCCTTGATGACTGTAAATCATAAATTAGCTTGTGGAGATTACTCGTGAAGGGATGCGCTTCGATGGCCCCCAAAACCCATATGGGACGGTGGGGAAACTTGGGCCAACTTCGAAGTTTCGACTTGATGAGCCTGAATATGGAGGATCGGGACTTGGCACTTACACAGTTGTGCAGCCTGGGGTCCTCCGAGACGCAAACTTAGCAGACAGACAGACGAATACCGAGCTCTAGTTTCTTAATGACGGTGTCCACCCAATCAGGAAAAGACTGCCAAGTACCACGAAGGCCTTGTACTGGGAAAGCTGCGTTACTTTGCGACGAGTTTGCATGCACAACTCGCATGCAAACGGATATCGTCTTCTTCGATGCCAGAGTGCGCCGCGTACTCCAAAAGTAGACAGGTTCCACTAGGAGTGAACTTGGTCGCCGGAGCCGAGCTCTCTCCAGCAGACACAACATGCTTAGTTCCACGAGCTTGCTTATAATACAGTGTCGAAAAAGAGCAGAATTACAATGCAGGTGGTCAATAATTGCAACCCAAAGAATGGAATGTGTTGAGGCGTTCACAATTCAACAAGAAAACAAACTCAATCCGCAAGGCACCTGGCTACCTTCCTCGTCCTGCGTTCTTAGATCTGGAAAGTGGTGCGTACTGAAAGTCACCGCTAGCAGAAGTATTCCAATATTTGGTAATATAAATGGCTGTTAATAGGAGGCAATGGAGCGAGCGAATCATATTTCCGGCATACCATCCCTCCCTACCTTGCCATACTTCCATAGGAAGAGCATCGTCACTTCACCTCTGCGCTCACTCACCATTTGCTGACCATTTGCTAACTTCTACTCGAAGCATGTGGCATTCACGCGGCATTGACTGGGTATAATTAGCCCCAATCTGGCCTGCCACACACCCTATCCTAGGTGTCGTTCTCTGCACGGTCATCGTTCTCTGGCAGTAGACAAGGTTGACCGCAAAAAGGCGCAAGGCCCCTAGAGTAGTCTGGAGTTTTTTTTTAAGTATAAAATCGCAATTATGCATATATATTTATACTGTGCAAAGAGGCGATCAACTTCTGTTCATTTATCCAATCGATTGCGAAACAGTAGCATGAAGATTAACAAAGTAAATAGATATCCTTGTTTATTGCAGCTGAATAACTGAAAGGCGTACCCAGTGCACCGGCACCAGCGGTTACATCACAGCAGCACATTTGCATATTGTATGATTAACTTCACAAACGATGCATGCAGTTCTGTCATACAATATTTCCACATGCTTCACTATATGTGTCTAGTGAAGACTTTATGTAGTCAAGCTAATCAATTTTAAGCATTTTAACAATGTTAGGAGTGGAAAATGCCGTTTTGCGTTTCGCCGCATAAAAACTACGAACTAGCCGCTTCACGCCATGTTCATTTTGCGAAAGCTGGCCTGAGTTCTTGACTTGGGCTTCGCTGTGCCGATCCCAAGGCTTCGCTGTGTCTGTCGGCAGGTTTCACTGCGTTGGTCCGTAAGTTTCGCTGTGTCGGTCCGTAAGTTTCGCTGTGTCGGTCCGCAGGTTGTGTTATGTTGGTCAGTGGGCGGCTATATAACGAAGATCAGCATTCGAAAGCTGGTGCGTGCCAGGAAGAGGTACATTCCATGGTGCATACTCTTCCTGTGCTGCGTGCCAGGAAGAGTATGTACCATGGAAAATTGGCTGAAATGTTTGGCCCGAAAGATATAAGGAAGGAAATATATATTTGGTTTACTACGCAGGGATGTAAGATTTTTCTTGCTCGCCTAATACAGGTAATGTGCCCACACACCAGGGACAGGTTTATGGTCGTTCATGAGTAGCGGTGTAGTCCTGAAGAAAGCCATCGCATGACAAATCAAGCTGGTTTTTTAAAAATGATCATGAACAGGGCATTACTTGAGCTCATGGAGGACAAATTCGTTGAGCTGGTGGCGATTGGTGTGCTCGTTGAGCTTTTTCCTCCATTTCGGGTGGGCACAGAATTTTGTCCAGCTGGCTTGACAACAATGGCGTGGCATGCCGCACCAATATTTGTTTCTAGTGTAATGGCTGCTATACCGGTTCCATGGATCTCTACGCCCCCGTTCATGAGTACCTCACCAACGATGCGGCATGCCGCATCGCTGTGCGTTTTTAGTGTGGCGGCTGCCATGTGGATATCTACATTCCCGTTCATGATTACCTCACCAATGACAGATAAGCCGAAGCAGCCGCCGGACCCCTACCCGTCACCCAGCTGAGCTGCAGAACCCGCCCGGATAGCGAGCAGCGGCTTCAGCTCTGCGCCGTGCAGCCGCTGCCATTTTGACACAAGTCCACACTATTTTACAACACGTCCACTCTATTTTACAACCGCGTTCACGTAACGGTGGCCGGCCAGTAAACAACCGCGACCGGGTGTCGTCGCCGAGACAGGTTTTCCTCGACCGGTTCGGTGGTCCCCGGTCGTTCGCGCTGCGCCGGCTGGCCGGGACTGGCTCACCGTGGCTCTGCGACGGCTTCCGCGGCACGGAGCCGAACGGGGGAGGCAGCGCGTTCATCGCACATGTTATCGATGCAGGGCCGAGTCGACAGGGAGCCACCCCCGTGGCCGAACGGGTGGCGATTTGATGACGAGTCTGGTCGGTGTGTGGTCATCAGCCGAATTAGCAATACGCCTGACCAGTGCGTCGTGACAACCCGTCAGACGAGGGGCGACTTGACAGCAAGTCCGGCCGCGCATGTGCGGCGGCAGTTGCAGCTGTCCTGCGCCGAGGCAAGGCCAGCCAGCCGGGGGGCGCCAGATTTGCAGACGCCATGGTGGAATAAATTGCCCCCAAATGATACGACGTGGTGATTAATGGTCGTACGGTGAATCGGCTCCTAATGAAAACATTTTATCCGCGTTGGCATGAACAGCGGCGGGAGCGGTGCCCGCGGCTGTGATGATCTCGGCATTCCCCGAGACTGACTTGGCCGTGGATCCTCGAGTAGCAGGTCTGGGACTGGGCTGTCTCGTGACGTTCAGGTCTGACGGTCACCTACTCCTCGGTGGTTGAGCTACCCCTCTGGTAGCAATTCTGGGGACTGGGCTGTCTCGTGACGTTCAGGTCTGACGGTCACCTGCTCCCGGTAGCTAAGCCATCCGTCGCCACTGCACATACCTCTCCCGCCACCCTGGTTTGATCCCCACCTCTTCTGTCGGGCTAACCTATGTCCCAGGGGCAGACGTCTGCTGTGCTGGGGCCGAACAACACTCAACTATCGCCTGTGACTGTCTCCACCGTCTGGGACCTGACCTGTGCAGTCGCACCGGGTTTGACTCCACCATCGCCCCGGGGCTGATCACCTCCTCACAGGGTTTAATTTCACCATTACCACGGTGATGACCTCTCATGTTGTCCCGAACCTGACCTGCACATCACACCGGGGGCTGAACACTTCCCTCCCCGGGCCTCACCTCACCTGTATCCTCGAGCCTGACCCGCACATCGCCCCGGGGCTGACCACCTCCTCACGGGGTTTAATTTCACCACTACCACGGTGATGACCTCTCATGTTGTCCCGAACCTGACCCGCACATCACACCGGGGGCGGAACACTTCCCTCCCCGGGCCTCACCTGACCTGTATCCTCGAGCCTGACCCGTCCTCCCCGAGCTGACCTCCGCCCCAGGGTGGGCTGGTTTCAGGGCCGGCTCTACAACTGGACGGTGGATGGATCGGCTTCGTGAGGGAATGGGTTCTGTCGTTGCTGACGGATCGTAGGATGAAAACAGCGTCATTCGACAGCCGCCTCTGTCAACAGTGAGGCAGAGGGACAGCGTTGTGCTATGGATGATCGCAGCACACGGGAGGAGTATGCATATATATATATATATATATATATATATATATATATATATATATATATATATATATATATATATATATATATATATATGTGTGTGTGTGGGTGTGCGTGTGTGTGTGTGTGTTTGTTTGTGTGAGTGTGTGTGTGTATGCTGAAGCACATAAACGACATAGGAGGTTTGAGTGTCTAAAGACAATGAGACGTAAATGAATTGAACACTGTTTTACGTTAGAACATTGCAATAAAACAACATGAGGAAATAATGTTTGTGGTGTCATGGTGCAGTTCCATGGTGTCCGTCACCACCTCACAGGTGGTGACGGACACCATGACTCGATGAAGAATTGTAGCAATCAGTGTTCTCCTTAGACCGTAATCGTCTTGGGCGCTATGTTTCTGCGCATTTTGGGATGCAAATTGATGCTGAAAAATAGTGCATTCTTGAGATGAACTGCCGGCAGCTGTTCAGGGCTGGAGATACTGATCACAGCTGCGAGCTGAGCGTCTATCCATGGTGGCATCGAGGAAGACTGCCGCGGCAGTTGGTGGCGGGGACGATTACCCTGGGACTGAAATGATTGCCTACAGCTTGGGCTGGAGCGACTAGGGTTGGAACAGCTACCTATGGCTTGGATTGGGACGGTCATCTGCAGTCAGTGCCAGACCGACTACCTACAGAGCTGAAGTTGGTTCCAGCTCCGGAGCTGGAGCGAATACTTACAGTTATAGGTAGTTTCAGCTCTGAAATTGGAGTGACTACCTACAGAACTGTAGGTAGTTTCATGTCTGGAACTGGAGCGATTACCTACAGTTTGGATGGGAACAGACAAATTCCTGCTGTAAGGCGGGGACTTGGACGATCTACGACAGTCAAGATGAGGAGGTGAAGAGACTACCTACAGCTGGGGCTGGAGTGACTGCCCACAGCTGGGGCTGGGGTGGCTGCCCACAGCTGGGGCTGGGGTGGCTGCCCACAGCTGGGGCTGGAGTGGCTGTCCACAGCTGGGGCTGGAGTGGCTGCCCACAGCTGGGGCTGGGGTGGCTGCCCACGGCTGGGGCTGGGGTAGCTGCCCACGGCTGGGGCTGGGGTGGCTGCCCACAGCTGGGGCTGGGGTGGCTGCCCACAGCTGGGGCTGGGGTGGTTGCCCACAGCTGGGGCTGGGGTAGCTGCCCACGGCTGGGGCTGGGGTGGCTGCCAACAGCTGGGGCTGGGGTGGCTGCCAACAGCTGGGGCTGGGGTTGCTGTCCACGGCTGGGGCTGAGGTAGTTGCCCACAGATGGGGCTGGGGTAGCTGCCCACAGCTAGGGCTGGAGTCGCTGCCCACGGCTAGGGCTGGGGTGGCTTCCCACAGCTGGGGCTGGGGGTGGCTGCCCACAGCTGGGGCTGGAGTGGCTGCCCACAGCTGGGGCTGGGGTGGCTGCCCACAGCTGGGGCTGGGGTGGCTGCCCACAGCTGGGGCTGGGGTGGCTGCCCACAGCTGGGGCTGGGGTGGCTGCCCACAGCTGGGGCTGGGGTGGCTGCCCACAGCTGGGGCTGGGGCAGTTCCCCACAACAAGGGGACCGGGTCGAAAAGCTGCGGCCGGTGGACTTCCGGCGGCTGCAACTGACGTGATTTATTCACGGCCGGTTTTGATTGGATGAATGAAGCTTTTACGGCCCCGGTGACCAGGTGATGTACCGAGATAAAACTGGACGGACAGCGACGGACATTAGAGTTACTCGGTCCCGGCGGATGGGCCGAGCCGATTTTTGCTGCCTGTTACACGCGAACATTTATGGTCGCCGACGTCGGAGCTTAATTTGCTGACTGGAGTCGGAGTTGTTTATGCCGGCTTATGTTGCCTTGATAACCTGTTGTACGCTGCTCAGCAGGAGGATCAAGCCCAGCAGCTACACAGGTGGATTGTTGGACCGTCTGAAGCTCACCATCCCGAAGAGATTGTTTGGGCGATAGTTGTGGTGCACTTCACCAAATGGCTGTTTCGGTGTACCGCATGCTACCATTGTCACCCTGGCAATTCAAGTAGGGACATGTGTTTCTTGTTCCCTTCTGATGCACTAATGTAGTTGCTACGTGCCAATGTATGTTTTCGCACAGTCTAGAATTCGTGGATTTGAATTTTACTCAGTGCTGAGTAGATGAATGAAATGCCGTAACCCTAGTCGGAAAGCACATTCAAGATGGTTTTCCATCGTTTTTTTTGGGGGATTCATCTAGTTTTTTACTGATATTTTGTAACCTGCGGTAAAATATCGGATCAAGACAAAATAAATGTACTGAAATAAATGTGACTTAAGTTGGTTATGGTTTTAGTCGTATCAAATTAGAACTGCTATTCAACTTTGAACATGATGGTTTATAAGGATTCATATCATAATCTACAGCCAGACGTCCTAATTTCTTCTTCGAATTCCGATGAGAAATTGGTCTCACATCTTCTAGCCCTTTTCGACAAAGCGTGCTCTCACTTAATCTCGTGCATTGGCCCAAGGTGGTTGAAGAGCAATCTGGGTACGAAATCATGGATAGCCAATCTGCTAGTAAATTGCATGTGGCGCTTAGGGTTCAAGCCTGGTGCATACAAATAGCATCATGTACAGATGCTATCACTTGCCTTGGTCCTTTTGCTCTTAATCATCACGCATGGTGCTCAACGTATTCTACAGGAAAGATATGGAAGTGGCTCATCGATGTAATTGTATCGTTACGGCGATCGTCCCTCTATATTGTGTCCTTCAATAGTCGCTCTATATTGCGACCCTCGATAATCCCGTTGTGCTGTGTACCTCGATAGTCCCTCTGTTTGGTGTTCCTCGATAGTTCCTCTGTTTGGTGTCCCTCGATAGTCCCTCTATGCTGCATCCTTCGATAGTCCCTCTATGCTGTATCCTTCGATAGCCCTCTGTGTTGTATCCCTCGATAGTCACTCTATGTCGTGTTCTCGATAGTCCCTCTATGCTGTATCCCTCGATAGTCCCTCTATGGTATGTTCTCGATCTTCCCTCTATGTTGTGTTCTCGAGAGTCCCTCTATGTTGTGTTCTCGATAGTCCCTCTATGTTGTGTTCTCGCTCGTCCCTCTATGTTGCGTCTCTCGATGGTCACTCTATGCTGTGTCCCATATTCGTGCTTTATCACTGAGCTGTGAACGCTGTTGAAAGACATGATATCGCAGCGAAAGTCATGCTTATGGCGAAATGTGGATTGTCATGCAGCGTGCAGAGCTGCGATAACTAGCCGCCGTCTGGCGCCCGCCGGAGGTGGGCAACTCGTTGCGGTTGCATCAAGTTGCACAAGTAGAGCATGTCCAATACGCCATACTTTACCGCGCATGTAAATAGCCCGCATTATTTGGATTATCGGCAGCTGGAGGTAGCCGTATGGTTTGGTCAGGACGGAATCAGAGCTGACCTTGCATGCCTGAGCTTTGTCCATTGGGCAGACTGGACCTGGTGCAGCTGCCGGCCATTAGGTGTGCTCCTGATGTGTGCGCGGTGTGGCTGACATCAGGGCAGGCGGGAGGTGATGTGCCTGTCGCTCTGTGTGTGTCGGAACTGGCTGACATCAGGGCAGGCGGGAGGTGATGTGCCTGTCGCTCTGTGTGTGTCGGAACTGGCCGACATCAGGGCAGGCGGGAGGTGATATGGCTGTCGCTCTGTGTGTGTCGGAACTGGCCGACATCAGGGCAGTCGAGAGGTGATGTGGCTGTCGCTCTGTGTGTGTCGGAACTGGCCGACATCAGGGCAGGCGGGAGGTGATGTGGCTGTCGCTCTGTGTGTGTCGGAACTGGCCGACATCAGGGCAGGCGGGAGGTGATGTGGCTGTCGCTCTGTGTGTGTCGGAACTGGCTGACATCAGGGCAGGCGGGAGGTGATGTGGCTGTCGCTCTGTGTGTGTCGGAACTGGCTGACATCAGGGCAGTCGGGAGGTGATGTGGCTGTCGCTCTGTGTGTGTCGGAACTGAGGAGTGGAACTGGCGGTGCGCGGGGTACTTCTGTGCTGTACTTCGAACTTGTCTGCAGAACAACTGGTTTGTATGATGCCTCACTTGCTCAAAGGAAATGATCTGTTGAGAAATGAACATTGTCCTGTACAGAGGCTGCCAACTAGAGAATGGCTGTGGTTCTTTAATTGGCTGCATAGTTGATTGTGTGATGGCACGATGAAGCCTGGTCTTCTGGAATTCGCCCCATGGTGGACTTTAAAATGGCACGACGAAGAGTCGCTTTCTGCAATTCACCGCTACGAGAAGATGACAAGGTGCATTACTGCAGTATCCCGCTTACACCCGCTTCTTCACCGACGCAGCTTTTGACACTGCACACCATTACAAAGCACCGGACCCAAATTCCAATTGCTAAAAACGCCACCAGTGTTCCGGCACTGCTTGATAGCGTACCACCCGACAACGCACCACCGCACATCATGCCCGCCCATTCCACGTCCACGAGCAGAACTGAGGACCGGCGGCCGACGGCGGTGACCTGTGGTCTGGCGGTGACCTCTGGCCTGGTGGTGACATTGGGTCTGGCGGTGACCACTGGTCTGGCGGTGACCTCGGGTCTGGCGGTGACCTCTGGCCTGGCGGTGACCTCGGGCCTGGCGGTGACCTCGGGCCTGGCGGTGACCTCTGGCCTGGTGGTGACATTGGGTCTGGCGGTGACCTCGGGTCTGGCGGTGACCTCGGGGTGACCTCTGGCGGTGGTGACCTCCCGGACCTCTGGCCGGCGGTGACCCGGGTGGTGACCTCTGGCCTGGTGGTGACATTGGGTCCGGCGGTGACCTCGGGTCGGGCGGTGACCACGGGCCTGGCGGTGACCTCGGGCCTGGCGGTGACCTCTGGCCTGGCGGTGACCTCGGGCCTGGCGGTGACCTCGGGTCGGGCGGTGACCACGGGTCCGGCGGTGACCTCTGGCCTGGCGGTGACCTCGGGTCTGGCGGTGACCTCGGGTCTGGCGGTGACCTCTGGCCTGGCGGTGACCTCGGGTCTGGCGGTGACCAGGGGTCCGGCGGTGACCTCGGGTCGGGCGGAGGATGCGTCAGCGGAGGCAGAGCGGAACCGGCGGAAGTGCGGCTCGTCGGCGCCGCGTCAATGGCAGCCGGCTCATCCCGGCGTACGGCATTCCAGCGCCAGTTGCGTCGACGGCTACTGCAAATGATGCCCAGCTCACGGCAGTCAACTGTGTCGCGACGGCGACTGCAAGTGCCGCCCGGCCCATGGCGGTGCTGCACACCAGTCAGCTGTGTCGACGGCTGTCGCAAATTGCGTCAGATACAACTTGGCCATGCACAACAGACAGCCGAGAGATGGCGGCAGATACAGCCTGACAATACACAACAGACAACCGAGAGATAGCGTCGGACACAATTTAGAATTTGTCACCCGGCGAACTCGCACCAGGTGACGTGTCGCCGACTCGCAACGCCCACGGGCGGCACTGAAGCGTATCGTACCCAACGCGAACTGCATCGGTGTAGCCGACGAGGGTAACATTTCCCCGGCGGCCAGTGTAGCCTATGAGGACAACATTGCGCTGGCTGACAGCGACCAGTATAGCCTATGAGGACAGCATTTCCCCAGCGGCCAGTATAGCCTATGAGGACAGCATTTCCCCGGCGGCCAGTATAGCCTATGAGGACAGCATTTCCCCGGCGACCAGTATAGCCTATGAGGACAACATTGCGCTGGCTGACAGCGACCAGTATAGCCTATGAGGACAGCATTACCCCAGCGGCCAGTGTAGCCTATGAGGACAACATTGCGCCGGCTGCTGGCGGCCAGTATAGCCGATGAGAGGAACATTACCCCAGCGGCCAGTGTAGCCTATGAGGACAACATTGCGCCGGCTGCTGGCGGCCAGTATAGCCGATGAGAGGAACATTACCCCAGCGGCCAGTGTAGCCTATGAGGGGAGCATTGCGCCGGCTGCCGGCTCCTACAATCTCATCTTGCCAGCACTGATACCTCCCGCCGTACTGTTCAAGGCCGACCAATGGACATTGCCTGTGTCATCAGCACGGAGGCCGGCAACAAGAGACTATCTGAGACATCAGAGAAGCAGTGAGGGAGCGGCGCAGGCGGTGCCCCTGCAATCAGACACAGACGATGCACGGGTGTGCCGCTGATGTCCGACCAGGGCGGCTCGGAAGGCGTGTCGTCAGCATGCAGGCGATCCTCCTTCGATACATGCCGTCTCTCGCCAAAGGTCAATGAATTGCAACATTTATTCACCACGTGAAGTCAGGTAGGAAATTATTCCTCATGAACAAATTTGACCGCCAGCTAAAATGTGATCCCTTTCAAACGGAAAAGAATGTCAGAATATGTAATTTGCATTACCCAAATACCCTTTGGCATTTGGCGAGGAAAATAAACAAGTCCCTGTCTCTACCGGGGACAAAATTCGTCGTTTTCCCTTTGGCGCCGCACATCACAATCCCGGTTCATTTTCGTGCGCACCAGATTCGTCTTCTGAGTAACAAAAACCCGTCGCCAACGCTCGCCGATATGCCACTAAAAATTCCCCCCACACACACATCCATTACCGTGCTCATCACAGGCAAGGCTTCCTGACTTCCTGGAATGCCTGAGTTTCAATCAAGCTCTGAGTGGGGGCATATCTGTTTGAGACCCTCTTCCACATTCCCGGAGCATTGTAACAATACGACGTAACTGGGTCGCGCTTATGCAAATTCCTTACAAACGCAGACTTGCTCGGTCCTTCCTTCTTTTGGCCACTTCACTTGGTCTTCCGCCAGTAATTTTCCCGGTGTGACATCACATCTTCGTACTGGCATCCGGCTGCACTGCCCACACCTTGTGTCCGGATATAGTGTCTAACGTTGATGCCTGTTGAGTGTCCAGTGATAATGCCCGGAAAGTACGCCCACCTTTTTGTAAAGTTTTCCGTGATCGTTCGGGTGTAGTGTCTGGAGTTAGTATTTACGGATACTTCCTCTGATCACAGCTAGTGTCTGGTGAAAGTGGCTGGCAACAGTGTTAGTTGATAGTGCTGGTGATAGTGCCCCGATGTGGTGCTGTTCGACCACTGTGCTCGACCATACCTCCCTGGCTTTCCTTCCGATAACGATGTACCATGTGAAGTTCTGGTGATAGTTTGTATGCTGCTGAGGTGGTTACTGGTCAACATTTGCAATCTGGTCTGTGTCCCGCTGACAACTGCGCCTCGCCGACATCTGTTCCCGGCCGACATCTGTGGCCCACCGACACCTGCACCTTGCCGACATCTGTGTCCCGCCGACATCTGTTCCCTGCCTACATATGCTCCCGGTCGACATCTGTGCCCGCCGACACCTGTCCCCGCCAACATCTGTTCTCCACTGACATATATTCCCCGCCGAAATCTGTGCCCCGCCGACATCTGTTCCCGGCCGACATCTGTTCCCGGCCGACATCTGTTCCCTGCCTACATATGCTCCCGGTCGACACCTGCACCCTGCCGACATCTGTGTTCCGCCGACATCTGTTCCCCACTGACATACGTTCCCCGCCGAAATCTGTTCCCCGCCGATATCTGTGCCCCGCCGACATCTGTCCCCGCCGACATCTGTTCCCCACCACACCTGTGCCCAGACCGCGTACCCTGCAGCGGCAGGATGACTCGCTGACCGTGCGCCCTGATGGTCGCTCGACTTTGATCGCCACCGAGACGCAGCGTCTCGGCGGCCGCACGTGCTCCAGCATCCTGTTCGAGTTGCGCACCGTCTGTACCCGGCAGCTCTGTACCAGGGCGGATCAGCCGCCGCCGAGTAAGGCCGCCGATTACCACCTGACGCTGTACAGATCTCCGGACGGCTCCGGTCACCCGCAGCTGTCGCCTCGGGGTCCGTCCGCTGACCCGCCCGCGGCTGACGGTGCAGGGTGTCGAGCCTCGGACGCTTCGGTGGACGTCTTTCGACATACCGTGGACATGTTGTGGCGCCCAGACGCTCCGGGGTGATCGCGACCAAATATAAGTGCCGGGTGGCACAGCCAGCGGTCGTCTGCCCGCTGCAGAGGCCAGATGACACGTCTTCATTTCACGTCTCTCCAGCGCGCTGGAGAGACGTAAATGGACCGACGGCTGACTGCCAAGTGCCTCAGAGCTAGTCTGTTGATATCCTGACCCCGTAGTTTTGGCCGCTGACCTCCTGATCTGAAAGGACAGATGCCTGCTAGTTACGCCAGCACCAAATTCGCTGAATTGATGGGTCGAATAGGGAACGGCAGTATGGGTATATATCAGCCGAGGACAATTTGTATATCGGGCAGGGAACGGCCGCATGGATGGTGACAGCTGAGGCCAATTTGTGGATCGAGCAGAAATCGGCATCGTGGGCTAGGTGATAACGATTAGCGCATCGAGCAAGGAACGGTAGCATGGGCACATATATCAGCTGAAAGCAATCGGTGTATTGAGCAGGAAACGGAGGTACGGGCATATCAGCCAAGGACAATTGCTGTACCGAGCAAGGAACGGCAGCATGGACATATCACCTGAGAACAGATATTTGCAGCCGACTTCCGAGTTGATATCTCACCGAAGGCCACTCATTATATTGGTGGTTCGCCTCTGTGCTGCCACCTTCACCAGTTTCCGCATAGCATCGGCAGTACGTTGTCAGATTAGTTTTCGCGGTGTAATCGCGTTATGGAGCAGTTTGTACAGTCACTGACAGCATTAATTTTGCTGATGTGTGTGCGAGCAATGTCGTTTGTACTGGCTGATGGCCGATGGTGACCTTCTATTGTTCGTGGTGGGAGATGTGGCACTTGGACTCGCACGGTTGTCAGCAGAGAGCTGTTATGGTGGAATGCTTGTTTAGGAAGTATGGTTTCTTTTAGCAGCGCTGTGGAAACAAAGTGGTCCGTTTTATTAATAATCGCTATGGACGCTATGCGCCAGTGGGTGCCGAGTCTAAAATTAAATACGTAAAATAAACAATCAGTTCCAAAACTAAGCAGCGTCGGGGTGTAGTCCCATATTTGAGCCACCAAAGGGTTTCTCTGATCACTATGCACCATCATCGGCAATTGTATATTCTCCGTATGTTCTTCTGCAGCATACCCGATGAGCGTCGGAACACAGCAGCATACCCCCCCCCCCCCCCCCTCTTCAAATCACGCCGCCGTCAGCATCACGACCTACCAGTCATAGCAGCGACGTGCATGCTCCGCCAGCCCCCCTCTCGTGACACGCTCCGGTATCCCTGCGACCGGCCACGTCCTCGCACTCGCCGTGCCTCCCGACATCGTACACACGCCAGTCGGCCCGTCAACCGGAGCCCGCGGTGCCGGCGACGCGTGTACCACCTACATCATGACGGCTTTATGTGCAGCTGAGCGGCCGGCGCGAGGTCGCGGCTGGAGGCTCGCCTCGTCTGCCGCGCCTCTGCCGACACGTACGCTGGCGACGCGAACTCACGAGCACAGGCTCGGCGAGCACGTCTCGGCTGGCGAGACACGCTATAAACTGGCTCCTTAGCCTTGATTTGATCTGCCACTGGCCGCTTCGGACGCAATGTTCATCTCGCACCAAGGCTGAGTGCTTTGTCAGAAGCGAGCACGGAGACAGCTGCCAGCTGGCGATTGCCGACATATATATATATATATATATATATATATATATATATATATATATATATATATATATATATATATATATATATATATATATATATATATATATATATATATATATATATATATATATATATATATATATATATATATATGTCTGCAAGTGCATTTATCACACCAGAATACCTCACAAGACCTCAAACAATACAGGAGTCTGAAGTTTGTTACTCTTGGCTTTTGAGCGTTCTGTAGAACTGCTTGAACAGGTGTGCCAAGTCATGAACAGGTTCCGCTAGATAAGGTGGTAAGCCGCTGCTCGCTCACCTGCTAATCCCTGGCGTTGAGTGCGCCTTCAACCGTCTGGCAAGTTGCACGCCAGTGAAGTGGACTGCAGTGTGCGACGCGGCCACTGGACAGGTCAGATTAAGCAAGAGATGCACGCTTTACAGTGGGTCCAGGCAGGATCTGTGTAGGTCTGAGATGTGGCCTCGTAACCAGGAGTTGTGCCTCATGCAATGCCCACAGCAAACACCATAGGAATGCAAACGTTCGCGCCCGTGAGGTAGAGCACAAACCAGCGACATCTGCGGGTTTCCCCTGGGTTAACAAGTGCGAGAGGTACTCTGGATTTCTTGGACACATTACGAAATTTCTTGGAGGCAAGACGGAATTGTGCTGGGTCAAGGAGAAGGAATTTCCATTCCTGCACCATGCCACCTGCAGATAGCAGTCAATGTGTGGCGGAGTGTTCAGTTGAGGCGGCAACGGATGTATGTACTTGTGGGTCCAGAGCACACAAACTTTGATCTTGGGCCGCTCACACCTCGCTTGCCAGCTGTGTTTGTGCACACCGGGCGCAGGCAGGATGTTGATTTGCAGGCGTTCCCAGTGACTAACGCTTGGATTTAAAGACCGAAGTGGCAATGGCTCGACGTCCTTGAAATCATGCTCAGTAACACTGAACAGATTTGAATATCTCAACGTCGAAACTAATGATGAATATTAGTCGAAATACTGCTGAGGCTGTAGTGATAACTGTACAAAAATGAGTACTTGCCATCATGGCTGGATATTTTGGGTGGGTCTGGTTTGGAACCCCTGGTTTGGTACCCTGCTAATGTTAAATTGTTATTTTCCATATTCATTAAGAATATGTATTTAAAATAAGGACGTGGACCACCTGGCTTCATGAAATATTTCAAACCGTGCTTGCTATGAAAAATATCAAGCTCGTCCGTAATTTCGATACTAATCGCCAATCAACCTATCTCGGTAAGACCTGGCCACGGCAGCGCTTGTAGTTTGACATCGAACTGCTGTGGTCGGGTGCCTGTAGTCCTGGCATCGAAACCATCTGACAGTCTGTCAGCTAGTTTCCAGCATTACACTACATCAAAAATTAGCAATGGCAACCCTTTGCACCAATGCGTCGTGGGAATGCTTCTGCAAAGCATAAAGGAATGAATTTACCGACCCCACCTTATCTCTATATTACGCTCATAAATACAGATTCAACGATCTGGCAGCACAGTCCCTGGGATAGCACCAGGCTGTGTCAACAAAGGAATCCTCTGTTAACCAGGCCTGTTTGGTGGGGCTATGATGCTCATCGTTATCATTAATTGCATTAATATTACCATAATTATTATTATTGTTATTACCTGTAGTAGTAGTAGTAGTAGTAGTAGTAGTAGTAGTAGTAGTAGTAGTAGTAGTAGTAGTAGTAGTAGTAGTAGTAGTAGTAGTAGTAGTAGTAGTAGTAGTAGTAGTAGTAGTAGTAGTAGTAGTAGTAGTAGTATTGACATTACTATTAGTATTGTTACCACTATTGCTAATGTCTCACGTATGCTAATGTTATGAAGTAAATAGTGAGATCCCTTATATGGTCGTCATGTATGCACCATCAATATCAGGGAAAACAAAAGATGGTACCCAACTGCTGTGAGCGCGCCTGGCCTCCTGTCCAACGGTGACCGGCGCGGCCTTGTGACCGGAGCGTGGTCCACCGCCACGGACACTAACCGCCGCCCGGTGACCGGGCCAGACCTGGCACATAATTGGTTACCACCCGATGGGCAACTGAGCCTGCCGCTAATTTGCGACTGGCCGCCACGTTCTCGTGTACGGGACTTCGCACGTTTGACCCTGTGATGTGTATCTGTGTGTTTGGAGACACCGCCAGCAGTACGTCTCTGCACGAGACGCTCGCCTCTCAGCCGGGCGACAGCGTACCAGCCGGGCGGCAACACAACACCACCAACAGAGCTGTTCCACCGTCTGGGCGCAACTGGGGAGGGCGAGCGAAAACATTGGATGTGACAGGTCCAGTGCGTGGCACGCGCTCCATTGTGCGCCAACGCCTTCGTATACTGAGCAGGAAGTTTCAGATTGTCGAGTGAAAAACAGCCGCGTTTTGGAGGTCGTCAAGGGACGGATCCAGCAATTGCAATGTGAGCGCTTGTCTGGAGTGGCGCCTTCGACTGATAATCTACTGAGGAGTGGGGGAGAGGTGCACTCGAGGAGCACGCTGAAGGAATGCCTTTCTGTCTGGGGAGGGCGTCTATCCTCTCTAGCCTCTCCCGTAGGCGCCTCTGGCCGGAAAAGACGTTGACCGGGGTGGTGCATTCAAACCTTCTCGGGAGGGCACCTTTTACTGGCTGGAGGAGCGCTGCCTTCAGTGGGGGGGGCACAAACCCGTAGTGCTCCCCCTCTGTATCCGCCCCTGCGGGTGGCTCGGCCTTGCCGGCTGCCACATAGTGCGAGTGGCACGCGAAAGCTGGCAGTGTCGTCTGGCCGACGGCCATAACTTCGATTCGATCGCGCCAAAACCGGCCGGTCAGGGACCAGAAGGTGACCGGAGAGCGAGCAGCGCTCAAAACCACCGCCGCCCACACGCCTGGCGAAACAAACAACGCAGTGCATGCTCGGTACTTGGCAAGCTCGCCGGCACAGCCGTTCTCGGTCCACTTGCCGCGCTCCATCCCTGGACGCGTGCGAAGAGAAGCCAACCTTTCCCATTGTTTTCCACCCTTGGATTTGGCACTGGAAAACGGCAAGTAATGGCGAAGCGCCGTTGCTTGGATTAGTCGGGTCCATGCTTTGGAAATGCTTCTCAAGTTGCCTATCGTGTGTACGCGGGTCGTCATCTTCACACCAAGCGAAACGTGTCGTGGCCCATAAAACCGGCTATGCTTTACAATGTTTACGCTGCCGTCAGATAAAAGGTTCGAGTCAAAATTGAACGGAGCCATAGCCCCAATCGTTGCGATGCCCACGCTATCTTTAGATTTTCTCGTCGGTAAATAGTCGGCGCGAACCGCTGCAGAAGCGAGTTCTCGCCGGCACATATTCCAGATTGTCATTGTAAACTGGCCTAACCAATCAGGATACGTGATTTGGCGATAGTCTTTTCCACAATTGGGTATTCTTCACAAGTTGCGCCACCTTAACATGCATGTTACCTTCTAGTTTTGCAGCAACCCGGCCCTTTGTGATGGCTTTGATCCAAATCCTGGCTCTGTCTTGAATTTCAGGTTCGGTCAGACCGGTGAAACATCCCTGCGTTCACACTTGAAGTGGCCAGTCCACGGCGGCTGAAGTCCGACCACTCGCAAGGTCTGCATACGGATGTCAGTGTGCGGATTTGCAATATGACGCAACATGTTTTCAACATGTTCTATCAGACTATAGGGAGCGCATGCGTTCAATTCGTCTGTCGCTATGACCACTTGTCTCTCCTCATATTTGACCATGCAATAAGAACCCTGCCGACTTTGTTCGCTCCCGGACCGAAGCAGAAGACGTAACGTAAAGTTTGCATTCATGCCTTTTTCAGGAGCTCCTTCGTTGGTCGAGTGGCCTTCAGTCAAGAAGTAGTTTTGGAATCGTTTGTTTAGCCACTTTTACACCGCATGATGACAGTATGTGCGACGAGGATAAAGAGCATCGGCCAGAATATATATATATATATATATATATATATATATATATATATATATATATATATATATATATATATTAATATATGCAATATATATATATATATACATATATGTACATAAAATATGTATATGTACAGACGTATATCATACGTATATCATATATATACATACATATACGTGTGTGTGTGTGCGTGTGCTTGTGCGTGTGTGTGTATGTGTGTGTGTGGGTGTGTGTATGTGTGTATGTGTGTGTGTATGTATGCGCGTGTGTGTGTGTGTGTGTATGTATATGTGTGCTAAAAGTGAACAGCTTCCGTGACTTAACTATACGCTCGCAATTCGTTTTCCTGCAGGATTCACTAACTATTATTTACGGCCGGCACACACGACCTCCACAGGCCGGTACGCCTCAAAGCTCACCATCGGCCACCCACTCGGAATGGAATGCGGCTCTCCATACCAGGTGAAGTCACGCCATCAAAGCGTTTCCCCAGAAACAGCATCATCGACTAGGTTTGGGCTTTAATGTGGCTCAAGATCCAATTGTGTACCAGGGAGGTTCAAAGTGACGCGCACGTGCAAGCAAAAGTGAAAGCAAACACTACGTGTGAAAAGCTCATCGCAGTAATTTTTCCGCAGTAAAGAAATGAATCATCACGCTGATGACCATGTACATTTTTTCCGATCCTGCATAGGATTTCGCTGGCTTTTGGACTCATTCACCTCCGAAATAGAACAAAAACTAGCAACTGTTCCGCTAGAATGAGGAACTGCTCCGTCCCTTGACGTCAGTAGTACATCTTCTCCGCTGTCTTCGTCTGATAGTTACGCACCCACACTCCTTCTCGCATATTCTGCGGAATGCATTCATGGTATCCGGTCGCTTCCCACTTCCGCGGTCCATTTCAACACACAGCACAGGTTGAAGTGCCCCGGTAGCTCAGTTGGTTAGAGCGCTGGCCTGCACTGGTCTCCCCTGTCCTGGCAACACAGGGTTCGAGTCGCTTCGCGCGCTCGCATTTAGCCCCCGGCCGGGAGTGTCAGTTGGCAGCTAGCCCGATAAGACCAGGGACGAGCTACCGGGGCCCGTGACGATGCATTGACGGCACGTTAAACTTTCGGTCCAAATTATGCCGTTAAACTGGGATGCATGGATTGGGTGGTGGTGCCAGGGTTCACGTAACAAGCTCTGCTTAGCTAAAAGAACCCTGGTTCCCTGAGCCACCCCAGCAACAACTCGGATTAAATTTAAAATTAAAATAAATAAAATAAAAAGTGTCATTACTGCCGCATTGACTGCATTGCATTTGCATTTTCCCGGTGTTGATGATACCAAACTGTATGCATGCGTCCACCATCTATGGGGAGGTTGTGAGAGCTTATCTTCATGTATCTTAGTTCGGTCTTCTATGTTGGAACCCCCGCTATGTCCTCTTCCTTTTTATAATATTTGCATCCATCTACAGGGTTCAAAAACGCAAAATTATGGTGGACAAAGAGGACACCAAAAGAAACACACCCACACCGTTCAAAAGCTCAGCTGAGAACCTCGTATCCTGTATAAAATCCTTCCAGCGAAAGCTTGGCTAGCGTGGTAGTGCGTGCACCACTCTGATTTTCTACCTTCACTGGAACAGTGTTGTTCACCGGGGTGATAGTTTGATGCCTTTGGAACAGTCTCTATCTCCTTGTCCGCCCGGTTAAGACCCCTCGGTGCTCTTCGACAAGAGCAGGCTGGCAATGCCGACACGCTGGCAAAGCAAACTTTCCCATCATCCCTCCGCACCCCCTACACATTGCACTGTAACGTAAGACACCCTTAACGTAAATGTACATTTGCCTGGGACTTGCTTGCAAAACCCACTCGCTTTAAAGGCGGCGCAAATATCCTTAATGATCCGACGCGCCTCTGGGCTCCCCCACTCTCCCCGAGCAGACTCAAACGGCCAAAAGCAATGTGTGGTAATTGTTCCGGACATTCACGATTGCACCCAAGCTATTTGTGATGTAAAAAAGTATAGAGGTGCCGTGAGCATTAGATACGTTGGGGCACGCCCATGCCCCGCCTTTGGCTGAAAAATGTCATCTGATAGGGGAATTAACGGGCTGAAAAGTCGAGCCTGTTTTACGGACTGAAACACACATCACCCTCATAAAGACATAAAGACATAAAAGATCAGTGCAACTCTGAGCCACAAGGGCCCTTCTTGGTTGCACTCGTACACTGAACCAGTTGCCCACCAAATCTGCCAATCAGCCCTCCCTGTAATATGAAAAGCAAGCCCTCTATTCTTATAATGATTGTCTATGCTGTTTTTAAAGATGTTCAATGTTCTGCTACTGACGATGTTTTCTGGCAGCTGGTTCCAGTGTTCCACTACCCTGTTGGTGAAGAAACTTTGCCTTAACCTTGTTCTGCTGTGGTTAATTTTAATTTTGAATTTATGACCTCTAATTGCATCATTTCTGTTAAATTCAAACATTTCCCCAAGGTATCCCCTCTCCAGACCATTGACAAATTTAAAGACCTCGATGAGATCTCCTCTCAGCCTTCTATATCTAAGTGAAAACATATTCAATTTCTTCAATCTTTCCTCATATGCCAGGTTACTTATGCCATTAACCATTTTTGTAGCCCTCTTTGTACCTCTAAGAGCCAACAATCTTTTTCATAGCTAGGAGACCAAGCTTGGATGCAGTATTCCAAATGTGGCCTGACGTATGCACAGTAAAGCTTCCTGATCACTTCCTCACTTCTGTATGATACATTCCTATTTATTGCCCCGAGCATTCTCAGTGCCTTCTTCTGGCTTCCTTGGTCTGTTCTGATGCCCCCAATTTTGTGTTTAGAATAACACCTAAATCCTTCTCCTGTTGAGTCACTGATAGCACTTGGCCACCATCAAGTATGGAGCCTTCATATGCTGCTTATCTACATGCATGATTTTGCACTTATCAAAGTTAAATTTCATTTGCCATTCTTCGGACCACTTCACAAGTTCGTCTAAGTCTTTTTGCAGCGAGATATGCTCATCCTGACCTGTTATTGCCCTAAAGACCTTCAAATCATCTGCAAATTTCAAAACTTTACTGCTTAGGCCACTTTCAATGTTATTTACAAATATAATGAACAGTAATGGCCCTAGTACTGACCCCTGGGGGACTCCACTAAGAATATTTTGCCATGATGACTTTGTACCATTTAGCATCACTCTTTGCTGTCTATCTGAAAGCCACAACTCTATCCATTTTAAGATGCTACCTGCAATACCATGGGACTGAAGCTGTATCATTAACCGTTTATGGGGTACCTTGTCAAAGGCCTTACTAAAGTCAAGATATGCTACATCAACCTGATTTCCCTGATCAAATTGTTCTGTGGCGAAGTTCAAAAAGTCCAAGAGGTTTGTGAGACACGATCGTCCTTTTCTAAATCCATGTTGAGTATCTTGAATCAATCTGCTACCTTCCAGATAACTAACTATTCTATCCTTGATAATTGATTCGAGTACCTTGCAGACTAGGGATGTGAGACTTATTGGCCTATAGTTTTCAACTTTCCCTCTTTCTCCTTTCTTGAAAATAGGAACTACATTTGCCCTTTTCCAATCGGTTGGAATTTCATTATGTGAAACTGATCTACAAAATATTATACTAAGTGGAAATGCCAGTTCCTTTTTAGTTTCCCGCAACACCTAGCATAAATATCATCAGGTCCTGCTGCCTTATTTGGCTTTATTTTCCTGATATGATTGTAAACAACATCACTACCAATGAAATCAACATCATTTGTCAGATCCCATGTATCTGAACTATGGTGTACGGTCGGCAGATTGGTCATATCTTCCAATGTAAACACTGATTTGAACTGCTTGCTCAGCTCCTCAACCATCTCACTATCCTCACCCAATGTAGTCCCGTTTACTTCCAGTGGACCAATTGTGTTAGAAACTTTACTCAGCTTGTAGAAACTAAAGAACTTTTTACTGTCCCCATTACAGTTTCTAGCTAAATCCAGTTCCTTTGCTCGCTTTGCTGCTCTGGTTTTTTGCTTCACAGTGTCTCTAGCTTTTCGATACGCCTTTAGATTAATGACATTTGAGGCTTCTTTAAAAACTCTAAATGCAGTTTTCTTAGCCCTAATTGCTTTTATCACGTCTGGTGTAAGCCATGCTGGCTTTCCTACCCTTCTTTGCGTCTTTGCTTTTGGGGGACATGTCTAATCTGAGTTTCCTTTAAGTAAGATTTGAACTTTTCCCACATTTCACAGGCATTTTAAATTGAAAATTTTTTCTCCCCTCTTTTTGTTCCAAAAACCGCCCTCCTTCCGTTAAAATCTGCTTTTTTGAAAATTTGGAACCTTTACCAAATTATCTTGGATAGTTCCCCTACATGTGCCTTGAATCTAACTATGTTATGGTCACTTTTTCCCAGAGTTTCGCCTACAGTCAAGTCTTGAACCAAGTCACTTAAATCCGAGAATACAAGGTCCAAGAATGAACCATGCCTGGTAGGTTCCGATACAAACTGGTGTAAGAACAGGTCCTCTTCAAGGCATTTCCTGAACATTTTGCATGATGGGGAGCCAACACCAGCATTTTCATAACCTTTAGATTAAAGTCACCGAGAATAAGGCACTTCCTCTTAAAGTTTCTACGATACTGACCTCCGCGTCGCTCACAAGCAACACATTGGCCCAGCCACAACGAGTTTGTGTTCAACGGATAGCCAACATTTGGGGCTTGCACGTGATGTCACCCATTCCTCGTTCCCTGTGATGTGAGCCGGGCCGGGAGCCAATATGTGCCGGTTTCGGTTGTTGGGAAAATCCTCAAACTCATGCTCAGCCAATGAGGGTGTCGTGCTACCTTTGGCCGTCTGTCGTGCGCCCAGTGCACACCCCATGACAATACAGTTAGAATACGCACATTGCCCATTCATTGTATAGCGCGTGCGAAAATTCCCAGCGCATGGGAACTATAGTTTCCCTATCGCAATCGATCAACCAACAAAAGGCGACAGGCAGACAGTTAAACAAACGGACCTTTTGCTACTTAAATGGTATATCAGAGAACAAGCAGCATAGTATCTGGAACAAATGGAAAGTAGAACAAAAAAAGAAGGCATGGGAAATGCACATAACGAAGACAAAGACGTATATTCCGGTCATACACAATAGACTCGTGGCTATTACAGCCTATAGTCGAGTTTTAAAATCGAGGTCATCGGTAAATAAGGGCTGTCATAGACGCACATGAAAACATACATAACAATTGTTCGAACCAATCGTTCCCGGAAAGAGTCAGGAGGTACGATCAGAAATCAGCAAGTGCCATCAGAACAGTAAGTCCAGTCGCATGCACAAATGCTGCCTGAGGTGGCGACTGAACAGTGGACCTGGCAGTCGCTTTAGCTCGTGCCACAGCTCCCTGTACAGGGCAGGAGCTCGAGAGCAAAAACGGCGTCCGCACATCTCCGTCCGCGACCTGGGGACGTACAGGTCCAGATCCTGATGGGTGTGGCGGTTACAGTCCTCAGCTACTGTGGCTGTTCGGCTCGGCTACACGCCTGGATCCGTGTGAATTTCTTGCACGATCGTACCGGTTTTTTCTTCGCTAGCGCTTCTTCAGACAATCTACCCAGTGGTTTGGTACTCTCCGGACACACTGGCCAGGCCACATCCTAAGGGGCAGCTTCGTCTGCACAATTTACCCAGTGGTCTGGTCATATGCCGAGCTACAGCTACACAGCTACATCTGCACCATTTGCCCAGTATTTTGGTCACATACTGGGCTGTAGCTTCACCTGTTCCATTTACCCAATGGTCTGGTCATATGCCGAGCTGTAGCTTCACCTGCACCTTTCACCTAGTAGTCTGATCATATGCTGGGCTGCAACTTCACCTGCACCTTTCACCTAGTGGTCTGATCACATGCTGGGCCGCAGCTTCACCCGCACCATTCGTGGAAATCTTGATCATTGCTAATATCTATGGCAAGAGATAGGACTTGGCGACTCAAATTTATCTTACAATCGCCCAATGTTCAGCTCAATTGAAAAGGCCGGTAGTGGGTGAAGAGAGCGCTGTTCGAAGCCTCTGCTGTCATCATGCCAAAATACGCTCTCTGATTATTTCTATGTAGGTTATCTAAGTTTGCGAACCTGGCAATCTTAAGCAAATAATTTGACAACTAGATTATCCCCCTCTCAACACTACCTTCTCTACAAACTTTACCCCTCCATTCCCTTCGAAGCGTGCAATGTGTCCGCATACAACTTTACTTCACGTTCCTTACGCTCGCCCGTAATCGCATGTGGCGTGGAATTTCACATGGCCAACTGAAGGTGCCGAAGGACATTTCAAGACCGTTTCCTGCTCAAAGAGACGTATATTTCTAGGCATCGCTCATGAGTGACCCAAGAAAGTGTCTGACTGCTGTTACTTCGTTCTCTGAAGATGTTCCGTGGGTTAGTGTGGCGATGTCTACGGCCCCCCGGCAAGTTCTGGTCAATATCTGGTATACGGTATCTGATGCATGTTCCACACTGACATCGTTAAGTGCCTATGCAGATGTTTAAGATGGCCCCACAATTTCGAATTTATTACCGCAGTATCACATAAATCATTATCACGAGCTTTTAGACATTCTCACCATTAAGCTTTCCATTTAACTTTATCGGTTCCGGGGCGGCGAGGAAGAGCACTGAGGGTCACCGAGGGGCTTCACAGCATGCTACGCACACAATCGGCGGAATATATGAAATGATTTCGCCTTCGGCTATTCAGGACGGCTGCATGCGACTCTCACGCAACAGGACGACAGCTGGCCTGAAGTAGGCTACATGCGACCCCCACCCAGCAGGACAACATTTGGCCTGAAGTGAGCAGCATGCGACCCTCACGCAATAGGACAACTGGCCTGAAGTAGGGTGTTTAGTATGCAAAAACAGCACCTCGTGAACAATCTCAATAAGCACCAAGCATGACGTCTGAGTACAAACTGTCAGGTGAACAATGCCACCCATGTCTGTCAAACGGCTCCTGATTCCCCAAACAATATTTAGAATCGCGAATGTGGCTTTATAACGTAGTGCCCAACATCCATGCATCCAAGTACAGTGCGATGTCCACCAGCCAGATATCTCACTACAGGGTAATAGTGTCCAACAGCCAGATATCTCACTGCAGGGTAATAATGTCCAACAGCCAGATATCCCACTGCAGGGTAATAATGTCCAACAGCCAGATATCCCACTCAGGTAATCCATATTTTCCAACACCCAGACATCCAACTACGGTGTAATGTCTAACTACCAGACATCCAACTACACCGTAAAGTCCAACGGCCAGATTTCCAAGTATAAGGAAGCCATGAAATACTATCTCGAAACAATATCTGTATATATGTTTAGGCCCAAAGTCAATCCTACATGGACATTTAGCCTTATGTGTCCAACTCTCATTGAGTAATACTAGCCAGAATGTGTGACATCTCCCAGGAAGAATATACCTAGGTCGGGGCCTATATTATACCGCTGTTATTTGCCGCTTGTCTCATTAAATGTAATCTGGCGACCTATTTCTTCATATAAGAAAAACGTTATCCGACTTTCTCCGCAGTACATATGGAGACATGCAGACAGCTTTACTGACTGTGCGGCCTTGTGGTCAGCTAAGGATATTGTTGCTCCGACGGATTTACTTCTTAGTCGCGAGGCGTGTCGCCAGGGTGAAAACTCGGTGCCCTAAACAAAGTACCTGCATGCCCCCTGAGGTGGCCTTGACAGGAAAGTGTCCGTTGGCTGGTGTGCTGGGGGACAAATAGCCTAGGGGTAGTTGCTTGTCTCACAATCGAAAGGTTGTGGGTTCGAGTCTCACCTGTCGCTACTCTTCGCCCGCGACCAATCGTGTGAGAGATTGGCGACGACTCAACGGTCGATGTGTCGTAAAACCAATAACCAACCAGGCTGGTGTGCTGGCTGCGGTTCGATCCAGCTGTGGTGCCGGTCGGTCGGCTTTCGACGCTCACTGTATGCCGGGGCGGCCGTCACCACTCCTTGGCCAATTGTTCGCCGGTGATGAGCCCAAGCTTGGGCTAGTGTACGCCACACTTGTGCACGAGGCCAGCGACACTTGGCGGAAAAGCAGCGAGCCTCCAGTCTCCAGTCTCCAGAATGTGTCGTAAACAAGCGATAGGCATTGGAGGAGGTCAGGTCGACTTGCACGCGTTGGAGGTCGACCTCGACGTGAGCCAGGTCGAATTTGACGCCCGGGGGGTGTCGGTGCGCATCCGGACCGAGCCGGACGTATCGGGTCAGGTCGCACAACTGCTCAGGTGCGGCTGATGCCACACTCCGAGGGTCGACTGCGCGTGACCTGGCAGACTTAGGTCATTATTGTAGAGAAATAATAATAAATTAATCTTCATTGTCCAGGGAAGACTTCAGATAAGAAAAAGTGTGAAGCTGTATTCACACGATTTGGTCTGAGGTCATTCTGAGCCAAGCCAGACCTTGAGTTATCGCCGGATCTGAGGTCCAAACGCCGGAATACAACTTCACACTTTTTCTACTGCGAAGGCTTTCTTTGACAGTCAAGATCAGTTTAGTCTATTGTCTATCTGCAATCATGAATTACAAGTAGAAAATACAGGCATTCTTGTCTTGGCACGAAGTCCTGGACAGAATTGATACAAACGATGTACAAAGTCCTGGTTCAGATCGTCTGAGTCAGCTGGTGCGGTTGCAGCTGATCATGTGAATATTTCCCAACCGGATCCCAACTCGACCAGGCCGCACACAGACAATATATCGCAATAGTACCATCATGAGAATAGCATCGTGAAGTTTCAGCAAACACAAATAGATTCCTCCTTCCCCTCTGGCGCTGGTACCAACCAGAAGCTCAATGTGGTCGCTTAAAAGAAACGCCCGACTTCCTGATTGACAGAAATAGCGTGCTCTTCACAAGGACAAGCTGCATAAACAATGTTTAGGAAGCTGGCTTGCAGCCTCTCTTGTAAGCGTTAACTCCATTGTTTTGAAGGTGCCTGGTCTGGCATTCCTTTTAAGTAGGATCCAGTGAGGTGAGTGTTCTCCAAGCGAAGGTTCACACATTACAACTGAAAGCCAATTTGTGTCGACACAACAATGGGAGGCGGGGTATCTCGGAGCAGCTGCTGGTAGATTGCCGTTCAGTTTATCGGCTGTTTTCTCAGTACAGCTGTTCAGTATGCATTGCAGCCGTTTTCAACTCGGAAACGAAAACTGCAGTAGAAGGCGCACGCGTACGAACACACGGTTGCATTGCGCGGAGCAGCCTGGCAGTGACGTAACAAGGTCTGAAGCATGGGCCGGAGGATGGTCCGGAGCACGGTCCGGAGCACGGTCCGGAGCACGGTCCGGAGCACGGTCCAGAGCACGATCCGGAGCACGGTCCGAGTCACGGTCTGAAGCGCGGTCTGGGGAACGGTCCGGAATACGGTCCAGAGCACGGGCTGAGGCACGCGGAGTGGCGGAACACCCGGCTGCTGTCAAGTGGGACATGACCCGGTCTGAGAGTGGTCTGATGTCTGGTACTGTCGGGGTTTGTGATCTAACGAAGTCCGGAGGTAAATGGTCGGATGATGGCATAACATGGTGCAGGGCCGTGGCACCCATGGTGGTATGAAATCACCCAGTGGCAACAGGTCCAGTTTGAGTGTGATATAGTGATATCCGGTCCCGTCGGAATATGGTATAGTGATGCATGTTTCGGTATTGTAGCAGTCTGACATGATCCATAGTTGGATGGTCTTATGGTGGGGTGTACTTGGTCCAGGGTCATGACACTGGTCTGATGTCGTCGAGGGAGAGAAACTTCGGTCTGATTGCAGGCTTGTGACTAATGAGGAACGGTTCAGTCTGATTATGGTCTGATGAAGAAAAAAATATGTGGTCCGGTTCGGAGATGGTCGGGTCTGATAAGGATGTGGTGGTAGATGGTCCGGTCCGATGGTGCTCTCGCATTTCACGAGAGAATGTCAGGTCTGACGCCAGTCTGGTGCTCGGTGAGGGTGGCCTGGTGTCCGGTGAGGGTGGCCTGGTGTTCGGTGAGGGTGGCCTGGTGTCCGTGTAGGGTATCTTGGTGTTCGGTAACGGTGGCCTGGTGCCCGGGGAGGGTGGCCTGGTGTTCGGGGAGGGTGTCGTGGTGTTCGATAAGGGTGGCTTGGTGTCCGTTGAGGGTGGCCCGGTGTTCAGTGAGAGGTGGTCTGGTGTCCGGTGATGATGGCCTGGTATCCAGTGAGAATGGCCTGGTGTCCGGGAAGAATGTCATGGTATCCGGTGAGAGGTGGTCTGGTGACTGGTGAGAAGTGGTCTGGTGTACGGTGATAGGTGGTCTTGTATGGTAAGATATGCCCTGATCCGATCCCCACCCGAAAACATTCCTAATGCTTCCAGGGATTAGCATAGGACCTCTTAGAGCTTAGCTGTCAATGTATGGGCATTCAAGCTTGGCTCTCAGCTTCTCCATCCATTATATAGATATATTCTTCCCATTAAATTCGCTCAAATCGGTTTGTTTACTTCGGAGTTCCAACAATAGCTTGCCATGACCGATCGCCCAAGGTAATATCTGATCAATCATGTTCGGTCATACGAGATGAGGACACGTGTAAATTAGACTTGAAGAGTGGTTCACTGACGTGTGTGGCCAAGCAGTCAAATGGCCTTAACCTCCCCAAGGCGGGAGATACGTCGGTGTCGTGAGTTCTTCCCATCGCAAGTTCGACGCCGTTCATGTTGTTAAATATCATGTTGTATGCTGTTATTATCAACTAACGGGTTGTAACAATTTAAGTTGCCAAAGTTCATATTTCAGTGATATCATTGCATTCTGATTTCAACAATAATATACGGTACATAATATTGTGCTTCATTTGGCATAACATACAGCCGAGCTACATGCCACCATATCTGTCGGTTTGATGCCTCATCCCCTGTGAAGAGTAGGTGAGTGCGTTTGCAATAGTTGACAGGTCAATTAATTCAAATTTGGTAAATGCGAGAGTTACGGTCGTTGACTTTTTCGGTTTCTTAAGCCTGCATTTTGGTTGTGTTGGTCCCTGCAGGCCGGAGTGTTTGCCAGGTCTCTTCTTTGTTGCAAGCATTGCGTAGTCCCCAAACCTGGTATTTTTAGTTTATGGGAGGGCCCTTACGAAACTAGTGAGTCCTCATGAAGCTGGCGGCTATTCCCAAAATGTGTGCTGACCAACAAAAGCGAAGCCCAACAACAACAACAAATAGGACCTGTCAGGTCCTATTTGTTGTTGTTGGTGTGTCATATTTGTTGTTGTTGTTGTTGTTGTAGGACCTGTCAGGTCCCAGGGTAAGGCTGACATGGCCTGACCGCTGACCATCCAATGGCACTCGCCATGGTGGCTGGCGACCGATCACATGGTCTGACCACCAAACACTGGAGAGCATCTGCGATGGTGTCTGCTGCCCAGCCGCATCGTGGTCTGACTACCGACTATCCGAGGGCTCCCGCTACGGTAGCTGGCGACCGACCACACGGTCTGACCACCGACTATCCGAGGGCTCCCGCTACGGTAGCTGGCGACCGACCACACGGTCTGACCACCGACTATCCGAGGGCACCCGCTACGGTAGCTGGCGACCGACCACACGGTCTGACCACCGACTATCCGAGGGCACCCGCTACGGTAGCTGGCGACCGACCGCACGGTCTGACCACCGACTATCCGAGGGCACCCGCTACGGTAGCTGGCGACCGACCACACGGTCTGACCACCGACTATCCGAGGGCTCCCGCTACGGTAGCTGGCGACCGACCGCACGGTCTGACCACCGACTATCCGAGGGCTCCCGCTACGGTAGCTGGCGACCGACCACACGGCCCGGCCACCGACCGGCCGCACGGCTTGCAGCACAACACATACACCACCGCACTGTTTCCGCGCCGAGAACCGGGTCAGCGTGCGGCGGGACGTGCGGCGGCGCCGGCGGCGCGGACGGCGCGCGAGCACGTCCGCATCCGGCGCGGCCGCCGGCCGTCCGTCGGCAAAAGTTGCACGTGAGAACGGGGCGGCAAGCGGCGACGGCCGGCACACCGCGGCCCGGCCCGAGTCCATTGTCCCGCCGAGTGGGCGTCTTTTTGTGGCGGCTGTCGGCGCGCGCTGACCGGCGGTGTTTGCGGGCCGGTCGGTGTCCAGGTGGGCCGCTCTGCCGCGCTGCCGCGCCGCCGCCGCCGCTCCACCGAACAATGGCCGACAACGGGCCGCCTGTGTTCCGACCCGGCCAGCCGGTCCAGCCGCATCGGCGGCTATCGGCCATCGCTGGTCGACGACGATTTTTTCGCTGCTTGGACGATTTTTGCATTGTGCAGACTTTTTTGTGCAGCTCAGACGATCGTATCGATCGTCACAATGGTTATGTTGGCCTATCTGCTCCTATGTAGCTTGTATATGTTCCTATGTAGCCTATCGTGTTCCAGTTGTATCACGACTCGAAGACAGCTGGACTTCGGCGGCACTTCTATGCCCTGATGACCCGTGGTGATGCCTTCGATTACGTCATTCCACATCGTTGCTCCGTTCTCCGGTGACCCGCGGTGGTAGTTTCGTGTGCCCGGTGACCTGTGGCGGCACCTCAGTGTTCCGGTGGCCCGCCACAGTACCTCTGCTCTGCCCCTTGATGACCTGTGATGACCTGTGGCGGCACCTCAGTGTTCCGGTGGCCCGCCACAGTACCTCTGCTCTGTCCCCTTGATGACCCGTGATGACATGTGGTGGCACCTCAGTGTTCCGGTGGCCCACCAAAATATATCTGCTCTGCGGCGGCACCCTGTTCCCCTGATGTCCTGTGGTGACCTGGGCGGTACCTCCGTGGACCAGTGCCCCACCCCTGCAGTATCTCTGCTCTGGCCCCTGATGTCCCGTGGTGACCTGGGCGGTACCTCCGTGGACCAGTGCCCCCCTGCAGTATCTCCGCTCTGGCCACTGATGTCCCGTGGTGACCTGGGCGGTACCTCCGTGGACCAGTGTCCCCCCTGCAGTATCTCCGCTCTGGCCACTGATGTCCCGTGGTGACCTGGGCGGTACCTCCGTGGACCAGTGTCCCCTCTGCAGTATCTCCGCTCTGGCCACTGATGTCCCGTGGTGACCTGGGCGGTACCTCCGTGGACCAGTGTCCTCCTGCAGTATCTCTGCTCTGGCCACTGATGTCTCGTGGTGACCTGGGCGGTACCTCCGTGGACCAGTGCCCCCCCGCAGTATCTCCGCTCTGGCCACTGATGTCCCGTAGTGACCTGGGCGGCACTTCCGTGGACAGTGTTCCCCTGCAATATCTCCGCTCTGGTCACTGATGTCCCGTGGTGACCTGGGCGGTACCTCTGTGGACCGGTGTCCCCTACAGTATCTCCCCCCGTTCTGGGCCACTGATGTCCCGTGGTGACCTGGGCGGTACCTCCGTGGACCAGTGTCCTCCTGCAGTATCTCTGCTCTGGCCACTGATGTCCCGTGGTGACCTGGGCGGTACCTCCGTGGACCAGTGTCCCCCCTGCAGTATCTCTGCTCTGGCCACTGATGTCCCGTGGTGACCTGGGCTGCACCTCCGTGGACCGGTGGTCCCCCCCTGCAGTATCTCTGCTCTGGCCACTGATGTCCCGTGGTGACCTGGGCGGCACCTCCGCGGTCCGCTGGTCCCCCTGCAGTATCTCTGCTCTGGCCACTGATGTCCCGTGGTGACCTGGGCGGTACCTCCGCGGTCCGCTGGTCCCCCGCATTTTAATAAATAAATCGTGAGATTTATTTTGCTATGCTGTGTAATGTAATGTAATGTAATGTAATTTAATGTGATGTTATGTATTTCAGATCCTCCCGAGCAGGGTTTTTCAGTTTCCGTTGCAGGTGCACCAATGTGCAGCACAAACCATCGTCACGAGCATACACACATCACACGGAAACACTATACAATTTGAGCATGCACGGAAATTGGAGCCCAGATATGCGCAGCATGACCGAAAGCCTCCGCCTGAAAACATTGTAGCCAACTGAGTTCCTCACATCTGGAGGCAGATTGTTCCACGTCCGACAAGCTATCGGTATAAGGTGCAGCGCGCGAATTCTGTGCGGCATCGTGGTACCTGGAGCTCACCGTTAGCAGTGGCCCTGGTGCTCCGTTGCGACACAGTTGAGCGACAGTAAAGTTGACCGCGAATGAGTTCTGAGCCAGTGAACTATGCAGTTGCAGAAACGCACAGCAGAAGATACATGCACATCCCAGGACAGGTGGGAGTCAATTTTCACACCAAGAAATTTCACAGACTTCGTGGGTACTATTTCCAACTGGCCCAGACGAACAGATAATTCCACAGGCGTATGCTGTCTAGAAGATTGGAGAACAGCCATCTCAGTTTTGGAGGTATTTACTTCTAGTCGATTCTGGATGAACCAGTTAAGGGCGACTGACAGTGATTTATTCAATCGTTGGCTAATGGCTGTAATTTCGTTTTTCTTCCCGGAGTCGAGGAACTGTACATTATAGGCATACATAACAATCTTGCCTTGTGGGATATGTTGTGGGAGGTCATTGCAGAATATTAGGAATGTGACCAGGCCCAAAATCGAGCCCTGCACCATACAATGTGCTACCTACAGAGGGCTTGAATTCTTCACCGTTTGCGAACGGCCCTCTAGCCACGCTCGGAACCATTCGGAGTTGACGCCGTACCATCCGAGCTTGTCCATGAGGCAACTATGCTCCCCGCTGTCGAACGCCTTTGAGGTGTCAGCCGCAACCAGTGGAGTGATCCCACCTTGGTCGATTTTGAGGGTAGCGTGGATGACCGTGTCTAGTAGAGCCATCTCGGTAGACAGGCCGGGCCGGAAGCCGTACTGTTCTGAGCACAGTAGACGGTGACTCGTCAGATAGTATATTAGTTAGTGAGATAGTCAGATACCTCTGCTCTGCCCCTTGATGCTCCGTGGTGACCTGTGGCGGCACCTCCGTGTTTCGGTGGTCCCCCACAGTACCTCTACTTTGCCCCCTGATGTCTCGTAATGACATGTGGCGACCTGTTGATCTCACCGCTGTACTGACGCCTTTTCGGCTGATTAGAGACGGTAGTAATGGAGACTGGTGGCGACGAACGAATCTAGTAAGGACGGCTTGGTGGCGAACGTAAGCTGACGACTAAGTCGTTTGTCGGGACAAAACTAAGTCGTTTGTCGGGCAGTGTTTTCTCAGTACTCGGTATTCTTCGCTGGTGGCGTGCTTCACAGTGTCGTTTCACAGACAGACTGGCTCGCCTTCTTTATGTGGAACACCACCTTCGTGCTAAGATACGATCGCCAGGCGTTCCCACAACCAATTTGTAAACTGCATGTCACAGACACCTTTGCATGCCGTCTTAACGCTTAACATTGAAGGTTTATGTTTTGATTAGAGCTGTGAATACATCTGCGACTTCGCTAAGTTTTCATACTCGCTGTGCAGCTAAGATAACTATTTCTTGTCAGTAGTCTAATTGATACATTGGCTAAAATTGCCAGGTAAGGAGTGGCCTTACATTATTTCACATCGGAAGGGCGGTGAAGGACCATTAGAACATCTTGATGATGCATATATATTTATGTGTGTGTGTGTGTGTGTGTGTGTGTGTGTGTGTGTGTGTGTGTGTGTGCGTGTGTGTGTGTGTACGTTTGCAGTGGCGCAGACATAATTTTCTTAAGGGAGCAGACCCCGAAAAACGTCATGACACAGAGAACGCATTCGGCGATTCGGAAAATATTTCCTTTTCATTGGTGAAAATCTCAAAATGTCTTGGTTTATTTAGTGCATGTTTGGTTCCTAAGGGGCGCCCCATCGGACAAGTGTTCCGCTTTTCTACACAAGTGTTCCGGCTTAATAAGAGTGCTCCTTGTTAATAAAGGCTCAATACAAGTGTTCCGGCTTAATAAGAGTCACGAGACCCATCTGGATTAAGTCTGTACATGGAAGATACTATAAGCCTGGATAAAAAGGTGACCAACACCCTGACCAATGCTATATCCTAAATGCGAAAACAAAACGTTTGTCAACATCCTACGCACCTACTAATACATACCCACCTACCTATCTACCTCAGCATGTCTAACCCTGTTCACCCAATTCCCTATTTAGTAGCCTGTTAATTCAAATTCTTGCAAGTAATCGTCAAAAATTAGTTCGTTAACCTATATGCCTCATATATATATGTATATATATATATATACATATATATACCAAATCCAGCTTTTCAGACAGCATGTATGCATGCAGTTTCCTAACGTTGTTCCTAACACTTCTGGAGTTTACATAAAGATTTGATGAACTATTTCTTCTTCTTGAAATGCCTCTTACTTTATTGTTATTATATCCCCCATGACCTGCACAGTTTCCCTACACTGAACACAACTACTCAGAGCTGGTCCTCGTTAATGGGTCCAAGAAGTCATTCTCAAAATTGGTTTCAGCCTGTCGAGCATTTTATGGTGCGCATTAGTTTGTTTGAAACTGCCAAGGTGGTCGGGATGCTTGGTATGTGGCAACATCAATAGTGCATATATTTCAGTTCTTTGGGAAAATACGTCATTATCTTCAAGTTGCTATTTTCAACCCCTTTGTATTTGGCGCGAACTCTGATGGACTGTGATGGTGCTGTGGCGCGAACTCTGATGCTGAAATATCCACCCACAACCTATAGTTTCTCACGTGACATAGAAATCCAGCCTGGAGTCAGGCTGGAGTCGCATCGCTGCCTATTCCGATAGATGTGCCTTGTGAGAAACAGTAATCTGCAGTATTTTGGGGCGATGTAAGGAAGTCTTCCCAAAATCGGTCGCCTTACGACCGAGCGGCGGATTTCCTGAATGACAGTGGGCCGACGAATCTGTCAACTGGTGGCTTGATGACAGGTCTGCTGACCTGTAGTTGGGTGACTGATTTGTTGACTGTTGTTGCTTTGATTTGTTGATGTTGATTTGTTGACTATTTGTTGAATGGCTGGGTGGTTGTTCAGCTGACTGCTGTTAAGTTTCTTCAATGACAGATCGACTATGCATTTCAAGCATTTTGATGTGTCAATGGACATTTTCAAGCACAGGCAGAACTTTTCCTCTGTGTGTTTTGCAGTGCAACAAAAGAGGTATTTGCTATTGACGTGTCATGTTAAAGGCCTCCGAGTCTCATGTTGGGGTTGCTACCAGCAGTATGCATGCTCCTCCGTCTAACGCTCGGACAGCCAGCCTGAGGCGCCACAGCACCAGCGACTCGGCTCCGGTCACTACAGCACAGTTCATGTAAGCTGTCTGTGTCGGAGGCTATTCCGAGAAAGAAGGCGTCAAGGCGCTTGAAGTGCATAGTAGATGACAGTTGCTGACATACGAGCGGACTGAGCACCGAGCACCTGTCACAAACCACCTGTCACACGGAGCACCTGACACGGGCGGTCTGCGATAACAGCATTACGTCTGTCGGTACATATTCTGTCATCCGCGGGCAACGAGCCACTTTTGATAGTAATACTCTCGGAGCTTCGACGTTGTCGCTTACAGATGCGAAGAGAAACCGGTTTCGTGTAAACAGGTTGAGACGACAGGCTGCTAATCCCTGCACAATGCCACGTCAACATCCCCATTTGGTGGGCTGCCTGCCAGCACCGCTCGTCTCGATAGTCAATAGGCAATTATCTGGCGCAGGGACTGCGCAGGTCCCTAATTTGAAGCAGTTATGCATGAATCCGCAATCACGGTTCGTGACGGACCCCTCACCCCCTGTGGCTATGTGAACCTCAAGCCCTCTCCCGCCGTGGGTGCGTTCAGTGTGTCGCCAGGGGCGAGGTCAAGGGCTCAGAGGCTGGAGACCCAGTGGCAAGTTTTCTCCCTGCGGGATCGCTAAGCAAGAAGGATGTCTAGTGTTCGGGGGCTCTGGGAAATAGCAACCCCTCGGAATTTTACAACTTGAGGAACCTCTGGGATTTTGAGAATCCTCAGACAGCTGGAGGAGAGACCGTGGGAGATGGAGATCCGCTGGGAATTTGGAGAATTCAATGGGTCTCTGAGAGCTGAGGAAACTCTGAAAGTTTGAGAACCGGCTGGGAACGGAAGTGGTTCATGGTAGCTGGAGTGGGCATTCTGAAGCTGGCTGTTGAGAAAGCTGGAAATTCCTGTTCAGGCTGAAGTGACACCTTGAAAGTGGAGGGACCTCATGAATCTTTGTTGCTTCTCGACGTCGGGTGGCCACTTTTCACTGCATGGGGTGCTTGTAGTACACCAACACATACAGGCGGTGGAGGGCTCCTGTAAGATTGAGCACCCTGAAACTTGAGGGGCCCTGGGAATTGCAGAACTTCTTGGAATTTAGATAATTCGAGAGCCTTCTAGGCATTGGAATAGGACGGTGGCCTACGGGGGCCTCTTCTGACCGCACCAAGGGCTCCTAGACCTACAAGAACAGGTACATTGGTAAATTTTCGGAAAGGCCTTTCGGAACCCCTCCCTTCAACCTCCAATGTAGAAGTATTTTATAGTGCTAATTTGTGTCCATAGTTGAATAGGGAAGATCGAGAACGGATTATCTGACCAACAGTTCTTCCCTGGCGTAGTGCAAACAAGATGCTTCAATATACAGCTACTCTGCCAGTACATATACTGTGTACTCTGCCAGGATATATACACCCTGTCTACTCTGTCCGAGGCACCGCGATTGGAGTCCCACGTCTTGTGACCACCAAGAACGACTTAAATGCCCAATAATAACCAAATATAGGCCTAAAATCAGCGCAGGACCCCCACCCCCCACCCCCAACCCCACTGGCCCAACAGTGGGTTGACAGGCCTTCAACAGCATGGAGCGTCAAACGCGGGAGCTCAACATCAGCTTGAGTGCACCGACATACCAGTCCAGAGCCACAAGCAGCAGCTCAAATGCTACAACAGGCAGACAACATTCTGATGTGCTGAGGGCTACTTCTTGAGTTAAAACTAAGACCAAGTCTTCAGGAGCTGAGAAGTGCAATCTCTGCATGACATTGTAAAATGATTGAGAGATAAAACAAAATCCAGGTTAAATAGCTAATTAGCCTGCAACAATCTCAATCAAGCATTTAGTCTTGGTTTGTTTGTTTATTGGGTGGTTCACGACGAACTTTCTGCACATTCACGGCTAATGGCACCGCCCACACTTTCGCCGGTGGACCGCGGAATTGGGAAATGTCCTGAGCGGCACTAGTGTCGAACCCGGGGCCTTTGGTACCCATAGCCCGACACCTTAACCACCCGGCCACCCCGCCCCGCATTTAGTCTTGGCAATTTGCATACTGCAACGTCTCGTTCAAATAACGTTTTGACATTTCGAGTGAACAGGGCTAGGTGTGTAGGATGTTTTGGAGTTTTGGATGTAGGATGTGGTTGGGTTCTGAGAAACTTTTCGTGCAGACTTAAGCATCTTCCATTTACAAGCCTAATCCAGATGGGCCCCTGCAGGTCTTATTAAAAGTCTGAACACTTCATGACATTGTAACTTTATGACCTTTATGACGTGCCCACACAGTTTTTGAGCGTTATTACTCTCACAGCGCCCAAATAGGTTTGTTTCGCTCGTGGGGAAAGGCTTTGATCGCGCATCAAAGAAATGTTTGCTCCCTCCCTTATTCTAAAATTATCATGTGCTCCAGGCTGTCAAGCACCCAACACCATTCTGTAAAATATTTGACACCAATCTAAAAAACGTCGAAAATATCGCTTTATACTGCATTAAGTCATATTTGTCCCCCCCCCCCCCCCTTCTTAAGAAGGTTCTGGCTGCTCCTCTGCCCAAAATTTCCATAGCAATGCACCAAATTAGGGACTTTTATATCTTTGTGAAAATCCACCAATCATGTCACATTCATTTTTCTGCAAAATCACCCCCTCTCATCAAGTTTGAAAGCTGGCGTTACACCCATGGCCTCAATTGTTTTATTCCATTTTTTCCGAAGTGAGACATATGGCAAATTGTATTTTGCATAGTCATGCTATGTATAACTTAAACATGTTTTAAACAAATCGAACTCACATTGTTCTGCATTTCCTGAAGTTTTTATACGCATATGACGAGTCGTCGATCGCAAATATAACCATGCACCTTTCTAATCCAGTACTAGACAAACATGAGACTTAAACAGATATTGGACCAACACACTAAAAGCAGCCGGACATCCATCCGAACAAGAAAGCACCGCGAAAAGCTGAACAACTGTAAGGCTGCCGCGACATTTAACAATCGATGTATGTTCAGCAATCTGTTCTTTCGCTATATATATATATATATATATATATATATATATATATATAAAGCGTTGAGGAACCAGCTAACCGCCAGGGCGTAGTCGTACACTGTGAGCATATTTTGTGTTCCCCTGTGAATCCTTTTGGTTTCTATTTCTCATTAGGTAAATTGCAATTCAGTTCACCCATTAAAATGTGCTCCAAACTATAACATTTTGTATTGGTTTGGGTTCGCATATTATTAGTATTAAGCCATCATTGCGTCGAAACAAAGGTGTTGTTTTATGTATTCTTAGATGGCACATACCCCTTGAATGTTGGCTCTGCCCACCAAACATTTCAATTTTGTACATGGAGGCCTATGATATGTGCCCCCACCCACCCCACTTGGGTCCACCAATTGCCTTCATCTGTTGTGCCCCAGATAATTTTCACAAATCAACGTCCGTGCGTGGAAATATATGCTTAAACCACAAGCAGTTAGGCGAGTTAACATAACCAACCTATTAAAATTTCCACCCATGAATGGTTTACCTGTCTAATTTAGTGCTAGTTTTGCACGATTAGCATTTTTCCTGATTTTTAAGGCAAATTGTAACATTTGTGTTCTGGTCAGGTTTCGTCAAGACCATGGCCATATATCAGACGTAAACCATCCAGGAAATAGTTGAGTAGAGTCATGGTGACGTCACAGCGTCCTATCCAGCGCCTGGTCGCATTGTACTTGACATGGTTTTGTGCTAAGTGGCTCGGAAAATTTTGATAAAAGAGTCCTCAGATTCGTTTTCCCTCATGCTTGTGACATGTTTGCATGCTTAAGCCAGTCCGAAGCTGAACATCGATCAGAATAGCTCGCAGGGGTGGATCCAGCCAAGCAATTATTAGTCAACTTGTATGTGCTGCCCATGCCAGTCTTCAAATCGTGTGACACTACTCATAGGCGTCGCTGCACAAGGGATACTCCGCGGAAACTTGCCGAGACTTGGTCGTGAATTATCTCGTTAAGAACCTTAACCAAGCTTTTCCGCATTACATGAAACATCAAATTGTCTTTATACTTGGCCTAGCCGTGGCAGCACGGCCAGACGGAAGTCGTGACGTGCCGCTTTTGCATTTGTGCTTATACATTGACAAACCAGAAAGCGTAAGTGAGCGAAACTTTGAAAGAGACGGACAACTTCATTCGTCAGCAGATACCGATGTCAACTGAGAAAAATAGAGGAAAGTGACTCAAGTGTGACTTAGCCTCAGCAATTCATCGCACATCACGTAATTAGGATTCCTCAGAGCGAGCCAACTGTATGCCATTGCGCAGCTATTGTCCGTCTGAGCAGGCGTGTCGGAGACAAAGAAGGGCCTATGAACCTGACAGATATCAAGCTACGCGGTATTGATTCCCTTCAAGGTCATATGCGCGAAATTTCGCACAGATGCCTTCTATTTATAGATCGCCCAGTCCCTGATCTGGAAGCATCGTGCAGCTCAGCAAGTTTCGTGAGGTTTTGCACACCAAACAAGCGCTTGCAAAAGCTTCTGGAAAGAGAATCCGTCCAAATTGAGCGATGCTTCTCACGCAAGACTACGAAAACAAACTCTGGGAGTCTGGAACATTCGGCGTTGCGTCCCCGAAAGTTCTGCTCAGAATACTTTGGAGGGACTTTTCAGTCGGGTTGGAACTGCGAGAACGATCTTGTGATACCCATTTGCGATGAGCGCAAGCAGGCGATGTGGTGAGACGTGGAATTAAAGGACGAAAATGATGCAGCTTCCACTGAGATGTCTACCAAGACGCAAAAGGATGTAGGAGCAGGTCGTGCTATCCAGCCCAAATGTTTTGTCTATGCACGGATGGCACAAATTCACGCTGCATAGTGGCAGTATTCCGCAAGCATGATCATCTGAGGTTCAAACTCTATATAAAAGACATTCTACTTGGCCATTGAATACGAGGAAAGCATGTCATTCAAAAACCAGCCACTAGGAACAGCACACAATGTCGAAGAGGATGAAAAACGCAGCGGAATACGCAGGCTTGCATGGGAAAATGCAACGGCACAGCGCCAGAAAGAAGGTGTGCTAAACAGCTGCTGAATGACGGTCTAGCACAAGAGTAGATGGCCAAGCTCACTCACCAAAAGTCTGTGAGGTCGCTCGCGTCATAGCCTGAAGCCGATTTACCGATGCAGAAAAGAATCTCGTCGACGGTGACAGGCGCGCCAACAAGCACTACTACTGTTTGTGTTCCTCACTGAGTGGGACAAACAGGCTGTAACAGCGTCGAAGATGGCGGCAACATCTTCAGTGACACATTCGCCAACTGTGTGTTCAGCATCGACGTGTCAAAGATGAAATAAAAGACCCGTGAAAGGTATGGTTTTGATGTACGCAATACATGCATTTCGGTTAGCTGCTATATTATTCTTATTGCTGTGTTATCTAGCGTCTATTATCACATGTCAGATGTGAATGCTTGTGTCACCTAGACACCTCGTCATATGATAGCAGTTAGCAGACACTTGACACACAAATAGCAAATGAGGAAAACTGGAGCGGATTAATGGTGGATTAACAACATAGTTGATTAGCACACCAAGTTACGCAATGTTTCATGCTTCAGAAGTCTGTGAAGCAAAAGTACCTCTGTGCCATGTAGTCACATCCATATCTTAGTAAATTTTGCAACCGTTTGTTGTGTCTTTCCCGCCAGCTACTCTACGAGAATGGATTAAAAAACCTGAAAGGCTAAGCCAAATGAAACTTAAATGTTATTGATTTCAACTAATTGCAGCGCCTTTACTGCGCGAATTTATTTGCAATCTGCTGAATGAGGTAAAGAACGCAATATGATCAACAGAGTAAACACAAACGAAGCTGATAAAGTGTGACTATGTACGGGCCTTTAACCAGTTTTTCAATGAGGAAAAGTTGTACGACTATATATATATATATATATATATATATATATATATATATATATATATATATATATATATATATATATATATGGGGTTGCGCGTGCGCATACGTGTGTGCGTGTTTGCCTGCACGTGTACACTGAGCACACATCTGCCCCCTGATCATGAATAGCAAGAGAGAGGTGTGTGGTCTCGAATGTCATGTTCATCAGCATTGGGTAGATTTGTCAATCAGGAATGAATGGAAGCCCGAGGTAAGACGCAGCTTTATGGCGGATCAGTCCCGATGGGCCGCACCCAGACGAGTTGTGGCACTCGTATGCTATATGCTTCGTTATGGACAACGTTCTTTAGCCATGGGTTCAAAATAACGTACACGAAACCTACTTCCAGTCTCCAAGTAAACGTGAATGTCGATCGGTGGCAGACAAGCTTCCCTGTTACCTTTCTTCAGTTCACGATGGTGTCCAAACCGGTTAGCCATATTTTTTTAATGCAGGATTCTCTATATTTCTAGTCAATATACTGATTGATGTGAACCAACATATTATTGGAAGTATTACAGTGTTACCAAAAATATGCAAAACTGAAAATAGTGCGCAAGAAAGCTGATCATACTTTGTTGGTGCGCAAATCAGAGTTGTAGGTAGAGTAACTAAATCCGTCGATGCATACACACGGACACACACACGCACACACACACGCACACACACACACACACACACACACACACACACACACACACACACACACACACACACACACACACACACACACACACACACACACACACACACACACACACACACACACACACACACACACACACACACACACACACACACACACTCGGAGTGCAGACTGCGCGTCTGCGGCAGTTAACGCAGCACCTGTGCATGACCGCCAGTCCCCGCATAGACATCTGCACCACGGCCACAGCTGAGAAGGCAGTAAGCTTAATGAAAATCGCGTGTAGTGCGTACGTGTTTTTTTGTGCCAGAGAGGCCACCATGAAGGAGGCCGCCTCACAAACTGTGCGTGCTGCTTGGCCCGGCCCGATGAAGCGATAACTTTTACGGCAGCCGCCCGGTAAATGATCTGCATTAACTACGCCGTTCAGTAAACGATCAACATCAACTACGCTTTGCTCGCCAGAAAAGTGTTATTTACGTCTGGTGTATAATCACTTTCCTTATGTGCTTCGGGCACGCGAGCGAAGCCCGGACATGATGTTCACGGCCGTCAGTCGTGAGAAGTCCAGCTGCTGCAGAACACAATGCATGTAGACACAGTGACCGCGTTTTTCTCCGGGGTTATGCCATCGGCTAAGTAACAGAGCTCATGCAATTGAACTGTTTTTATCGGATTTCGTCAATTCAATGGGTACGTGATTAGCGTCCGGGGTTCCCCAATGTCAGGAGGATAAATGTAGCCCGGCGTGATCATGCAACGACTGCATTCCACTCACAGTGGTCTGTTCAAAGAAACGTCAGGTTCATTCCTCACTTGACCCATCTTGCATAATCTATCCAATGCTGTGGTTGAGTATGATCAGTTGCGAAGGTAATATTCCAATTTCCGATCTAATTTAGCACCTTTTCTGCCGATTGCAAATCGTCAAGTGCACGGCCGTTCTCAATCACTGCAGCACAGAAGCATGATGTGTTGCCACGCAGTTCAAAACCACAGCGGTTATCTAAACACTATCGAATGCTACCACACCAGCTTCCGCTTGCAGTGAACACACTGAGCGTATGAATGGCTGCCGTACATCCGATGCGGTGTGTCCGCTGCCTGTTGTGCCAGTTCACAGGCACCTCCCATGGGGAGAGCCGCCGCCGCCGGCGCTATGGCGACTATTTCGCTGCGCCGCCTCGCGCTGAACAAACACGGCGCTGGTGCGCGGTCGGCCATTCGCGGCGTAATTTGCGCGGCCGGAAATCGTCGTAGTGTTGACTGACCACTCCCGCCTGCACTGTCCCGGCCTCCCGTAACGTCCATGGTCTGCCACCGCAAACACGGCCGCTACCGCCACCGCTGCCGCCGCCGCCGGAGCCCCAGACGCAGCCGCCTTCGGAGGCTGCTACTCTTGCTGGCTAAAGAAGCGGCCACTGCTGCTACCCCCAGAGGCGGCCACCTTTGCTACCCCCAGATGCGGCCACTGCTGCTACCCCCTGAGGCGGCCTTCACTGCTGTCCTCAGAGACGGCCACTGCTGCTACCTACAGAAGCGGCATACGCTGCTGCCCCCAGAGGCTGCCACTGCTGCTGTCTACAGAGGCGGCCACTGCTGCTACCCCCGGATGCGGCCTCCGCTGCTGCCCCCAGAGGCGGCCACTGCTGCTGCCCCCAGAGACGGCCTCCGCTGCTGCCCCCAGAGACGGCCTCCGCTGCTGTCCCCAGAGGCGGCCACTGCTACTGCCCCCGGAGGCGGCCTCCGCTGCTGCCCCCAGAGATGGCCACTGCTGCTGTCTACAGAGGCGGCCACTGCTGCTGTCTACAGAGGCGGCCACTGCTGCCCTCAGAGACGGCCACTGCTGCTACCTACAGAGGCGGCATACGCTGCTGCCCTCAGAGACGGCCACTGCTACTGCCCCCAGAGGCGGCCTCCGCTGCTGCCCCCAGAGGCGGCCACTGCTGCTGCCTACAGAGGCGGCATACGCTGCTGCCCCCAGAGGCTGCCACTGCTACTGCCCCCAGAGGCGGCCTCCGCTGCTGCCCCCAGAGGTGGCCACTGCTGCTGCCTACAGAGGCGGCATACGCTGCTGCCCCCAGAGACGGCCTCCGCTGCTGCCCCCAGAGGCGGCCACTGCTGCTGCCTACAGAGGCGGCATACGCTGCTGCCCCCAGAGACGGCCTCCGCTGCTGCCCCCAGAGGCGGCCTCCGCTGCTGCCCCCAGAGGCGGCCACCTTTGCTACCCCCAGAGGCGGCCACTGCTGCTTCCCCCGGATGCGGCCTCCGCTGCTGCCCCCAGAGACGGCCACTGCTGCTACCTACAGAGGCGGCATACGCTGCTGCCTGCAGAGGCGGCCTCCGCTGCTGTCTACAGAGGCGGCCACTGCTGCTGCCTGCAGAGGCGACCACTGCTGCTTCCCCCGGATGCGGCCATTGCTGCTGCCCCCAAAGGCGGCCACTGCTGCTGCCCCCAGAGGCGGCCATTGCTGTTTCCGTTAAAGGTGGCCATTGTAACCGCCGACTGCAGATGCTTCAGATACTGCCATTGCTGGTGCCGTCAGGGGCGACAGGTGGAGGCTGCAGAACTTCATAGGCGGTAGGACTAGATCCCGATGTGATTCATGTAGTCCCGAATAATCCTGCACATACCTCCACGTAAGATGTTTGTCGTGTCAGATTTCAGCTAGTCGCTATGCAATTTAGTCGACTGCACCGAAGTTGAGGTATGACATCTTGATTCACGATGAATGGCATCACAATCACAACCACAAACACAATCGGTTTGAAAGTCCATACATTCCTGAGAGGAGCTTGCACAAAACACACCTGCTCATAACGTGGACCCTCCGGGCGCATGTGCCATTGGGTCGGTGATTGGGTGCAATAGCCATTTGTCGATGATTACCGACTGCATCTGGATAAGTTAGAACAACGGAAAATCCCATCTGGCAATTTATGGGAGTTGCAGTTGTTAAGAGCTAAATATATTCCGCCCCGTCATCGAGTCATGTAATCGTCTATATTTAGGGCGGGCTACAAAATCGAAAGGTAGCAATAAATTCGTGTATGTTCTCTGCAACTTCACATGTCATATCTCTGTTTGTCATCGTGGGCATCGTGTTTATAATCATACATTGAGTTAAGTCAAAGGTATGATTCAGTTTAGTGGATTAATTAGTAATTAACCAAAGCATAAATGCTACAAAAGGGCAGCTCATTGGGCTTTCCACAAGCTCTGTCAGGTGAACGGTCAAGCTCGGGAAATGATTGTGGGGATGAGCAGTAACTTCGAAATTTGAATGATTAACCCCATGGGGTTTATTTCCAAGCTTAGCAAATTTGAGCCACCAGCCCCTTGGCGTTTTCTCCTGTCGTCCACTTTTTCGGAAGTTCTTACGGCCATGCGCGGTACATAGTCGTAAGAACGTCCGATGATATGCAAGCACGATAGTTAGGTGCATCAGTCAGCAGAGTGGCTTGACTGGTCTGGACCGGTCGGACCGCTGACGCACTGTGGCCGGTCTGTATTGATCGGACCACTGGAGCATTGTGGCCGGACCACTGGAGCGTTTTTCCCAGATCACTGGAGCATTGTGGCCGGGCCGCTGAAGCAATGCGGCCGGTCTGTATTGGTCGGATCATTGGAGCATTGAGGCCGGACCACTGGAGCATTGTGACCGGACCACTAAAACATTGTGGCCGGACCACTGGAGCATTGTGACCGGACCACTGGAGCATTGTGGCCGGACCACTGGAGCGTTGTGGCCGGACCACTAAAACATTGTGCCCAGACCATTGGAACATTGTGGCCGGACCACTGGAGCATTGTGGCCGGACCACTGAAGCATTGTGGTCGGACCACTGGAGCGTTGTGGCCGGACCACTGGAGCGTTGTGGTTGACCGAACCGCTGTAGCTGAATTTTACTGCTAGTTGAAGGAAGACTCTTTGAGCCCTCAGCCTCCCTGGTAGCAATCTAAATCCCAATTTATCCTATGGTCAAGATGCGCCAATGTTATGACATTATTAACAGCAACATAAAAAGTGCAAAGCTCATGAAATTGTGCCCTGGCAGCGCATTAAAGGCGCCAACGACTTTTTGGACGTACACTTCAGGTACGCAATGTGTTTACATGGCCAGCTGAAGATCGTGGGGATCGTTCCGTTGAGGCAGTCTTAGTCGAATGCTTGTGGGCGGCGATGGTTCGAAGAGCCGATTATTCAACAGACAACTGGAACGACAGCAACTTGCACACATGAGCCACAAAAAAAATTGAAGAACGAAAACAAAACTTATAGCGTGATCCAATGATCATTTTTCATCCAAGGGTATCACTTTTGATGTGGTGGTTTCGCTCGTCTCATGTATCCAGCGAATGCTTATCGCGGAGTCACGACGGGACTGTGACGACAATAACTGGGAATGGCAGCTCTGCGACGACACAACTGCGACACGACATTTCTACGGCGCCGATATCTACGACCGACTTCACTGCCACACAACACGCCTGCGAATACCACTACTGCGGCGAAATATTACTGTTTGTTTGTCTGTTTGTTCATTGGGTGGTTCACGACGCACTTCATGCACATTCACGGCTAATGGCGCCATCCACACTGATTCGCCGGTGGGCCGCGGGATTGGGAAATGTCCTGAGCGGCGCTAGTGTCGAACCCGGGCTTTTGGTACCCATAGACCGACACCTTAACCACTCGGCCATCCCCGCCCCGCGAAATATCACTGCAACACAACAAAACTACCACTGCAAAAACAGTGAAGCAACCTTACTGCCATAGCAAAAGCTTCGACCGGCTTTGCGACGTCGCGACACGACTGCGAATGAAATACTGCGACGCGACGCGACATCGTTGATGTGCGTCAAAGCTGTGACTGCAACAAGCAGGACAGGACATTACTGCTGCAGGCAAAAAAAAGTTGACTGAATGCATTGCGACACGATGCGACCGCGAATGCAGATACTGCGACTCGACATTATTGGTGCACGAGAAAACTGCTAGTGTAGAAGCTTCGGCGCTGCGTCGCTACTGCTCAAACGCTTTGACCGACTTTACTCCGACACAATACGACTGCGAATGCAAATTCCGCGGTCCGATATCTGCGCAACTGCATGCGCTGCCACGCGGTACTGCTGCTGCTGCAAGATTTTCGCCTCACTTTTCTGCGATGTCATTTCACTGCTATTTTAAAAACTGCTGCGTGACATCAGCACAACAGTAATCGCTTCCTGGAGCGGCAGTAGGGGCAATCCATGACCATAAACTAGGGGGGTGTCAAAGTTTGACAGCTACTAGATTTGGCAATGACAGCCCAGCAAATTGGATATGTCCGGATTGCCCTGGTGACGCGTCAGACGACCACCAAAGCTTGTGACCCGAACAAAACCGAATCTAATCCAACTGAACCGGCCCGGATCTGACCGTGCCTAACCTAGCCTAATATAGCCTGGTCTAGCCTAGCCTGGCATAATCTAGTCTAGCCCAACCTGGCCTAATCTAGCCTAATCCAACCTGGCCTAGCCTAACAGCCTAGCCTAACCTAGCATAGCAAGGCCCATCATGGCCTAACCTAGCATAGCAAGACCCAGCATATCCTAACATAGTTTAACCTAGCCTAACCTAGCCTAGCCTAACCTAGCCTAGCCTAACCTAGCCTAGCCTAACCTAGCCTAGCCTAACCTAGCCTAGCCTAACTTAGCCGATTCCATTCATGTAGCGCTTGCAGAGTCAACATTAAGCCGGTTCAAGGCTAGGGAGGGGTGAGCCGCCACTGGTCCGGTATGTGGTCATGACCAACTGAGAATGGGGTGCAATGGGCCTGTGCCCGCGTGAAGGCGGCTCCTTGGCGTTCACCTCTACAAACTGGACATCCTCAGATAACTCTGGTGACCTGCTACCGTCCCACGAAAGTCGGCACCCTTAGTGCGCGCCACCCTCAACTGGGATGTGCTCCCGTCAAAACAGAGGCATGCGCCAGATAGCTATATGGTGCACGCTATCCGGTAGTCAACGTGGCAAACGGCTGCTTCCCCATGAATCACACCTCTTCACGAGATGGCTACATGATGCGCCTCATCCGGTAGTCAGCATAGCAATCTGCTGTTTTCCCTATGAATCATACCTCTTCACAAGGTACCTGGGTTCTTTCACCTGTGGAATTGTCCGTGGCCCGCTTGTGGAACGAGGGTACAGAGCATGTGTGCCTCCCGAAGGTGCAAACATTTGAAGTTCAAAGTTGGAGCTACATTGCACCGTCTGTCACATCTTTATCTTACATACAACACAATTTGAGGTCCAACTGCACTCCTTCCCGTAGTCCTCAACCTCACATACTGCAAAAGGTGCTCAGTTCCGCCCCACCACGAGTGCTGAATGGGGTGCATTGATGGCTCTACCCCTCCCCTCCCCCCCCCCCTCCCCCTCCCCCTTCCCCTTCCCCCGTTCCCAAGAGCGATTGTTTTCCTGCTGATGTCACCTGGCAGCTATTGCGGTCGCAGAAACGCCGCTTCGCAGTGCAGCTGATCAAAGGCGTGCAAGTAGCAGCAATGTCGCATATGAGTTTTGGTGCCGCAGTTATGCCGTGTAGCAGTTGTGACGCGTCGCAGTACTTGCGTTCGCAGTCGTGTCTGTTGCAGCAAAGTTGGTCGAAGTGTTCACTGTAGCAGGGATGTCGCGGAGCAGTATTTCAATTCGCAGTCGTATCGTCACAAAAAAAAACATTGTATTGGTAGCATTGCGAACGTTGGTGGCAGCATTGCCTGTGTACTCATTGTTGCGCCGTAGTGCACCTGTGTCTTTCGAGACGTGGTGGAAACATCCGGGACATGAGAGAATGAAGTTGCATGAAAGCTTTACTTGTGGTTTATATGGTTTATGCAACACCTGCGCAGTGTTTGCCTTCCTGGAGGGGGCAGACGTAGCTGAATAGTACGCTGCTCAGAGCGAGTACTAAGTACACGAAGTATGAACAAATATAACAGACGCATTTTCATACTAGGTGAGCTTGTCAGGTTATAAATAGTCTTACTTACAAAGACAAGCGGTTAAGAAATGATTGTATTATGCGATATTCCGGAGACGGCCCATGACCACATATAAGACAATATTTCAAGGTTAAATTCGCGTCATTTCAGACAAATGAGATTTGAGTTTCTATTGCCATTATTCGCCAGTTTAGTAATGCTCTTATCAAGTTGTATTCATTTCAGTTAAGTATTCAATTTCACCCCGTGTTTCACAGTTTCTCCTGAAATACTGCTTTCACAGCGACTTTGCTATCCCACAGACGCAGCATTTGCATTTCATATTGCGATTTCCAACTGGGTTTCACCACCCGGAGTGCATTGGCCTGCACTTGCCGAGCGGGTGTGCAGCTTTGATATCAGCGGCGATAACGGCAGTGGCCAACCGCAATGGAGCTGCACCACCAGCTGTACTACGAGTGGAGCTGCACCATCAATGGAGCTCCACCACCAGTGGGCTGAACCACCAGTGGAGCTGCACCACCAGTGGAGCGGCACCAACAGTGTGGAACTGCACCACCAGTGGAGTTGTACTACCTGTGGAGCTGCACCATCAATGGAGCTCCACCACCAGTGGACTGAACCACCAGTGGAGCTGCACCACCTGTGGAGCTGCACCAACCGGTGGAGCTCCACCAACAGTGGAACTGCACCACCAGTGGAGTTGTACTACCTGTGGAACTGCACCATCAATGGAGCTACACCACCAGTGGACCTGCACCACCGGTGGAGGTGCACCACCTGTGGAGCTGCACCACCAGTGGGGCTGAACCACCAGTGGAGCTGCACCACCTGTGGAGCTGCACTAACGGTGAGGCCGCACTAACAGTGGAACTGCACCACCTGTGGAGCTGTACCACCAGCGGAGCTGTACCACCTGTGGAGCTGTATCACCAGCTGCACCACCAGTGGAGCTGTACCACCAATGGAGCTGTACCACCTGTGGAGCTGTACCACCAGCTGCACCACCAGCTGCATCACCAGTGGAGCTGTACCACCAGCTGCACCACCGGCTGCACCACCAGTGGAGCTACACCACCTGTGAAGCTGCACCACCTGTGAAGCTGCACCACCAGCTGCACCACCAGTGGAGCTGCACCACCGGTGGAGGTGCACCACCTGTGGAGCTGCACCAACGGTGGGGCTGCACCACCAGTGGAGCTGCACCACCTGTGAAGCTGCACCACCTGTGAAGCTGCACCACCATCTGCACCACCAGTGGAGCTGCCAGTGTGTACCCACCAACTAGCCGGCGCACACACCAGCTTTGTTGCTATCAACTATCGCGCTCCTTCTATTGCCGGCAAAAAGATGTTGCTGCGCTCGCAAACGACAGTTGGACATGTTTATGAGACCGCCGAAAAACAGCAACGAAGCGCCACGATAACACTGCTGTTGCGATCGGATCTCATCCGGAAGAGGTCACGTGGCCCGTTGGCGGCTCTGTCTGCACTTGGCCCGTTGGCGTCCCTAGCCGCACGTGGCCCGTTGGCGTCCCTGCCCGCACGTGGCCCGCTGACATCCATGTCCGCAAGTAGCCCATTGGAGCCCCTGCTCGCACATAGCCATAGACACCGCTGTCGACACATGGCCCGTTGGTGCTCCTGCCCAAACGTGTTCCGTTGGTGCTCCTGCCCGCACGTGGCCCGTTGGTGCTCCTGCCCGCACGTGGTCCGTTGGTGCTCCTGCCCGCACGTGGTCCATTGGTGCTCCTGCCCGCACGTGGTCCGTTGGTGCTCCTGCCCGCACATGGTCCGTTAGTGCCCCTGCCCGCACATGGTCCGTTGGTGCTCCTGCCTACACGTGGCCGTTGGATCATCTGTCCGCTGAGAACGACCATCGGCGGCAGCGACCAATCACCTCAACAACAATGGCTCAATCGCTCGCCGGATTACCGATCCGGCAGTGGCACGTGGAGCCCAGATGTGGTGGCCGCGTCCGGGGCAGGACGGCACATCTGTTCTGGGGCAGGGTAACGGACTCGTTCTGGAGAGCCACAAAGGCGCGGCTCCGACACTGGATAAGGTATCTATTCTCGATCGGGACAACGGACCGGCTCTGGGCATGGAGACAGAGCGGTATCTCCGAGTCGGTAGGCATAACGGACATGGTAGCCTTACTAGATGACATCATTCCCGACATCTGACTTGGCGACACCACACCTAGTGGCTGGCTGAGGCGCGGCGCACTTGGTGACGTGGACAGCTGGCGCCATGTCTGTGTCCTCCGGCGAGGTGACGTCACACCTGCGCTTCTGCACAAGTGGCAATTCACCTGAAAAGCACTGCGCACACTGTGCGGGACGTTTGAGGGTTATTGAGGCCCACTCGAATTTGGTGCAGGTGTTGCCCCGCTTTGGCGGTCAGCCTTTGAAGGTATTATTTGTGGCTGCACTGTCTGACGATTCCGTTTCCAAAATAACCAGGTGGCGTGCAAGCATCCAATGTAAAATGTGTGTTGAATCAGCACCTGCTTCTCAAAATTGCTCGGGCTACCTCATAATTTTCAACGAATAATTACGTGCAGCTAGTCTCCTAGGAACACTCTTCAAATGCGAGGAGCATATTTGTATTAAGCATGTGTGTAAAAAAATAAAGCGGATCCTGTGTGCAAATTATTTGAGGATACATCTGTATGCTTTGAATCATTATTATAGCCTTACGCATTATGTGAGGATGTACGCGTATACTTAGAGCTGGATACATCTCTAAAACTATGGATGCAGTTCAGAGGGGCATACGTTCATCCAACGTGACACTTCATCTTTCTTTCCTCGATGGAAATTTCACAAATAGTATTGCCTCATACGAAGCCCTGGAAAAGAATATCTCGCCCCACCCTCCCACAAATAATTGCCTGTGCCATCTCTTCGAAACTTTCCCAAACATGTTTGGGCCACACCTGCTGTTTGGAATATATTCGACTTCTTCTCTTCCACTTCAAAGATTGCGAGTGCTTTCCTGTCGCAAAGGTGCGTGTTTTGTCCGAAATAGCCTTTAGTGTCTAATTGCCAGGTTTATTTTCGTTTGTGTGAAGCGAGCTAAGGGCCTTAGAGTTATCGTATTCTGACTGACATTATTATTTGTTATTATTATCATTATTTGACAGTATTATTATTATCTGACATTATTCTGACGAACTCGTATTTCTAAAGAAGGATTTTTAGCACCTTTGGAAGTGATGATGACTACAAGTAACGCATTGTACATTGAGTTACATGTGGATGCTAATGCAGAGTTTTCTGAAATATTAGGTGCAAATAAAATGCATTAACCACTCCAGTCACATATGTGTGCACGGCTTGTGCATGGAGAAGCGTAAGGATAAGATGAAGATAATGATGGGCGTGAAGGTAATAATGAAGGTGTTGCAGAAAGGCTGCGCTTGCACAAGTCCTTCCATATTTGCAAAGCTAAACAACCAAAGATATAACAAGGTGCAGAAACTTTCCCTTTGGCGTGTTGCCTGTTTCGGATTTTTGATACATGCGAGCTGTTGATAAACGCCAGAACAAGCCTTCGTGACAGTGATACAGATGCAGTATTTTGTGGCGCCACAAAGTGTGTCGTGTATGCCCAGATACAGTGTTAAGCGGCGCCACATAGCGGGCCGTGCATGCATTTCGCCGTTTATAGCCAGTGCACCTGCAGATAGATATCAGCATCTTTCCCCAAGTGAATTGCTCAGTTGCTTAGCTCGAGAACGAGGGATGCACAAGGTCAGTGTCAGCGTGTATCTCACACTGCAAAATGCTTCTCTGACACATCTCTGGGTGATGAAAATGAATACACGTTGGAAGATCAGAAAAATCCCACGGCGTGCAAAAGCATGCAACGGTCCTATCAATTCTTGATTCGTGTGGGAAATTGCAGCTCGCCAGAAATAATTGTCAGCTCCGTGGGATGGGCGGGAGCTGCATCAAACACCTGCACCCTGTCTTACATCTCACAACTTAATATTAGCTATTAGCTAGTTGTATAAAGTTAACTTAATAAGGAAAAATCTTGAATGTGGCTTGTGACCTCATTATTCTTGGATTAGCTACAGCTATTGAATTTACCCTTATTTGCCTGTTGTCACAAAAATCGTCTGCAAAGGGGAAAAGTAAACTTGTTCCTATTTCTGGTGGCCGTGACGCAATGCTACATATATAGAGCTAGATGAAGGCTGCATGAAGCAACCCTGTGAGCATGATGATCATCCGGAATTACTTCAACAATTTCTGCCTTCACGAGCATTTTTTCCATGTTTTGCGTTTTTTCCCAATTTTCCACGTTCCTTCTCTGAAATTTTACACTCGCTGCATCCTTTCAAAAATATAGATACGCTCTTGGCACCAACGGATGCAAGATGCAAGAGTTTGAACCAAATATTTTGTATTCTGATTTTACTAGCATTTCATTGAAGGGGTTTATTTTACTATATTTATTGCATCTCAAGTGTCCAAACCCGTTCTGTTTTTTTCTCCGAAATGTAAGGGGATTTTGCACATTTTTTAGATCGACAATTTTTCCCATTTGGCCTCCAGCAGTTTCATGGTTGGATCCGCCAGTGGTTACTCTATACCTCATTGAAAAGACCAAGTTACTCACCGAAGTTACATCCTGAGAAATAGCAGCATGGAAGCGTGACTCGTACTGCGTAGTTCACACAAAAGTCATTCTACCACCTGACTGAGACAGGACTGGTGAAAGCAGAAGACCACCAGTTATAACTGGTGATGTTCGCTGGTCGTTCATATAAGAGCGATGAGCTTTGCGTGGGTGATATGACATCCCATTCTCTGCAACTGACATGATATGGATGCAATTGTAAATATTAATGTAATTATGTAATTATTTCTTGTGAATTCGCACAAGAAATAACACTAATGAGGATATCGCAGGAATGCCTTTCCCCATGGCTCAAATCCCCCGCAGGCATTCACCTGATGCACTTCCACACCATATGAGCACTTCCGCATGGTGGAGCTCCGCCCGATCTGATAGGCAGCAGCAAACCTCTCAGATTGCGCATTGAAACAGGTTTCCTCAATTACGATTTGCGTGCGAAGTTGTCCAACAGATTCAACCGAGAGCATTGAAATGCGTAATAGGAATTATGCAGATACATGTATGGCGAGAAATACATTCATGTACCTGATGTAAATGTCCGGCAGATGTCGAAATGCTACTGCCCACACTTGTCACGGGTGACTGTACACCTTCCCATTAGTGTTGGAGACACGGAGGTCGTCTTGATTTTTCCATTTTGTAATCACTTCAGCTCGTCGTCCAGCCGCAGGTTCAGGACTGCCTATATTACCATCACAGGTTGTTTGCCTTCACGGCGAACAATGTCGGAGATGAGTGAGTCCGAGCTGGTCGGAGGTCGGAGTGTGTCCGAGCTGGTCGGAGGTCGGAGTGGGTCCGAGCTGGTCGGAGGTCAGAGTGGGTTTGAGCTGGTTGGAGGTCGGAGTGGTTCTGAGCTGGCGATCCCGCGTATCATCTAAAAAAGATACACGAACTGTGATCAAATCTAGCACGACTTGTTCATTTATTGGCAAGTGAAACGAACAACCGGTCTACTATATACGACAAGCAGAACGTAGTAGATTTTAACGACCGAAACGCTTATAGCGGTTTGGGTACGTCCTACAATGCGTTGCACTGCTTCAGTGGGCTACAAATATGCATATACCTCATCAATTCAGCCAGTCATAAGGAGTTCCCGTGAAGATACCCAAATTACGTTTTTCTGAGAAATAAACCAGAGGCTTTTTGTACCTTTAATTGCTTGCCTATTTTTTATAATAAATACGTTCTGCGACCGTTCAACACACCCTTAATTATAGTCGTCTTCAAGGCAATTATCAGCATAAAACAGATGCCCTTGACCAAGGCAATGAGCGCTTTCGTAGCTATCACTATCAGGGTAACGGCGTGCACCAAATTATCTCCAAGATTTAGCTAACGTTAAGTTATCATTCGAATGCAAAATATCTACCATTCAGAAAAGACCTTCAGTCGAGTAGACATGGAATAGCATCATGATATAAGTTGACATTCATTCACTGCGTTTTCAATGTCAAGGTCCAACCAATCTGCTACATTCATGAGAACACTGTGCCGTGTTGTCGAATCTGAACCACTACCACTGGTTCCCATGCTATATTTAAGGTAGGGGTCAGACACACAACCCCGGATCTCCAGCTTTGGGAGTAATCAGTGACTGAAAAGCATGCTCGGCAGCAATAAATTGCGTCATCAGAATAGAAATGAGGCATGGCCATCGGTGCTTGTTTGTCATCACCAAATTGTGGTATTAATCCGTGAGTAATGGTCTAAGGCAAACCAGTATTGCAAATATACTATGCGTCAATATGGAAAATAGTGCGATTCATTGCATTCCACGTCTTTACTTGAGTTTTCTAATTTTGTCGCTCGTGACTGTAAGCCAAAAAATGAACATTACTAAAGTCAGACATAAGAGACGAATGCTAAAAATACCTCTAGCGTTTTATTGGGAAATATAATGGAGGTATATCCACTAGCGAGAGAGGAAAGTGCACCGAAATAAGGCTAAGAGGTGATGGAATAGATGCCTATTGTGCCTTTAGCCCACCATGCATTTCCCTATGTGGTGAGCTATTTTCCTCACCACAAACTACCAGTTACATATGTGGTTAGCTCTTTTGCCCATAGCAACCCGGCATTTTTATATGTGGTTAGCTCTTCTCCTCACCGTAAGCTGGCATTTTCCTATGTGGTGAGCTCTTTTCATCACCGGAAGTTGGCATTTTTCGATGTGATGAGCTATTTGCTTTACCGTGAGTCGGCATTTTCATAGGTGGTGAGCTCTTCTCCTCACCGTAAGTTGGCATTTTCCCATGTGGTAAACTATTTGCCTTACCGCGAGTTGGCATTTGCTTCTGATTATTATATTTCCAACGTGGCTCTGGGGCATGTATAGCTTACGACATGTATTGTGCAGTGAGCCACCCCATGAATTCCAGCATCACATCGGAGAGTTGATGTGGTCATACTCAGCCTACACCTCGTAGTCCGTGCAGAAACATCATCCCACCAGAAACATCATCATATGTGATGGCCAAAGCAGGACCACTGATCAGGAATTAACGGAGCTGTGTAACAACTGGCTCCTCTACGCTACATTGGCAGAAGTAGCCTCTCATATCACGTGCCGGTGTTACATACCCCGGACTGGAGCAGCCTCCACTGTCGTATGCTGGTGTTATATACCCCGGACTGGAGCAGCCTCCACTGTCGTGTGCCGGTGTTACATACCCCGGACTGGAGCAGCCTCTGTTGTCGTGTGGCGGTGTTATATACCCCGGACTGGAGTAGCCTCTACTGTCGTATGCCGGTGCTGTATACCCCGGACTGGAGTAGCCTCTCCTGTCGTATGCCGGTGTTATATACCCCGGACTGGAGCAGTCTCCGCTGTCGTGTGCCGGTGTTACATACCCCGGACTGGAGCAGCCTCCACTGTCGTGTGCCGGTGTTATATACCCCGGACTGGAGCAGCCTCCACTGTCGTGTGCCGGTGTTACATACCCCGGACTGGAGCAGCCTCTACTGTCGTGTGCCGGTGTTATATACCCCGGACTGGAGCAGCCTCTACTGTCGTATGCCGGTGTTATATACCCGTCGTGTGCCGGTGTTATATACCCCGGACTGGAGCAGCCTCTCTGTCGTATGCCGGTGTTATATACCCCGGACTGGAGCAGCCTCCACTGTCGTATGCTGGTGTTATATACCCCGGACTGGAGCAGCCTCCACTGTCGTGTGCCGGTGTTATATACCCCGGACTGGAGCAGCCTCTCACTGTCGTATGCCGGTGTTATATACCCCGGACTGGAGCAGCCTCTCCTGTCGTATGCCGGTGTTATATACCCCGGACTGGAGCAGCCTCTCCTGTCGTGTGCCGGTGTTATATACCCCGGACTGGAGCAGCCTCTCCTGTCGTATGCCGGTGTTATATACCCCGGACTGGAGCAGCCTCCACTGTCGTATGCCGGTGTTATATACCCCGGACTGGAGCAGCCTCTCCTGTCGTATGCCGGTGTTATATACCCCGGACTGGAGCAGCCTCCACTGTCGTGTGCCGGTGTTATATACCCCGGACTGGAGCAGCCTCTACTGTCGTGTGCCGGTGTTACATACCCCGGACTGGAGCAGCCTCTACTGTCGTGTGCCGGTGTTATATACCCCGGACTGGAGCAGCCTCTACTGTCGTATGCCGGTGTTATATACCCCGGACTGGAGCAGCCTCCACTGTCGTGTGCCGGTGTTATATACCCCGGACTGGAGCAGCCTCTCCTGTCGTATGCCGGTGTTATATACCCCGGACTGGAGCAGCCTCTCCTGTCGTATGCCGGTGTTATATACCCCGGACTGGAGCAGCCTCTCCTGTCGTATGCCGGTGTTATATACCCCGGACTGGAGCAGCCTCTCCTGTCGCATGCCGGTGTTATATACCCCGGACTGGAGCAGCCTCCACTGTCGTGTGCCGGTGTTATATACCCCGGACTGGAGCAGCCTCTACTGTCGTGTGCCGGTGTTATATACCCCAGACTGGAGCAGCCTCTACTGTCGTATGCTGGCGTTATATACCCCGGACTGGAGCAGCCTCTACTGTCGTGTGTCGGTGTTATATACCCCGGACTGGAGCAGCCTCTGTTGTCGTGTGGCGGTGTTATATACCCCGGACTGGAACAGCCTCTACTGTCGTATGCCGGTGCTGTATGCCACGCCGCCGTGTGTCGGTACTGCATCCCCCGGACTGGCGAGGTGCGACTGCCTGATCAACTTAGTCAACAATGACACCCTCAGCTTTGTCACGCTCCCCGAAAGTGACCAGTCAACAATCAGAACACATCGTAGAAAACTCTCTAAAACAAGTTGGTATCAGCCAAGGACTGTCTTTGTTGTGTACAATCGTCCAGCATTGAACATAGGGCTGTGAGACTGTTGCCAAGGGAGTGCTAAAATGAAGTTCATATGCAGTGACCAACAGTTTTGACCTGACCAGGCCAGCCTAGCCCGGTCTGCAGGTCCGCCGATATTGGGCGCAATAAAATCACGTCCCACGTGGTTGCCAAGAGAGCCAAGCCAAGTTGTGGTGAGCTACCAGCGATCTGCTCGTTATGGCCCTCGATCCTTTGCCCGTAGCCATGAAGTCCTGAAAAGCCATGTAACCATGAAGCCCTCTTGTTTGTCCAGAGCCTATCACGGATACTTATGCCCGTGCAACAGCTGCGTAATGCTCACCTACATGGAGAAGGCAGTGGTAGGTAATGGTGTACGCTGCCGTGAACCAGTACCTCAAGGGTACATAAAAGTACAAAGGATTATGCCGGTTCGCTGAATGTTGGTATTCAGTTTTGTCTAGCTTTTGTTTTTACCTGATCACCTCAGCGCTATTCTTTAACGTCCAAATTGACGAGAAAAAGTTCATTAACTTTGAGCAAGAATGCGTAAACAGGAAACTCATTAATTTCATGTGGTTCACTTGTCTTTTTCCATTCATGTCTGTGCAGCAAGGAGTCCATTTCCTGTGTATGAACCGAGACGATAGAAGTATTTACATTGAAATCCGAGGTATAGTTAGATTAATCGTCATTTGTTCTTTGTATTCAAGTTGAACAGCAGCAGCAGCAGCAGCAGTCCATGTTGGCAGCTCTGCCGACATGGACTGAGACGGATAGTTCTAGCCGACACCCACCGAGACAGTTGTGTGTGTGTGTGTGTGTGTGTGTGTGTGTGTGTGTGTGTGTGTGTGTGTGTGTGTGTGTGTGTGTGTGTGTGTGTGTGTGTGTGTATGTGTATATGTATATGTGTATGCTGTGTGTATACATATATATATATATATATATATATATATATATATATATATATATATATATATATATATATATATATATATATGTGTGTGTGTGTGTGTGTGTGTGTGTGTGTGTGTGTGTAGTTCATGCAGGTGTGTAAAGAAATACAAGTGTACGCGCCGCCATGATGGTTCACTGGCCACCGGGGGGGGGGGGAGTGATTAATTGCGTCCAGGATTTACACTTAAAGGGGTACGTTTTGTTAGGCCGGACGTGTTGAGCATTGTTACCGAGGACCATGCATCAGCCGACGAACCAAAAGGACATTTGTGTTTCACTGTGTCCACCAGTGCATGAGTGATTGTCAACGCCGCACTAATGAAGAAACCCCTGTGCCTCGGCTGCCCCCAAGGTCTGTTGATGCTGAATTGTCAGGCGGGCCACGCTGGCCGGCGACACCCGTCTGCGACTTCTCAGGTCGGCGCGCCGACGGTCGGGTGTCTGAGCTGCAGACCGCCGCTGATATGTTATGGAGTATGGACGACTGCTACTGGAGACGGGTCATGGGGTGTAGACGACCGTGGGTAGAGCTGCAGACGGGTCATGGGGTGTAGACGTCTGCGGGTACTACTGCAGACGGGTCATGTGGTGTAAATTATTGTAGGTGCCACTCCACACGGGTCATGGAGTGTAGACAGCCGTGCGTACCGCGCAGACAGATCTCGAGGTGTGGACGACTGTAGATACCACTCTAGACGGGTCACAGACCATATACGACTGAGGACACCTCCGTAGACGTGTCATGGGTGTAGACGACTGCGGATGCTACTGCAGACGGGTCATGGAGTGTAGACAATGGGACGCTGGCAGTGCACGTGGATAGTGCAGCGACGGACACAACCGGCATCTCAGCACTCCGGCTGCGGCAGGTCACGTGACTCATCTGTACGCCGCGGCACTCCGGCTGCGGCAGGTCACGTGACTCAGCTGGACGCCGCGGCACTCCGGCTGCGGCAGGTCACGTGACTCAGCTGGACGCCGCGAGTGCCGCCTTTGGCTCTCCGGCGCCGATTTGAATGACAACGACAGGCACTCAGACTGTGCCTGTAGGCCATTCTCGGGCGTGCCTCGACTGAGAAGTGCCACTCCTGTCGGCTGTCATGTCGGCAACTTCCGTGGCAAAGGTCAGCCGCCTCGCCGGCCGGCGGCAGACGGCGGCGGATCACACGCCGGCAGCCGGCGTGTGATCCCGCGTGAGGGTGCGTGAGTTGTGCACGACTGTGCATACTGGAATGTGACACGTCACAGTGTCATGCCAGCACACTGAAGTGTGTCACGTCACGGTGTCACGCCAGCTCACTGGAGTGTGCCACGCCAGCTCACTGGAGTGAGTCACGCCACGGTACCACGCCAGCACATTGGCGTGTGTCATGCCACTGCGTCACGCCACTGTTTCACGCCAGCTCACTGAAGCGTGTCACGCCACGGTGTCATGTCGGCACACTGCGTGACACAGCGACGCCACTGGCGTGTGTCGAGCCATGATGTCATGCCACGGTGCGACTGGCGTGTGGCGTGTGGCGTGTGGCGTGTGGCGTGTGGCGTGTGGCGTGTGGCGTGTGGCGTGTGGCGTTGGCGTGTGGCGTGTGAGGATGTGGGTGGCGTGTGGCGTGTGGCGTGTGGCGTGTGGCGTGTGGCGTGTGCCCGTCCACGGGCATACTGGCGTGTGGCGTGTGACGTGTGGCGTGTGGCGTGTGGCGTGTGGCGTGTGCCCGTCCACGGGCATACTGGCGTGTGGCGTGTGGCGTGTGGCGTGTGGCGTGTGGCGTGTGGCGTGTGTCCGTCCACGGGCATACTGGCGTGTGGGAAGGGTCGCCCAACGGCAGAGTGGTGACGATAACACGATGCTGATGATGATTCGGCAAATCGCCTGACATGGGTTCCGACTAGCGCGGTGTCCTCGGGCGAGAATGTTGCGGGTGGGCAGTGCTATGGAAGCGGCCGCTCAGGAAATAACCCAGCGACGTGTCATTCTTCACAGACCATGCCGGCATATCAGTGCAATGTGGAACAGTGCACGGCAGTCAAGTGAAATCAAGCTGCCAACTTCGGAAACCAGACCCAGCCAGGCAGCCAAGTATTGCTACGGAACGCATGGGTTCCATAACAATACTAGCAAAAGTTCAAAGCCAGTTCTGAAAAATGCGCTTCTCAGAGCTGGTTTTGACACTCACGATGCTTGTGCTGGTAACCATGGGAACAAGCGACTCAACGCGCGGTTTGGTGGCGAGCAGCCGATCTCGCACGGCCTCCAAGTCCGATCATGATGTTCACCGATCAACACCAATCGTGGGCAAACGTGTGATCCCAACAAACCCAGCCCTGGGACTCTTCAGTTACGCAGTGACACCCTGACTGTGAGTCAAAGGGGACCACGATCCATCGCGAAATGTTTATAATCGAAATGAAAATGAAATTTCTGTTTACGCTTGCTATGGAAAATGGGCGGAAAATCGCAAGTCGTTGCTGTTCAGCTGTTTCAATTAGAGATTTTGTTTTGCTTCAAACGTTGCTGTCATGACGAACACTCGCCTCCTCCAAACAATTGATCATTTGTCGTTCGAAGTCTTGGCTCATCCAAAATAATTGATCATTCGTCGTTCGAAGCCTTGGCTCATCCAAAATAATTTCCTGGCTGCACCCCTGCAGTCACTTCCGCCAAAATGTCGGCTGACGGCTCACAGCTCACGAACAACTGACAACTCGCCGCTCACGAGCAGCTCACGACTGGCCGCTCGCCAGCAGCTGACTGCTCACCGCTTTCCGGAGTGGGCGAGCGGTGGCGTTTGAGGATGAGCCTCTGTTCGGCCTGTCGGCGGCAGCCGTCCGGCGAGCCTCGTGACGGCATGCTGACGGCGACTGCCCGCCACGGGTCCCCATGTTGGGGCGGGTCCCCATGTGGAGGTGGGTCTCCATGTGGGACGGGTCCCCATGTGGTGGGCGGGTCCTCACGTGGAGGCGAGTCTCCATGTGGGGACTGGTCCCCATGTGGGGGGCGGGTCCCCATGTCGCGGTCTGATCTGACGTTGCCTCTGGTGACGATGACCACCGAAAGGCGATACTGCCACGAGCGCTGAGCAGTCCCGCTAGTCGCGCATCGCAAGCGCCTCCGAGACAAAGAGCTTGTGCTGGATGGACACTGAACAGGTCTTAAGCATTCGAGATTGATATGCTGCCAGAGAGACAATACATCGGGACTTTGCACGGGAGTGCCAATGACGGGGATAAGGACAGGGCGCAGGGATGATGTAGACGGGGACGAAGACGGAGTGGCGGAGGGAGATCAAGAACATGGAGGAGCTGGCCATAAATTCGTTGTTTTCAATGATCCACGGCATGGTTAATATACCACTTTCCTTGCCTGCAGATCGAGAGCCTCAGCATAGCGGTTGTAATGTCAACATGGCCGGCTGGTCGTGGACAGAGGAGAAGAGGCGATGTCTGAAACCTTCTTCCGTGCTGTGATACCGTACGACATTCCCACACTTCGACGACAGGCCGGGGAAGCAGTCAACACATATATTCCTATCTGTTTGTAGTCGTGATTACCATTTAAGGTGTAATTTCAAAAGAGTTGTTCTTCAAATGACATGCTCATGCTCGTTGAATTTCACAATACACTTTCATTTGTTGTGTCAGTTGGGATCCGCTGTTCTGAAGGCGTTTGGGTAGCCGAGGCCCAGAGGTCATTTTCAAGATTTGTCTTCCATTCGACGTTTTTGGTTTGCGGACAGATAGAGGGACCATTTATCCCGCAATAATACCTGTGGATAGAACATAGGTACATGGGTGTGGCAGACTATAGGATAGGTAGGGCGGCTGCCTTGTTCGCGAGCAAGAGACTGGCTGTGGCGTTCCATGCGAAGAAAGAACTTCCAGACGTCCCTGTCCCGTCCAACCGCCCTGGATGGCGGCGTGGTGAAGCACTGGACCGGCAAATCGCTCACGGTGCGGTGTGGGTTCGAGCCCTGCCAGTGCCCATGGCTTTCTTCCGTCAAATTTGGCCGGCAAGCAACCAGGGAGGGTCTTGACTATCGAGGTGAGGGCCGAGAGATGGGGGGTTGTCGCACGCTAAGGTTTCTGTGAACTGTCCAAAGTGTGTGCCGTCTGCCTGAGGTGTTGGATGGAGTGGTGGGTTCTAGGTATAGGTCAAGAGCCTGCACTTGACACGAACCTTGTAGTGTAAGCCACCCTTGAACACATTCCGAGTGAATGTTGGTACAAGAAGTTCGTAAGAACAGAGCATGATATATCAGTGGCCTGTCGTCCGCCTCGCACATTAGGAGGATACGTTTTTTGTT